>CAUJNA010000146.1:147496-192496 GCA_963377175.1 Effrenium voratum | reverse complement strand
TGTGTGTGTGTGTGTGTGTGTGTGTGTGTGTGTGTGTGTGTGTGTGTGTGTCGGTGTGTGTCGGTGTGTGTCGGTGTGTGTGTGTGTCGGTGTCTGTCTCTGTGTCTGTGTCTGTGTGCGTGTGTGTGTGTGTGTGTGTTTGCGTGTGCGTTTCTTTGAGATGTTTTTTGATCAAAAAGTTGTAAGGGGAAGCAGTGTTGAGGGGAAGCCAAAACGAAAACCATTTCTGGGGGGGGGGGAGTGGGGGCGGGGGGAGTGGGGGCGGGGGGAGTGGGGGGGAGGGGAGTGGGGGCTGGGGGAGTGGGGGGGAGGGGTGTGGGCGGAGGGAGAGTGGGGGTGGCCGGAGTGGGGGGGGGGGGGGGGAAAAATACATAAAATGGCACTTCAAAGAATAAAACCAAATAATCAAACAGCATAAACACAAATCAGCAAAATTCACAGAAAACAAGATAAGAACCACCAAGCAACTCAAAAACCAGAACAACCCCCAACAAAATATTTAATCAAAGCATAAAACATTAAATAATTCAAACAAGCATACCAACAAAACAGCAAAAATAAAAACCATCAAAGAACCCAAACTCAAAAACACACATCAACAAAAACAAAGCAACATACCAACAAAAAATATCAGAAGAGTATCAAACAAAATAAAATACAAACAGCCAAAGCACGAAAAAAACAAAAGAGCATACCAAGTTCAAACAACGCACTTTGAAAGAGTCAGCCAAATCAAGAAAAAATAAAATATTTCAATCTTTACAAACTATAAGTACAGTATAATTATAACATATAAAATTTTACATGTTATTATTATAGTATGATTATAATTTCAGTACAGGATAATAATTTAATTGACAAATCTTTCTTCTTTCATACATCATTTTAAAAATAATATTAATATCTCTCAATGTATTTTGAATATTAAACTTTTTACTTTCAATAAATAATTTGATATTTTCTTTAACATCTTCTCCTCTCTCTTGACTATAGCCCAACATCCATAATATATCATAAATCATGTCATATTTTTCTTACTGATTTTAAGAAACTGTTTAACATAATCATAAGGTGGTATTTTATTTACAATTAGAAATATTGAAATCTCATCTTCTACATTTCTATTACGTCTTCCTTTTATTCTCAACAAACATTTGATTAAAAATTGATTATCTCTCCATTCCTGACAATTTTCACATTGGTCTTTTTCATCCATTGAATAATTAATAATATTATTCACTGTTTCATTAGGTAAATTCAATTTATACAATTCCATATTTTCTTTTTTGAAGTGACAACAATCATAGCATTTTTTATTGATATAATTATTGATTTTATCACCGTTCATTTTCCTCTTATTATATTAAGGCACTATTTCTTTAAGTCATGTTTAAGGCATTAATAAAAATTAAGAAACTTGTTTTCTTTTCTTGTCTTGTTGCAAGTGTCATTTGCAATTGTTGCAAGTGTCATTTGCAATTGTTGCAAGTGTCATTTACAATTGTTGCAAGTTACAGTTGCGTTTCTTGCAAGTGCCATTTGCATTCCTTTATTTACAGTCATTTTTGTATAGGGAAAGCATTTTTAACACCTTGTTAATGCCACTTTCGCAGGTATGACAACCGAGTTCCCGCTCCGGTGCCGGATGTGTTGGGTTGTTTTTGGCGTTTCCTTCAAACACTCATTAAAATATCACTGATAAGATTTTGGGGTATTCGGTAAAGCTTCTTGTTTGTGTTTGATGTAGTTGTCCCCCCCAGTTTCCTCGTTAAAAACTATGTTTAGTTTTCAATGAGTAAATGCAACTTTATGAATAAAGTTGAGTTTCCTCATCATAGTCAATTTGATAAAATGTCATAGTTGAAGCCTTCGGTTCTTTAATTTCTTTGTTATTAAGTTTGTTTAAATAAATATTTCTTTTATTTTTATATTCACCATTGGTTCTATCTACTTCTTTACTTTGATAACTGTTTGTTACTGGTTTCTTCTTTTCCATTTCTTGCAAGATTTCTAAAATATTATTATTCTGTTCTAAAACCTTGTTCAGTTTTTTAACAATCTTTTCTAATCCTTCATCCATGTAAATATATATTATATTATAAAATAAAACTTTTAAAACTAAACTTTTATTTTAAAAAATCATATATCATTATAAGTCAATTCAAAATTAGTTATTGTGTAACTCGTTAAATTATTATTCAATTTACCAATTAAATTACAAATAATAGTTTTTCTAAATTTTGAATATTTATGAAACTTTTCAATATTATCTGTAATATAAATTATATAACGTTTAATACATTCAAACACATTAACAACATTAATGTTACTATGTTTGTAAATATTATTCATTTTTCTCAATGTAATTTCATAAAACTGAATAGCATTTTTATTATCATAATTAGCAATAAATCTTAAAGTATATGAATATATTCTTTTACAATAGAATTTTAAATCTGATTGTTCAAATAAATCAGCATAATTAATAGAATTATAAAACATGTTAGAATCAATTTTGCTATTTCTAAAGTCATTAACAAAATTAATTAATATATCATTTTCGTTATATTCTTCAATAAAATTATTTAATTTCAATTCTTTTACATCAATGAATTTAAGAATATTATTTATAACATCTTGCATTATAAATAATAATAGAAATAGTTTTAATTATTATTTTTCATCATTTCGCGTATCGTTTCCTGTGTTTCCTTATCACCATTCTCGGATGGAGTAACTCCCCTCCCAAAGCGAATAGCAATATTATGAACATCTGTTTCTAAGTTGATACTGTCTTTAGTTTTATCAATATTCATTTTCTTATCATTCTTACTTATTTTGAAACTGGCTGGAATACACGAACATTTACAGTTTCCTTTCTTTTGTATTTCTAATTCATTTTTCATTTCTAAGATTTTTTTACACATTGGACAAGCAAACTCAATAACTGATGTTTCTTTAACAATTTCTTCATCAGTTGAAGAAACAACTGGTTCAGTCTTATTCTTTTTCTTTTTTCCCATTTATATTAATATTCACATTTTTATTTTTGATATATTGTATAACAAACTTAATTAATTCTAAAACAAAATAACATATTTTTTTACATCTATTATTAGTTATAACAACTTGTTCTATATTCTCTACTTCATCTATTATATTGATATAATCTGAATAACTTCTATTCATATAAAATAATAAATATTAAATTATTTTCTAAATGTCTTTAATATTATTTTTATTATGCCTGATGTAAAACCAATTGATGAAATCAAATATGACTTTAAGCAAAGTAAGCACGAGGTCGTCCCTAAATTGCCATTCAGAAGTATCATAACTGGACCGTCAGGAAGCGGTAAAACAGTTTTATTGATTAATATGATACTTGATATATACAAAAACTGTTTTGAAAGAATATATATTTGGTCTCCTTCAATCAATGTTGATAGTGTGTGGTTGCCCGTTAAAAAATATATAAAAGAAGAAATGAAGGTGGATAATGAAAAAGAACCTTACTTATTTGAAGAGTTTAAGGCAGAAGATTTAGAACAAGTGATAGAGACACAACACAAAATAACAGAATATAGTAAAAGAAACAAATTAAGGAAATTGTTTTCCATATTGGTTATTTTGGATGATATAAGTGATGACCCTAAGGTGGCGAGACATAACAAACTGTTAAACTCATTGTATGTAAGAGGACGCCATAACGGTATATCAGTAATAACAAGTATTCAGAAATTTAATACAATACCACCATTAATTAGAGTAAATGCTACACATTTGTTCTTTTATAAAGTGAGAAATTTTAAAGAAATTGAGTTGCTACAAGATGAACTATCAGCAATTGTTAGAAGAAACAACTTACACGAAAGCAAGAAAGTAATTTATGATTTATATGAAACTGCTACTGACGAACCACATAGTTTTTTGTATATTGACCTTCTCCAAAAAGACCCAAACCGTATGTTTCTTAAAAACTTCACACAATATTTAAGAATAAGTTAGTATTTAAAGGATAGACATTTATATAGTATTATGGAAGAAAACCGAAATAAACCGAAAGACTATAAAAATGGAAAGATATATTCTGTAAGAAATACTGTAAATGATGACATTTATATAGGTTCTACAACCCAACCATTAAGTAAGCGTTTTTACGACCATAAAAAGAAAAAGAACGACAAAAAACAAAATTATTTTGTTTATCAGAAAATGGCAGAGTTAGGTGTAGATAATTTTTACATTGAGTTAATAGAAGATTACCCTTGTGAAAACAAAGAACATTTGTTGAAGAGAGAAGGTGAATGGATAAGACATTTAGCGACATTAAATCAGAAAGTCGCAGGAAGAACACGCAGCGAATATTATACAGATTGTAAGGATAGAATACTTACTCAAAATAAAACATACAGAGAAAACAATAAAGACAATATCAGCGAACAAAGAAAACAATACAGAGAAGACAATAAAGACGAAATACGGAAAAGAGACAAAGAATACAAAACTCAAAATTATGATAACATTTTAGAAAGTAATAGGAAAAGGGGGCGGGCAAAAATAATGTGTCAGTGTGGTCTGTCAATATGTTATGATAGTAAAGCAAAGCATATTAAAAGCAAAAAACACCAAGAATACCTAAAATTATTACAACCAGAAGAAACACCTGAAATTAATAATTAAATACATAATTAAATTACTAATTAAATAAATAAATATATTAATATTATATGATATTTTGTGATTTACCATTAGACATTAAAAACCTTGTATTATCTTATAATTTAGGTGATGTTAGATTATTAAAAATAAAAAATAATAATATTATTAAAAAATATATTAATAAATTTAAACCAGTGTATAAGTCTTACAAATTAAAGAATACACATTATTTTGAAATTGATAATATTAATATTAATAATGGAATATCATATATTTTTAACTTAAGTGAGTTAGATAAATTACATCAAAAACATAAACCATTAAAATTATTAATTGAATATGATATATTAGCTACATCTACCTCATTTACTTGTTTGAATCATGTTCGTAATCGTACTTTAACATCAAATAATTTATTTGATATTTATTATGTTCTTAATAAAGACCTTTATGAAACTAATTTAATGTATAGCCGTAATATGGCTAATTTTATTTCATTACAAGTGAAAAAAATAACTATTAAAGTCATCAATGATGAAAGACAAAGTTTTATTAGTAAATTTTATTCATATTTTTTTAATTCATAATGTTAATAACGTTTAATATTATTAATTCAGAACAAACTATAACTACACAAATTTAATGCTGGTAATTTATATATTAATTTGTCACATTTTACTTTCTCCAGTTTTTCTAATCTTTCACTCATTTGTTTAATTGCTTTTAACTGTAATTTATCAATATTACTTAAATCTAATTGTTCTACATCAATATCATTAATTTTATCAATACTTGAAGTTTCAACATTACTGTTCGAATTACCCATTTATATATTATTATTTTAGATTATAATATAATAATAAATACTCACAGGAATTAAAATAGGCCATAATAATCCCCAAGCTACGAGGTCCAGTGCCTTGCTATACTTGTCTACTCGTCTGTGGAATTTCTCTTCTTTCCTTTGTTTTTTTAGTTCTTTAATATATTCATCAAATATAGAATGACTAAAATTACATTCTTTATTATTACATTTATCTAATGTAAATTCATCTTTATTTAACTTAGTAATTCTACAACCACAGTAACAAATTTTCTCTCTCATACTATCATTTTGAAATAATACTTTTATCTTAACTTTCCTGTCAATGTCCATATATCTATATGTAATAGTTATTTATTTAGTTATTTATTTATTTGTTTTATATATTTATATATTTGTATATTTAATAATAGTTTGAAGGGTTATTTATAATACTCTATAATACCTGATGCCCCAAAAAGAAATTGATTATTCTAATACTTGTATTTATAAAATTGTTTGTAGAGATTTAGAAGTTAAAGACTTTTATATAGGACACACTACCAGTTTTAAGCATAGAAAGATACAGCACAAATATGACTGTCAAAATTTAAACAGTAAAAAACAAAACATCTATTTATATTCGTTTATAAAAAGGAATGGTGGGTTTGATAATTTTGATATGGTGTTAATTGAATCAGTATGTTGTAAGAATGTTCTTGAAGCGAGACAAAGAGAAAGACAGTTAATTGAAGAATTGAAACCTTCTTTGAATAGAACAATGCCAATGATTGAACCAAGTGTCAAAGAATATAAACAAAACTGGTATAATGAAAATAAGGAGAGAGTAAGTGAAGAAAAAAAGCAAAAATACCAATTAGAGAAAGAATATGTTAAACAAAAATCAAGAGATTACCATTACAAAAATAGAGATATTATATTAGAAAAAATGAAAGAAAAAACAATATGTGAATGTGGATCGGTTGTAAGTAAGAATCATTTGAACCGACACTTTTCAACTTTAAAACATAATGAGTTTATAATCAATAAATAATCGATAATATTTACTCATATTATCAATTATTTAGATCTTATTTTTTCAATTTCCTTTTCCAACTTTTCAACTTTATCTATTACTTCAAGTAATGCTTTATGTAAAATGACTGGAACTTTTGTATAATCAACTCCTAAATATTCACGACCTGTAGAAATTACATTACTTATATCTTTTGGTAAAGCCTTTTGCACTTCTTCGGCAATCCACCCTATATGAACTGCTCCGTTATCATTTCTATCATGTCTTTTAAATTTCTTAGGTTTAAACTTTTTAATAACATTAATGCAATTTGATTTTTTTTAAATCTATATCATACTTCAATAATGATGACGATGAATCAACAAACGTTCCGTTGATGGTTACTGTTGTTGCTGTTAAATCTATATTAGTTCCTGTTGATGGTTCAATTAAATTACATAACATTTTTTTCGTTCCTGCAACTGTTACATTTTCATTAAAAGTCGATGGAGCATTATTGGTAAAACTTTCAGTATTTACTGTTCTTCCAAATGTCTTATCAATAGATAATAAAACAGAAGGTGTACTTGAAGCATCTGAAACTCTAAACGCAGTGTTTGATGTTCTGAATATTACATCAATTGTAGATAAATTAGTTCCATCATAATAAGTTGATATTTCCGATGTTCCCATTTTAATATCAGTTCCAGTAGTCTTTGAAATATTATCCAAAAATGAAACCGTTGTTCAATCAAATGATTGAATGGTATTAGTTGCTAAATATGCGTTTTGAACTGCTAATTTAGTATCAACAGTTACTAATGTTCCACCATTAGGTGCTATATGATTGCTTCTTAATGCTCCATTAGTTTTAACATAAACATCATCAGCAAATAAATTACCCATAAAATCAGCAGTAGCAGTATTAAAAGTCCATCCGCTAGAAATATTAACTGCTCCAACTATGTTAGATTGAACAGCAGGGTCTCCACAAATAAACCTAATTGAAGAATTAGCATCACTATTCCTCATATCAAAAGATGAAAAAGCACTAACGTATCTATATAATTCGCAATTTGTATCAATTGTTAATTTACCATCAGTAGCAATATTAACATTATCACAATTAACATCAGCATTCGTATAAATATTTCCTAACACATCTATAGGTTTACTAAAAATTGTTTTATTAACTAATCCATCACACATCATATATTGATTGCTGGCATTAGTAATATCACCAACAGAAAGAGCAACAAAATTAGGATGATGCATATAAAAACCTTCTATTGCATCTGGTGTATATGTTTCTAAGTATGGTTCTAATCCATTTATTGAAGTATTGATATTATCTATTTTTGTTTTAATATCCGTTGAAAAATCATTATTTGTAAATAAATTTCCTTTCATATAACCAGCACCTTCGAAATATGATGTTCCGTGCATCTGCGCAAAATTATATGAAGTATGAACATTACCATTAATTGTAATTCTTGAAGCATTATTAGGTCTTCCAATAATAACATCTCCTGTATTCCATCCTAACCATAATCTATAAGGAGTAGCACCTTCTAACCCTTGATAAGAGTCTAACTGACAACCTCTTTTAAACTCTAGTCTTTGGTTACTAACTGCGTCCTGGATTCTAAATATTGGATTAGTATTATCTGTTAAACTAAGTATTAACGGAGAGTTTACTGTTTGTGCAGTTGTATTAACTTTGTCTAATTTTTGACTTATTACTGTATCTTGTGCGCTATCATTTGTAATTATTGAATTAATTGTATTTGTATTTCCTGTTATTAATCCACTTAATCCATCTGATTGTAAAACATATCTACCATCAGAACTTGTTATATCTAAAATAGATGAACAAGAAAATAAACCTGATACTTGTAAATTAGATAATATTGTAGTATTATGATTTAATAATATTTTATCATTTTGAAAAATTGAAGAATTATTAATTTCTACATCTCCAAAACCTCTTTGATTTAAAAACATAGTTGCTCCAGCTAAATTTCCATAAACATAGCAATCAAAATAATTATTATACATTTCAAAGAAATTATTATAATTTCCAAAATTTGCTATTTTGAAAATTGAAGTAGTTGTTATATTATGAATTAATGTATTATTTAATACTGATGTATTTAATTTATCTGATAATAAATTATTAGTTGTTATTTTATTGTAATATAAATTACTATCAAATGAACCTGTTTGTAATTGAGATATTAAATGAGAATTTGATGAAATATTATTAAAATTAGTTGATACTGTAGAATTCAAATTATTTATTAAATTTGTATTTGATGAAATATTATTAAAATTTGTACTAATTAAATTAGTATTTGAAGAAATATTATTAAAATTAGTTGTCATAGTAGAATTTAAATTATTTATTAAATTTGTATTTGATGAAATATTATTAAAATTTGTATTAATTAAATTAGTATTTGAAGAAATATTATTAAAATTAGTTGTCATAGTAGAATTTAAATTATTTATTAAACTTGTATTTAATGAAATATTATTAAAATTTGTATTTGTAGTTATTGTCAGATTACCTATTAAAAAAGAATTTGAACTAATATTATTTGATAATACATTAATTTCTGTTTTGTCATATGTTTCAGTTATATCATAAAAATTAGCATTTATCTGCTCCTTTGTGTAGGTGTCTGCTTGGTCTGCTTTACTATCTAATACTGTTTGAATGTCAGATTTACTCGCGTAAAGGTCTTCTATATCAATGACTGCTCCATCTTTTACTTGCCTAATTCTATTTGCTGTAATATCAAAGATATTCATTAAGTTTTTGCTCATAATATTATATTATTAATTAGAAAATTAATAATATCATATTTTTTATTTAATCATAAAATGTTACAGAATTTGAACGGATTTCAAGTATGCACTCATGCACCATTAGCATATAAAGTCTCTCTGCCATTTTATTTTCAGTATATAATGTTGAACCATCCAACGCCTTTATTTTCACTATCATGTTGCTATTATTTTTTAAATTTAAACCTGTGTAGAAGGCACTTTCTAATTTTTGTAAATTAAAACCATACATAAAAGCGTGAGTCCTGTAATCTTCTGCTCTAACTAACATTGGTTTATCTGAACAATGCATAAGATGGGCGTATGCTTCACGGACACCTTGAATTTCTTGACTTGGTATGACTTGATTACCGATTACTAAAGAAGCGGATAAATCATATTCTGGGTTATAAATACCTACACCATTTGTTATATTCCCTAATGGGTGATACATACGATTATATTCTTTCAACAACTCTCCATAACCTCCAACATAAGTTTTTGCAGATGGGTTTGAAAAAGAAATAAACAATTTATTTAATTTAGATACATTACGGACAATTGTAGTAAATACTTCATTTGAAGCAGATGAGGTTTGTTCTTGCATGGTTTCAGTTTCAAATGTAATTGGAAGAGAGCCAGTTTCTAAAATTTTTGCATACTCGGCATATAAACTATCATCAATAGTATAAACATTTCCTTTGAATAAAGGTTTTGTAACTGACCAAGTGATACTCGTATTTGTAGCAGTAAAAAGTCCTGTTCTATTAACAATTGGTTTCAATACATCACTTGTTAAATATAATTCAACTGTTATTGGACAATAAGATAAAGGTATCCAGTTTTCACAAGTCTTAAAGCATTTTAAGTTTAAATCGAAATAGACATTAGCACCTTTACCTCCTTTAATTCCTCTAAAATTGTTATTGGTAACATTTCTAACGACTGATTGAGTAGTAGAAGTTGCTGACGCATCACAAGTTAAAAACCGTCCATCGTGATTAAGAAGAGTGTTTCCAAAACCTAATGCTTCATCAATTTTTTTCTCTTCTGATGATTTTAATACATCTTTCATTGTACTCGCACGAGAAAGAGAATTTAAATCACATACAATGACATCACCCATTAACACACGCACCCTATCAAAGAAACCGGCTGTATCAATTGGTCTGAGTTCATTACTTGCTGAATTATCAGTGTTGTTTAGAGTAAATCCTAATAATAGTGAAGGTAAGGACAACCATTGATTAGGTGGTCCAGTAATGTTAAATCTAATTACTGAATTTGTATCAGCGGTATAAGTAGAAACCGATGAAGGATAAAAGTTTTTACTTTCTTTTGACCGAACATAAGAACCGCCATCTTTTAATTTAAAGCGAAGGTTCTTCTCTACAATGACATCTTCAATATCTAATGTTTCCATCTTTATATATTTAATAATAGAAAATTATTATATTATTCTATTATTAAATCAATTTATTTTAAAATGTGAGTAATCTATAACTTCTTTTTTAGACTTTTTTAATAGTTTTTTAGATTTATTTTTCATATTATTATGTTCAACCTTATAATTAGGTTCGTCTTCTACAATCTTTTTAATGTCATCATAACTGATTTTCTTTTTAGGATTTATAGTGTTTTTTATATCATTATTAGGCATTATATATAAGACTACAAAATTTCCTTTACAGGTTCAATGCTTCTTGATACGTCCTTGCCAGTATCACCATATAATGAGTGTTGATGATTTGTTAAAGGGTTAAAACCTCCTCTATTTGATGTTATACTGCCTCTATCTAAAATACTGACTATATCTCCAAAATTTCTTAGGCTTGTGTAGTTGTCATTATTTTTGTTTGACATTGAAACAAAAGGAGCGCCGTAAGTTGTCAAATGTTTAATATTATTATTAGGATTATATTTAATATATTCTGAACTTATTGAACTGCCTAAACTGTGAGAAATAACAGTATCTATATTTATATTATTATCCAACACTTCTGATACATCTCTATAACGTTCTGAATATCTTGTAAGGTTTAGTGGTAATCCTATATCACTTAAAATATCATTAATATTTGATATAATATTATTTTTACCAAATGTCCCAGCAACATATAGTTTATTATTATCCAAATAATAACCTTTACCATTTGTATATGCTTTGTTTAATCCTTCTGTGTCAGATAAATTATTATTATATTTAGGTTTGAATAATGACTTTTCTTGTTGAATTTCACTAATTATTTTTCTATACATTTCGCTATGACCTTGATGAAGTGGATTGTATGATTTTAATTTTCCTTCTTTTAAATAATATTTATATTTGTTCATATATAATTAAATTATAAAATTTCTAAATAATAAATATAATGAGATTTCGTAAAATATATATCAACAGTGCTTATCGTGATTTAAATGACAGTCAATCTACATCAGATTTTGTTATTAATTTAAGAGAGCAACAAGAATGCGGACCAAATACTAAAATGATTTGTCACGAAGTATCTATCGCTATTTCATTTTATCCAATTGAAGATAATTTAAATAACAGATTATATTTAACATTAGGAGGGATATTAATAGGAGCACCAGTATATTATTTTATTGTAGCACCTGATTAAGGTAGTTATGTAGGTAGTGAATTAGCAACCGAATTACAAAATAAATTGAACACTGCTACTAATGGAACTGATGGAAACAGTAATTTTTTTACTTGTAGTTATTCATTAAAAACAAATAATATAACTATAAGTTGTAATTATATTTCTTATTTTTTTTATAATCCATACAGATAAAGAATTAAAAACAAATTACAGTTTTGGTATTGATTATGATAGAGATTATCCTAATAGTATTAATGACATTTTAGGAAATACTACTGAAAAAGTAAATAGTACTGCAGACCCGTTTGTTAGTGGATTTATATCATTTTTACC
Source organism: Effrenium voratum (assembly GCA_963377175.1). NCBI lineage: Eukaryota > Dinophyceae > Suessiales > Symbiodiniaceae > Effrenium > Effrenium voratum. The sequence goes on along the minus strand of CAUJNA010000146.1, from coordinate 180,249 downwards.
TGTTAAAAATATATATATATTCATTGTAATGAACTTTCTAATGGGAACCAGTTATGTAGTTTTGGTACTTCATCAATAATAAAGAAAGTACCAGTTTTAACATCATTCGGCAACCTCATATATGATAATGAACTAATTTTAAATGATGCTAATGATGTTAGTATGCGTTCATTAAGAAGATTACATTTTAGATTTACTGATGCATCGGGTAGAGTTTTAAATATGAATGGAACAACAAGTAGTTTTAGTTTAACATTCTTTGAAGGTTAGAAAAGCATATAATAGATATTTTAATATAATTATTTTTTATATACAAATTATATTAAAATATTGTAATATAAATATTTATCATATACTAATTATATGGTTAAAAATATTCAAATTATAGACGTAGGCAGTGAAAATAATGAAGCACCTAAGGAAGTAGAAGAAATTAAAGAAGAACCTATTATTAATGAAGAAAGTAAAGAAGTAGAAACTAATAATATTATAAATGAAGAAAATAATAAAGTATAAGAAGAACACGAACCAAAGCAAGAATTAAAATCTAAAACATACTCAACTGAAAAAGTGGAATGTCCAAAATGTAAAAAATATTTAACAAAATACACTTTCAGATATCGTCATAACTGTAATGGAATACCAGTTAAAAAAGAACCAGACCCTAACAAAGTTGTCCGTAGAAAAATTATGCATCCACAACAAGCAAAAGAATTTGAGAATAATGTATATGAAAAAGTTAAAGATAATATTCCAAAAGTTGATGAACAAGAAATAGAAAGAAGAGTAGAAGAAAGATTGAAAAAACATTTAGAAACAACAGCTAACAAAGTGTTTGAAACTGCAAAAGATAGATATATTAATATGAAGGTAGAGCGAGATAATAAAAATAAACAGAAAATTAATAATTTAGCAAGTAAAATTATTTAATCTAATTATTATTATATAATGATTATTGATAAAAAAAACAATTGCTTATGCGTCGTAGAGAAATTTATGACAACGTTGTAAATAGAATAACAGAACCACAAAATAAAGACAAACCGAATATCAGTGATGTTATTGATAGAAAAGCAGTTTTGAAACAAACAAACCAAAAAAGAAGAAGAAATATAAATCAACTCAACATTACTATTATGAAGGAGACAACAAGGCACACCAACCTAATTACACATATTTGAAAGAATTACAAGAACAATTAGAACGTCATAGCGCTAAAAAGGATTATGCTGTATTTCAAAATAAAAGAAGATATCAAGAAGAAGCACAGGCGTATTTTAATGAAATTCAAAGGTTGGAAAATGAAAAATTGAGACATCACCCATCAAGTGAAACAGGTAAATCCTATTCAGAAATGATTAAGAAGAAGAAAGGAATAATCAATCAATTAAGAACGGATTTTAATTTTGACTAAATCAATTAATTAGATTAATAAATATAATCTAATTAATTTTATATACCAATGAGATTAGACGATACACAGATGAAAACATTAAAATCTCAATTAAGATTAAGACCGTCTTATAATGAACTGATAAAGGAAATTACAAAGGAAGAATATAAAAATAAGAATATAAGAGATGTAATAGACAGAAACGCTTATTATTTTCGTGATAGTCCATTAGGAACAGTGTATGATAATAATACTGTAGATTTGAGACAACAACACTTTAAAAAAATGTTAGATGGGGAAAATCAAACAGAACATTTTGATATATCGAGAGACGATGAAATGGATGATTTAAGAGAAGGAGCAATGCAAACACTAAGTGCCTCAATGGATGATGCCGAGGAACAACACGAACAACAAATCAGTCAAGTTTCAAAAAGAGTTAGTAGCGAACAAATAGCAGACCTACACGAACGAGCACAACGAGCAAGACAATTAGAAGGACAAGAGGGGAGAAGACCAAGTATCCAGTCAATGATGACCGCAAAACCAAGCGATACTGAAGACTTACCACCATTGGAACCGCTTATGACAGAAGACGAAGCAGTTAAAGAATATGTTAAAGGCCTTGTAAATCGTAAAATCAAAGATGTAGCAAAGAAAGTGGCATCATCAAGAGAGCAAAAAATGGATAGCGCTGACAGTTCATCCACAGTCCAACAAAGACAAACAAGAACACATAAGGAAACCATTGACTATTCAACTGATATAAACCATTGGAGAGGAAGCACAGTAAAAGAAGAAGACTTATTATTTCAATTACATTTAAGAGGAGCAGGACTTACCGAAGGACTTACCGAAGAACAGGAACTACAATATTCAAACACAAAGAAAAAGGGGAAAGGTAAAAAAGAAACCGTTAGAACTTATTTAGTTGGACTGGTGGAGAAACTCATAAACAGTGGAAAATGGACGACGAAAGTAAATGATGAATTGCTAAGAAAAAGAATGGAAGATTGGAGAGTTATGAAAGGAAAAGGTAAAGCAACAAAGGGTTAAAAAATCATTTATATATTTTGTCAATAATTTTATAAAATGATTAAAAACCACAAGCAAGAGTTAAGGAAACGCCCTACTTATGATGAAATGCTTAAACAAGCAATCACAAGCAAAATGAAAACAACAGTTATATTGAAGAAATACACAAATTATGTTATTGAATAATTTTGATTTTGATAAAATGGATTTAATGAACTATAAAAATAAAGAAAGATATATGAACGCAAAAGTTATGATGGCAGACAAGGCAACACAAACGCTTAACAAAGAAAACAAGGCAACACAAACAGACCTACCAAATGATAAAGCGACACAAACTTATAATTTTGATGATATGACAAAACTATTAGGCGGTTCTTCAAAGAGTTTCAAAAGCAAATTGATAACCAAGGCTGAAGCAGAAGTAGAAGCATTCACATATGACCCTGATTTATATGATGATGACGATGATGATGATGATGACAAAAAAGATGATGACATTGATAAATATAGAAAGAAATTATTTATGTTGATGAGGATTATAGAATTTATGATGAGGTCAGGTTTTAGTATAGGACAAATAGTAGCACATTTATCATACCACACTACATTAACTACAATTCAAGGTTCTGAGTTATTAGTTAATTTAACAATGAATTCATTAGTAACATCATACGATATAGCAACTGCTATAATGAATTGGTTGAATACAAATGTTAGTGAAGAAGTTGATTTAAACACAGAACCACCTGTTAGTGTTCATAGTTCTCCACCTATCACTGTTAATAGTTCTTCAACACATACTGTTCATTCATCATCGTCAGAAGAAAATGTTAATTATGAAATAGCTCCACCTACTGACATCCCTGTTCCTACTGATGCTGAAAGTGAAGATGAAGATAAGGATAAAGATAAGAATAAATAAAAAAATATTAAATAATGATAATAAAAAAAATCCTAATAATAAAAATAAAATAATAATAATAATAATAATAAAAATAATAATAATAATAAAATAAAAGTCTAATTGGAGGAAAATAATAAAAAGTCACTTAAAGAATAATCACCTTTTATATATAAAATATAATGCCGTCATATTTTGTTGATAATGGCGTGAAAATGACAATGACTAATGATATGATTGATATGTTATGGAACAGTATAGGAAATGATGAATTTATTAGTTCAGAAACAAGCGACATATCATCAGAAGAAGAACCGAAGACAAAAAATGCTGAATGGAGAAAACAGGATAACGGATACTACAATAGGAAACCAAATGATGATAACTATTTTAAAACATACTATAAAGAAAAGACAAAACACTCATGTGTATGTGATATTTGTGGAAGTCAGCTAAGTTGTAAATCAAATCTTGCAGAACATAAGAAGTCTAAGAAATGTCTCGTAGCAGGCAATGCTACTGCACCGTGTCAAAAGCATTTAGTGTAATTGAATGATATTATTAAAAATAATATCATGTAATTCATAAATTGTATGATATTATTAAAAATAATATCATGTAATTCATAATGAGTAGGAAATTAGATAAGGACGAAATTTTAAAAAAGTTATATTATGATGTTGATGAGGGGTTCGGTTCTGTTAGAGATTTATATGAAAAAGCGAATAAAGTTGAAGCAGGTTTTACATTAGATTATGTTTCTAAATGGATGAAATCTCAACCAAACAACCAAACAAGAAATTGTAAGAACTACAATTCATACACGGCACCTTTTCCAAAATATGAATTCCAAATTGATTTAATGGTCATGTCAAGTTTGTTAAATGACGTTGGTGTTGATGTTAAAAATCAACCTAAATTTGGTTTTGTTTGTATCGATATTTTCAGTAAAAAGTGTCATATAGTTCCAATGGAAATTAATGATATTGAAACTTTTTTCAATGCTATGTTGGAATGTTTTAAAGTTCTAGGCTATCCACTTAGTATATATAGTGATGACGAAGGAGCATAAAATAGTAAGAAGATACAGAATTATTTGAAAGGTGAAGGAATTGAATTAATTATTACTAAAACTCATGCATCACAAGCGGAGAGAATGATTAGAACAATTAAGAAAATGATTAGTGATAGACTTCGTCATCATAAAGGGTCATGGGTTGAAATGATGAAAGTATCACTGAAGAAATATAATAGTAGTCAAATACATAGTAGCACACAAACAACACCAAACAAAGCACACGATTTAGACAATGTTTTAGATGTTAGAGCAAACCAAATACTGAAAGAAAAGCATAATAGAAAGTATCCAAATGTGACTGAGGGAGATTCTGTTAAAGTTTATAGCAAAGGTAAAGGCAACTACACCAGTCGTAAAGAGAGCCGAAGTGTCTGGAGTGAGAGAAAATACAAGGTAATACTTGTTGGTAAGGATTTACTTAACAATAAGTATTATAAATTAGATGGATTAAGTAAAAAATATAATCGGCACGAGATTTTATTGGTTAATTAAATAATGTCCATATGGCAAACTTTCAATAGCGTTATAGAAATATCTTTTATTGCAAAAAATGGACAAAGAAAACTTAACTTGATTAATGCTATATATTTGATGGTTTTTTGAGCGTATAGTGTTAAATTCAACTTTATCCTTCAAATCACCATTTAATGTTTCTTCGTATTTATTATAATTTAATTCATTAGCAACTTTATGTTTAACAATGCCTTTGCTCCTCTTATGTTCTTCATCTTCTCCATACACTTTATAACAGTATGATTTAGGTTTCAATCCTATGAAGTGAGTCATTATGTTTCCATTAAGTTCATCCTTCATTTTCCCAAGAACTTTTTTATTAGAAGCATTATAACATTCATGATTTTTAGGATAATCTGAAAAATCCATATGTTGTTTTATATGCTTAAAATCTGTGTAAATATCATCAGTTTCAACATGGATAATAAAACTATCAGTGTCAGTATATGCTAATTTTATTTTATCGTTATATTTAGGTTTTAATACATCATAATAAAAAGAATACATATGAATTTTATAATAATCTAAAATTGATAGACCCATATAAATAGGTTTATCTAATTCTACCATTGCCTTTTCAAGTTCTACCACCACTAAATCTTCATTTATAATGTGTATATGTTTGTATGATGGTTTATTTACTAATTTCTGGAAGCGTTCAGGTGTATTGATTAGTCTGAAGTCATTGTGATTACGAACGTTTTCGAGTGTTTTTCCATATACAGCGTTATTTAATAATTTGAATAAATCTTTTTCAAATTCAGTTTTAGCATTCTTTCGTATTTCGGTATTGAAATCAATGTATGGTTTTAAGAAATCTGCTTGATTAAAACTAATTACCCTATGGACTTTCTTTAGTTTTAATCCATGCTCTAAATAATACTTCAATGCTGATATATGTAATACATACTTTTTCTTATCCATAACATTTAATATTAGTTTATTTGTTTTTCATCAGATGCATCTTTTCCATAATATTTTTTATGTATTTCTTTTTGAACTGGTGAAAGCATATTCTCACTAACACTCATAATTTCTGGTGCTAATGGATAATCTCTATGTAAATCATGTAATTCTTTTGGATATTCTAAATCAACTTCTAAAATATAGCCTTTGTCATCATCATCGCTATAACTTAATACTTTCTTCTCATCCATCCTTGAAAAATACCAATTGAAATTATCAAACGGTAGTTTTTTACTCATAGCCAGACCATACAAGTTATTAGCATCTAAATAACTTACATAACTTGATGGTTTTGACAAGTCATATTGTTCATTCATGTATTTATTATTTGCTTCTACTTTTTATGAGCACATTGAGTCATCCCGCCACGAAGACCTTTTTCAATCATTTCATACATATCTTTATTATGTATTTGTTGAAGTCTAACACCAGTAAGAGATAAGAAGGCAGACCACGAATAATTAGGTAATGTTATGTAATGAGCAGGGTCTAAACCATAATAATTTAAGCACATATCCCTAAAGTTTTCAAAAACATCACTAAGCAAATAAACATCTGTCATCAAATATAAATCATGGTAATAACCTAGGTTTTTGATATTGAAATTATCCCATATTACTTTTGCCCTTGTGTGTTGTGTATCTGTTATGCCTTCTTCATATAATTGACTGTAAAAGTCTTCTATACTTGGTAATTGCGATTCATTGAATTTATCAAATGAATTCATGTATTCGTAAGGATAAACTCCTTTTTCAGTTAATAAGTCTAAATCGGTTTTATTTCTAATATATGGATTTGCTGATGAAAATCGGAAATTATCCTTCCAGTCATTCCGCTTTTTATATATAGGTTTATCATGTTCATCTTTACCTACTATGTCATATTTATTTAACTTAACTAATTTATCCAAAGATGCAGAGAGAAAAGCCATGCTATCTTTAAACTGTAATGAACCAAATGAAAATGTAATAAACTTTTCGCTATTTTGTGCTATTACATCTATTCTCTTATTTTCGTTCAATTCCTTATTTATTTCATTTGCTTTGCCTATTATTAAGTGAGAGTCATAGTTTTTTAAATTATGAAAAAATACTGGTATCTTGAAATATCTAAATGAATAATCCAAATTACATTTTTCGTGAGCACAACCTCTATACTCACCAGTAAAATGACAGTGGTCACGAACTTTTGTATCTTCTGGTTTAAAATTCTTATTACATATTGAACATACAGTAGCTTGTCTAAATTCTGCTTCTTGTTCATCTGTAATATCCAGTGGTTTATTAACATTCATTTTATCAAAAATATCTGTTTTAATTTCTCTTAATTTATTTACAAAGTGGTCTAAACAATCCTCTCCACGGTATAAAAAAGGTTGACTTGTATTATCAATAGAATTTACAACATTCAACATATAACCGCATGGTTTGTGTTCCTGATACGTGCCCTTGATGCCATTGTTTGAATTTTCAGTTATACACTCAAAATCTCCATAAACAACAAACGGACATTTTAATTTTGTATTGTATTTTTCAAATTCAATATAACTACCTTCTTTTGGTAATTTAAACTGTTGTCCGTGTGTTGCCATACAACCAGTTTCATAATGTTTTGTTAATAAATCCTTTCTAGAAAAAGCGTGAGAACAATAATGACAATAATGTTTTGGTTGGTCATTTTTGTTTGTTTGCCAGTTCATTAAACGACTTAGACTTTTAATAACTACATAATGATTATTATTATTGATTTCAATTTTCAAAAGGTTTATTTGATGTTTAGCATCTCTTGTTTTAGTTCTGTAATCAATTATAATTTTTTCGTCATTCAAAGTATCATCAATTTCATAAACATTGATTGAAACTAACTTACTATTATTTTCTTCAAACCTTTCAATATCTTTATTACCAGTTGGAAATTTAACACCTTCCCAGTTTAGGATATTGTCATTTAATTTGTTGTAATGGAACATTTCTTGGGAATTTGATTTATTAATTATATCAAACACTACACTTTGAACACTATATTTAAAACATTTGTTATCTTTGTTTTTGATATTAATACATGCCTTTTTTAGTTTAATCCATTCTGGTAAATCTATATAACTACCCGCCCTAGTTGGGTCATATTTGTCATAATGGATTGTTATTGATAATATCTTTATAAATTTTAAATTAGATGCTGAACCTTCTAACTTTTCTATGTTCAATAAAATCTCTTTGATTGATTTTTCAATTGCTTCATCCAAATCGGTTTCATTATAAATGTTTGACCTTGTAGCAGGTAAATTATAAAGTATCTCTGTATGTTTTATTACTCCATCATCATCATAATAATGATAAAATAAACCTTCTGCCCTTATATTCAGTTTCATAGCTCTATTAGTTTTCAAAAAGGTTAAAAGTCTATCTTTTTGGTGGTGTATCAGTGATAGTGCCTTTTCACCTTGAAAATGTTTATTTACTAGTTTTATAGAATTAGCATAACTTTTGACAGCTGATTGTTGGTCTGTTACTTGGAATTTATTTTTGATTGCATATTTTGTCATTGCATTTTTCATTCTTTGTTTTAGGTATGTTGAGCGCAATGTTTTTGTTGCATAACTATTATACTCATTAGTTCTTGCTTCTGATTTTAATTTCTTGTTCAAAACATTTGAGATGGGTTTTTCTTTGTTGTATCTAAATGTTCTACCATCTATAATTATTGATTTTAATTCCTTGTTTCCTCTTTTTGGAATTTCTGCTTTATCATTATTCAACAGATAATCTATAACATGTTTCATAATACTATACTATATAAATTTAATGTGTTTATTTCTTTAAGTGTCTTTTTAGAAAATATACTTAAAGATTTAAAACCTTAATATAATAAGAGGAAAATGAACGGTGATAAAATCAATAATTATATCAATAAAAAATGCTATGATTGTTGCCACTTCAAAAAAGAAAATATGGAATTGTATAAATTAAATTTACCTAATGGAATAATAAATAATATTATTGATTATTCAATGGATGAAGAATATGTATGTGAAAATTGTAAAACCTGGAGAGATAACCAAGCTATAATCAAATGTTTGTTGAGATTAAAAGGAAGACATAATAGAAATGTAGAAGATGACATTTTGATATTTTTAACTGTGTATAAATTACCACCTTACGTTGATGTTAAACAGTTTCTTAAAATCAGTAAGAAAAAATATGAAATGATTTATGATATATTAAGGATGTTGTGTCATAGTCAAAAGAAAGGAGAAGATATTAAAGAATATATCAAATTTTATATTGAAATTTATAAAAAGTTTAATGTTAAAAATACAGTGAGAGATATTAATATTATTTTTAAAATGATGTATAAAAGAAGAAAGACAAATCAATTAAATTATTATCCTGTACTGAAATTATAATCATACTATAATAATAACATGTAAAATCTTATATGTTATAATTATACTGTACTTATAGTTTGTAAAGATTGAAATATTTTATTTTTTCTTGATTTGGTTATCTCTTTCAAAGTGCGTTGTTTGAACTTGGCATGCTCTTTTGATTTTTTCGTGCTTTGGCTGTTTGTATTTTATTTTGTTTGATACTCTTCTGATATTTTTTGATGGTATGTTGCTTTGTTTTTGTTGATGTGTGTTTTTGAGTTTGTGTTCTTTGATGGTTTTTATTTTTGCTGTTTTGTTGGTATGCTTGTTTGAATTATTTAATGTTTTATGCTTTGATTAAATATTTTGTTGGGGGTTGTTCTGGTTTTTGAGTTGCTTGGTGGTTCTTATCTTGTTTTCTGTGAATTTTGCTGATTTTGTTGTATGCTGTTTGATTATTTGGTTTTGATGCTACAAGTGCCATTTTATGTATTTTTTCCCCCCCCCCTCAACCAAAAAGAAACGGCAGCTAGTTGGAAGGGCGGCAAGTCGGTATACAAATTCTTGTTAAAACGTTTCGCTTGGGTTTTGCACCGTTCCACGGCTCTAAGCCCGGTGCCAGAGGCCGTACCAGGAAGGAACAAATGTTGGCCCCCTTTTGGCCCTCTCGGGTGTAGTTGTCTTTAGGAAGGCCAGGACCCCTAAAATGGCACAACGGTGTCCGTTTCTTTCGTGAGAATGTGGTTCCCTTCAAAACGCGAGCCATCGCGAGCCAGCCGAGGCCGCCCGCAAAAATAAATAGACATAATAGTAAAATGAAGGCAGGAAAGCAAATCATGGCGCAACGGTGCCTGTTTCAAGAGCAGGTACCCTTCCTTCTCCCATAGGGTCCAAAGTACTTCCTGAGGATGGTTTCGGGTTTCGAGTCCATGCTGGTGAGCTTTTGGGCGAAAGACCATGCTGAGGGACTTTTGGAAATTGTCCCGGGGAAGGAGGATGGGAAGTGGGCAACAGGGTTGCAAGCCCTGCAGGAATTTGGCTCAAGCGCTGCATTCTTTTCCCCAGTGCGCCCGACCGTGCGGCGCTGAGTCTTCAATCACTATCCGGCATATCCTCCAAAATGCCATCGCAGTGATGCTCGATCCCCAAATAAAAGCGTTTCAGCACAGACTTCTCAAAAGTCAGCTTGGACACCTTCTGTGCCATACCTCATCAAGGAGCACATTTGTGAAAAAACACCGGTTTTCACCTTTGAGGCCCACGCAGCCAACTCGCCCAATGAAGTCTTCTTGGTAGTATCCCTGGTACCACCCTGCAGCAATTCCTTGGATGGTTTTGCAACACAGCTTGCCAGCTGACTGCAGATAATGCTAAATTTGAACCCAGACGCGTTCGGTCATCTGAGCAAAGTTGATCTCTTGCCACCCCTTAGCACAAGATCTATTAGAGTTGCTTTGGGCTAGATGGGCAATGTTCAAGAAACTAGTCAACACAGCTGGCGCACCATGCAGACCAGTCACGTGGATTTTGGGCCAAAGCGGCCACATGAGCTTCTTATTTGCCAGAGCCATGTTCGCGAGCTTGCAATACGCTCCAAGCGACACATCCTGACTTTTGTCGATGGCTCCAACCCCTGCCCCTGATAAACAAAAACCTGGGACTAAAAAAATCAAGACCCCGCTACGCCATGTTCATACTTCCTCAGCGAGTTTTCAGGCGTTTTCATTTCCAAAGCACACAAGTATCACAAGTATGCTTATTTCTTGGGACGATCGATGGTGTTTGAGCGCTTGAAATGCGCTGAAGTAAATATTTTGAGAAATATTCTTTCATCACTAAAATAAATGAACTCACAGAGAGAAACTCAGCATGATTGAGCAAGGGTCCGTGCGCTGCCCCGATTCTAGCAAACAATCCCATGGCCGATAGGACATCCCCCGAGAAAGGAAGGGCTTGTTGATCCTGGGTCCCCATATTGCACACAAGCTTCACACTGATGCTGCATCTCCTTCGCTTGATCCTCGGTCAGGTACAGCCCGGATGCTTCTTGGCAGTTGTGCCACTCAGCCAAAGCGTGCCTGAGGCCGGGCAAGGGGGATGGCGGCACAAGGGAGTCCGAATGAGCCAATTAATATGTGCAAACCAGACGCACACAACACGTCATTGCACCCAGCTCTTCATCTCCAGGGCCGGTCGCATACACAAGAGCCACCAGGAATTCACTCAGCCATGCTGTCACACATCGGGCCTGAGCTGTTCGAGGGCTCAGAAGGTCATTCAGGTGGCTACATGCTAAAAAAAACACCTTGTAGTACTGGTCCTCTCAATTTTGTCAAGTATGTACACAATATGCCTTGGAAACTCTGGATGTTGGGAACCCATAGAACAGTAAGTACATGTTCATATGCATATCTTTCTGCACATGCATCCTATATAGTGTGCATGTGGTGATTAAGAGTACTGGTTTTCCGGCATTCTCGGATTGAGTGGTTCATTTCAGCTTCACGCCAAGCATCATTCCATGCCTTAGAATGCAGCTCCGGATACGGATGCTGCACTCCCCGCAATCTCGCAGATGTGAACTTGGGTTGAGATTGCCTCCAGCAACTGGGCGGTGTAAACTTAAGAATCAAAGGCTGATTGAAACACGACTGGTGTAAACACAAACTTTCGCATACTCTTGCAATCTTATAGGCTGAAGTCAGAAGGGAGGGATAGGCACATCAAAGGAAGCCAAGGCACTGGACTGACCAGGCACGGCACCAGTCTTTGAACTCCATGTACGCAAGCGACACCCTGCAGGTGGATGTAATTATTGTGTTTTAAACGGTTGTTCATGGCAACATTTCTTTTTGACCGGCCTTGCGGCTTCATCCAGTTCACGGCCACCCCAAACGTCGTAGCCGTTCAAGAGAGCCCTGAAAGTTGAGCCACACACTAGCAAGTTGTACCCGAGGTTCAAAATGTGCATGCTGCACCACTTGACCATCTCCGGGCAGAAGCCCGGAAGTCGAGTGAGAGGGCCTCACAGCAAATGCCAATAGGCCAAGAGGATCCATGTGCCCTGTTAGGATGGTTGTTGAGAGGCTCACGCGGGTCAAAGTCACTCTCTAAAAGTGGTCACCTCAAGATCCCCCCCAACAACAATCCTGGAAGAACACTTGGACACTTGCGTTGCATAGGGTGGTTCCCTGTAGTGGCTTCGAGCTCAACTCGTGACCCACAAAACAACCCAAACACTGATCTAATTGAAGATGAATCCCATCCAAGGCAAAGTCACTAACTAGCCCGGGCTTGATGCAATCCGCCATGAAGCTGACACGGTCGCGTCTGGCTCCCTGCAAAAGATTCGAGGGCACCTCCACATAGCTAGACTTCTGAGCAGGGCAGTGATGACATATGGCATTTGCCCTCCACCAGGTACGCAAGTTTAGCCACTCCTTAATTCCCGACATCAACAGCGCTGAATCAGATCTAGCTTCCAGCATGCACGAACAATTTGGCTAGGGCACTTTCTGAAATTTCCAATCGCCTCTGATCCACACCAGCATAGCCTCATATTTGAAATCCGGAAGCACCCCCAGATACCCCCGAAGATCTGGCACGTTGAGGCCCTCGTAGAGCAATTTGAATGAAATCACCAACTCAGCTCACCCAGCCGGCAGGTGAGCGTGGTGCATCAGGAGGCACAATGGGGGAAGGGGCCACCCGCAGATGTTGGAGTAAACCCCAAACAAACAGGAAGATGGCTTGCACCAATACTAAATGTATATTCTTGTTTTGCCTCTGAGGCTTGTTTTGGGGAAGTCTTTTCGCAGTCTTCAGCGCAGCCAGGGGGCAGGTTCCAGAAAAGCGTGCAGCGTTGGAAATCCAACACTCGAGTCCTCAATTTCCAACAAATCGAAAGTGTCAGAAGTAAGTTTCTTGTTGAAAAGGGATCTTTGAAAGTTCTGGGGCTGGACCCTGCACATGCTTCCAAGATTCCTCTCGAAAAACGCACAACGGATAGCACACCTCCAAGCTGTTGGTCCGGTTGTCCAGCACATGCCCAAAACATATCAGGGTGAGCTTCTCGTTCTGCTCGTTGTACACAGCATCATCCCCCCAAATCCACAGAGGTGCATGTGTCTTCGAACTAGAGTTGTAAGGGCAGTCTCTGTCACTCAGATGGCGCCAAAACTGCAAAGTCTCATCAACATGCACTTTTGGCCACACACCCTTCCTCATCAGCCAGGGCACCAGCTGATGTGGGAGGATGCAAGGCAGCTTCCTGTTGCAAGTGGGGCGAAACAAGTGGCAACCTTAGGTCCAACATGGTCCAACCTCAGGTGAACTTTGATTAATCATGATTCGAATGTATCGGCAGCGGCCTGTACTCTGTGACATTGGGGCCACGCTCCGAGTGGACCGGCACATCAACCCACGTCAGGGGCACCTTGCAACAAGCTGACGAGGGCTATCAATGATTTTAGTCTTGCCGCAACCACACAATTACATGTAGTACAGGTATACAGCATGCGCCTGATCACCTTGGTTGGCTGCCATTCTTCGAAGCCAGTCCCGTTGCACGTTGCTGCTCCAGCGGCCACTTTTGCCAGCTTTTTTCAATGTAGCGCATGGACCCCCAAGCTTGAAGCCCTGGTACCGAAACTCCTGCAATGAAGCTAGCTATGAGCACGCTTGTGACCAATTACTTCAAACTAATAACATGCAAATTTGAAAGTGCTACACACCAGAAACTCCTTGCTCACAGCATCGAGGGTCTCCCTAGCGGATTTGAAAGAAGTGTCCTGAATGAACGTAGCGCTCTGGCAGTCAGCTGTTTAATGCACACAGTTCCATAGCAACCATGTACGCAAATGTGTTTGCAGTTGAGTGTCCCCAAAACCCACCTTCTCCAGCAAGTAGCTGTACAGGGGGGAGGCTTTCCCAGATCCAGGCTGTTGTGGACCTGCGTAGGGCGGCTCAGCAATATTGTGCATCTAATGAACGTATGTGCTCATGAGCTGAATAGGCAGGAAGTCAATCTCACGTGGCAGCCAGTCTTTTTTTTGCTGGCCATTGCAGTCGATAGCAACATGCAAATGCATGGTTGACCAATTGTTGGAGCGCAGTTGGCTCCCCCCAGCACAGATGTTCCACATTGCCTTGCAATGCCTAGCACCTGTGTTCAATCTTTCAACTCATCGGAACAACACCTGCCCCAGCCAGTGCCCAGAAAGCGCCAGTTACTCTTATAAGTTGTGTTCTTGACCGTGTTCTTGCAAACCTGTCCCAAAATGGAGGGCCGAAGTCCCCTTGCAGATACGAGGGCTTGGAGGTGGCCAAGGGTAGCGAAAGGTGACTTTTGATAATTTGTTTGATGCAGTCAACTGGGGTCTTGGGCCCGTAGGGATATACAAGCATGAAACAATCGGGTCGCTTTGGTTGGAAACACTGGCAGCTAAAGGGCATGTGTCAAAATGCCAGCCAGGTTCTCATCAGCTCTCCGGCGCCGATTTGGCCTTGGCCTTGCCCTTAGCCTTGGGCTTGGGCGGTTCCTTAGCAAGCAGGAACCCCTCAGAGAAAGAAATCAATCCGGAATAACAAGATCTATTTGTGTGTCCTGAGGAATCCTTCTTAAGGTTTGATGTTTGCCCATAGTTCCTCTTTCTTGCCCCCAAAAAAACCTTCAAGTTTCACGTTTGCCCCCCTCACCCCTTTAAGATGTGCACAGAACAACATCCTCGATGCTTTCCTCAGGAAACCTGGTTGGATGTTTTGCCCCTTCCTCTCTCGTGTTGAACCCTAGGCCTGAATGATTCTTTACAGTCCCTGAAAATTAAAATTGGGTTTGCCCCCTTTCTTGTGGCCAGCTTAGCCTGAATGGGTCAGCAGAACCTGTTGGAGAAACAGCAGAACCATGTTGGCTTTACGGCAAGCATTTGAATTTGGTTGGTTGTGTTTGGTTTCCGAAGGAAAACACATATGGTCAATTCCAAAAACGGCATTTCTGTCCACTCAAACATTCAGATGCAAAATCCATTGTGCAAGGCAATATTCATCCATAGTTTGTTTGTTTTTTCCCGGCCTTTTGAGGTCTGATTGGAGCCAGATCATCCCCCCATCCCACCACCCCCACCATGTTGGGTCAAATGGCCAGCAGTGCCCCTGAGTTGGGTTTACATCACTAGGTTGTAGAAGATACCGGAAGGTACAAACAGCCACCTTGATCGCTGGACTTGCATTTTTGTCGGTAAACCACCATCCTTGATAGCAAATATACTTTTACCCTGACTCTGACCCTGGCAAACATCAATAAATTGTATGTTTCAAAAGAGAACCCAAAACGATGGTGTTTCTGTTGGGATTGAAAAAGGTACCCTTTGAAGACCTATCAGTGGTCCAAGTGCTTTCTGGGCAGGTGCCGTGTTCTCTTTTACTCTGAGACCCCCCTCCCAAAGACCATCCCCAACGGTCGGGCGAATGCCAAGCTTCCACGGCAACCTTGATCGCTTTGATGGACCCTGCAAATGAGTTGAGAGCTGCCTCAGCAACTTTGATGCTGGCCGCACACTCCTCCTTCAAAAGCGGGTCCTGCTCGATGTGCGCACTGTCCCCTTTCGCATACAGGGCTTCCATGTGCCCCTTCACGTTCTGCAGGGCATCCTTGCTTTTGGTCAGCTCGCTGGAGTAGCCCTTCCTCATGTCACCCGTCCTTGGTTCACAAGCTGAATTTTGTCAGGGTTCATTTTGACCGGCTGGGTTTATTTTGATCGGCTTTTGAGGGTGCCAGGATTCATACAATTTGAGTTGCTAGCACATCTGGTTAACATGATGCAAGGCACAGGTTCGCCTGGGCAAGCTTGTTTTCCCAGCACACAATCTCCGTGAGCTTGCTGCTGCAAACTTGGATCTTTCCAGACAGTTGCTTGCTGACTGTAGCTGGTGTTTTTGCCTTGGCCTTTGCTTTCGGCTTCGGCGCAGGTGTTGGCTGCGGCTCCGGCGGGCCAGGAACTCCAGAGGCGGATGCAGGCGGATCCGTCGAACCGGGCCAACCAGAGCTTGGCTTCAAATTCCCGATCATGGCTGGCCTAAGATCACAGGGAGTTTCAGTTTAGACCAACTAATGTCAGTCCATGCATAACCCCCCTAAAGGTCCAAGTGTCCTTTATGGATAGTCATCCTTCCAAAAGGTGGACTCCCAAAAGGTGGAGGAGGGATTGAAGTACTCATATCCAAATACCTGGGTCCCCCTCAAGACCTCATGAAATGAGACAAGGGGCGCCACGGCTTGGGTCTGTTGCTGGTCCAGCTGCCCACTTGCAGAGAAGATGGCCTCCGTTTTGTCACTCTCCTCATCTTCAAACTCCAGGGCATCGAAGACACGGAAGAGCTGGTGCTCCTGAGAAAATCTGCTGAGGAACGCATTCTCGTTTATCCACATAAGACACAAATGGCCTCCTGGCCAAGAAATGGAGTCTGGTTCGATCGAGGGGGCCATTGGCCATTGCAAACAAATCGCGGCTTAGCATGCATGCTGTTGTCGTTTGATAAAGCTTCTATTTAGAAACCCTCGAGCTCAATGGTTCACATTGTTCTTTGGAAAAGGGAGTTGGCAAATAGGATTTGGGAAACCAGGGCAATCCCACATCCCCCTTTAAACATATAGATGCCTCATCCATCAATAGAAGAAACAGGCTCCTCTGATTCAGGCAGGTCCGGATGCGCAAGGACCCAGGGTTTCTCGTCAGGGCCCTTCTTCGCCTGGAGATCCAGCTTCCTCTCCCTAATGTCCACCGCCAGGGCCACCCCAAACGTCGCTTTGAGCTCCGCAAACGTTTTCATCACCATCCTCCCCCGCCGCTTCTGTTCGAAGGTCTTCACAGAATTCAAGAAGAGCGCACTTTGAAGCCAGTTTTCTTTCGACTGAAGCCAGTCTTCATAGAGCTTGCCAATAGTGGCACGATCTTAGTGCAACAGGGTTCTGACTTAAAAGCGCTTTTTGTCTTCTTGGCTCATAAATTAATTCAAAGTGAAGCCAATCAAGCCGGGACACTGTACCGCTTGCCCTTAGCAGCCTCCACCACCACACTGGGGCAGGTCGGGCCTTGGTGGCCCAAGAACATGAGTTCAAGGAATATTTTTTGTGGGCCCGGGAAAAAACGTGTGTTAACCAAAGGCATTTGAGCCCTGTAGCCCTTCGACCAATTTATAATTTGTTTCTTTGGGCCAAGCAACTGTCAAAGGATCGGTTGAAGCGCATCCGAGCATTGTGCCGCAAGCGCTTGTGCTGCTCCTCGAGGGTCTCCAATTTGCCGTTCGGGCCCACGTACAGGATGCTGCCATCTGCTTGGAGCACGCCTCCATCTTGCTCAGATCTCAGCACCTGCCCGAAGCCACGGGAACGAAGCCACGGGAATGCAGTGTCCGGTCCGAGGGTATAACCTTGACAACGATGGTATCACATTTAATTTGGCTTGTTCCCAAATCGATGTTTCAATGGGCCAAAAAGGTCTCCGATGCAGAACGATAGGATGTCCACTCGAGATCAACGGAACCGGCCAACTGCTAAAACACTTTCGATTTTTTGGCGAGGGCCCGAAAGGTACCAGTATGTTCTTTGCCCGAAACAGGAATATGTTAACCCCTGGACAACCCCAAAAAGCGGAAGACAATACTCCAGCCCTTGAAACCAGTTTAAACCGGGTTCCCTGGAATGGATTCATTGAAAAGACCTTTCAGTCAATGGACACTGCATATCAATGCGCAAATATACATATATATATATATATACATATGTACATGTATAATGGATATATATATATATATATACATATGATATATATATATATATATACATATGTACATGTATAATGGATATATATATATATATATGTATATATGATATATATATATATATATATACATATGTACATGTATAATGGATAATAATATATATATATATATGATATATATATATATATATATATATGCAGTCGTGGGTGTATGTGTGTGTGCTATCCTTTCACCAATCCCTTCTTTTTGTGAAGGAGGGGCGTGCTTCTGACCAAAGACGAGTGGATGATGATGGGCGCTTTCTCCTCGACCTGAATGGCGTGACGGAGAAACAGATGAAAGGTCATTGGCGAACCGATCAGAGATCGACGAGACATCAGTCCGCAGGTCAGCTGCCTGTCAGCTAGCTCTGCAATCGAAGATTGATACGACAATCTGCAGGCCGTTACCTGCCTGCACGTGTCCCGGAACATCAATGCGACAAGCCGGGCGTCTTCAAGCTCCAACTACCACTGATGTGTGTGTGTGTGTATGCATGTAACTATTAATACGCAAAGAGAGCACAATATGATGCACATGTGATAGTCTATACACGTCACAACCCCTTATAAAACATGTACTGAGCATCTGACAAATGAAACTAGACCCCCCAACTCGAAAGTACTAAGTTCAAACGGGGAACTCTTCAGGGTTAACCGATGCGATGACTGTGATGCGATTTTAGATCGCCCTGGTTCCTTCTTCGGGGTGGAGGGGGGACCAAACTGGTTTCTTATTTGGCCGACCCTGATGCGTTTAAAGGGGGGGGTTGGATCGCCCTTTTCTTGAGGGTGGACCTCGGTGCTTTTAAGGCTTTGGGGTGATTTCGGATCGCCCTGGTTTCTTTTTTGGGCTGGACCCTGATGCTCTCATGGTGGATTTTCAATCGCCCTGGTTTCTTTGGGGTAGACCCCAAAAAGAACCAGCATGCAAAATCCCACCTCAAAGAATATGACTCCAACTGCAAGCTAGTCTTCGAAAAAAAGGGATACCTCAAAACACAGACTGCAAATTTGCTGTTGCACCTGGACTACACCTGCTGTACAAACCCCATCCCTGACAATGCCTAGGGCCGGGATTTGTTGGAGGATACGTTTGGGCCAAATGGAAAAGAACCACCAATTGGATAGATTCTAATGCGCACAGCCCGTGCGATTTGAAACAATGCAGATTCCGGGATTTTTGGTACTCCACTATATCAACCCAACGATGCCTCCAGCTGTGTGGTGTCCTTCCTCTGCAGAACAGCCTTGGCAGCATCAATCTGCATCGCCGGCACCGACGCAGGCACTGCGGCAACAGCAGTGGCCTCCTCCGCTGGCCCTGCGTCTGGAAGAGGCGCCTGGAGAAGGGGCAGGGGCACCAGACCAGGGGCTGAACACTTTCTCAAATTCAAAATATATGTGTTTGGTTCCATTCATGCTGCAGCGGAGCCCTTGTTCATTTCAACCGATGTTGGCACACTAAAGCCATCGATCCACGACAACTCCAAAGAAACCTTTAAAGAGAAAATAATGGGCCCGGGTGGATTTAAAGTGCGCAATGCTCCATCATGCTCCAGCCCAACAGGCGCTTAAACAGTTTGTTTTTCACTGCTGCTTCCAACATAACCTAGTCACAAGTGCAACTGTTGTAGTGATTTCAACCCTTGCACATCCCACCCAAGCGTGTTGTGAAGAGATCGGTCCAGTAAGGGGAGGGCAACTTATCAAGAATGCAGTACTAGTGTTTAGTCAGCAACGCACTACAGCCTGCCCATTCACCAAGCCGTCCCATATCCAAAAAGCAAAACGATCCTACGCGCAAGAACGTCTCGAGCACAGTGCCTTGATCTGGGCTTCCAGCAAGCTCATCATGGCAGACTTGGCCTCACTGTCCGGCAGCATACGGATCTTCTCGAAGGCCGCTTGACGTGGGCTCGGAGGGCTCATAGCTCCGGATGGGGCCAGATCAGGCTCCTCCACGGTCAGGCTTGCAGTTGGCTCCTCCACGCTCAGGCTTGCAGTTGGCCCCTCCACGCTCAGGCTTGCAGTTGGCTCCTCCACGCTCAGGCCAGTTGGCTCCTCCACGCTCAGGCTTGGTGTTGGCTCCTCCACACTCAGGCTTGGTGTTGGCTGGTCCGGCTCAAAAAGCGCTTCCAACTCACCCATAAACTCGAGCTCCTCGGCGTTCTCAGGCTCAGGGTCAGGGCACCCTGTGTCACGATGGTAGGCCACTATGGCCTTGCGCGCCAGCTTCTCCACCTGCAAGCCAATCTTCTCGATCATGCTCTTCACCTTCGCATTGCCTTCGGTCTCCTCCGCGACAATATCTCCCATTTTCTTATCCTCCCACTCCTCGAGGCCTCGCAGCTTTTCCGCAAGATCTTCCGGATTTAGGCGCTGCAGGCTCAGCCTGCACTTCATCTTGGCCACCGCGTTCTGCATGGTCGTGAGTTTTCTCTCATTCTCCCCGCTGAGGCGCTGTAGCTCTTGCTGCTGCTTCGCGAGGTCCTGCTTGAGCATCCAAGTCTCGTGAGCCTCAGCCCCAAGCTCAGCGTCAGCCACGTCAAAGCCTTTGCCAGCCATGCCCACCTTCTCGATCCAGCCGTGCACCTCCTTCTCAATGGCCGGCCACACATCGGGCCCCTCCATGAGCAACAACGGGATCAAGCTCTGCCACAATGCCAGCTGCTCCCCCCCGAGCTCCATGTCCAGCAAGTCATCACGGGAGGGCGTTTGCCCAAGACGAAGAGTGGTCATCGTGTCTGGCCTGCCGAAGCTGCGGGGTTGTGATCCTCAGCACATGCAGACATGGGCATGGGGATTCAGCCCCCTGCGAAAAAGCCAAGGCAAACAAATAACCGCCTTGCAAACAAATAACCGCCTGGAGCCAGGTTTGCAAATCGATCACTTGCAACTTGATTTTGAAAGCGATATACAATTTCTGATGGTGCCTCCAATCGATCTGGCAATCTACACTGTGACTAAGACCCAGGGCTCTGTGGTTGACCCTTGCAGCCCTGTAGGGTTTCTCCAGAAAAGGCAGGAAACAGTTTTGTTTGTTGGGGTTTAGGTACTGGGAAGCCCTTTCTTGCCAAGAAGCCAGTCAACTGGGAATCCCACCTGGTCGGCTTGGTGTAGGCTTCCATTCCTGCGCAAAGGGTGAAGGTTGCGAATTGCATTCCATTCAATTGCAAGAGGGTCGAATAGGCTGAGAACGCGTTTACACTTGCAAGTTTCACATGTGCTGATTTTCATATATATATATATAATATATATGTATTATATATGTTATTGTATGCACTTGCATGTCACGCATGTGAGATGAACACATCCGCCTTCCTCACTCCCAACCAAGCCGCGCGAGGCCAACTCCTGGGAGTCGTTCTGCTCAGCAGGATCCGCTGCAGGAGCATCCGGCAAAGGCACCTAGGATGCTGGGTCGGTAGGCGTACCCTTTTGAATCCCATTCAATTTTATAGGCCCTTTATTTTTCCAACCTCGACATCTCAACCGGGGACCACCTGACTTTGACCACACTGTGCTTAGAATGTGTGGGTCCGTCCAAAGAGGGGCTTTCAGATGTAAAGTTGCCAGCCAAAGTCCCATGTTTCAATCAAGGCGCCAGATCTGGAGCCAGCACTTCTGGCGCCTGTGCATCCAACCCAGCAGCACCATTCCCAGTGCCTCGGATCGTCAGCAAGCACTCCAACTTGTACCAGTCTAGATGTGCAACTTTAAAGTTGCATTCAGGTTTTGTCCGGCCTTATTCCCCAACAGCTGAAAGCTTTGGGGTCTCAGCAGATAGATCTGGGGTGGTCCAGGGTTCCACAAGGGTTCCACAAGGGTTCCACAAGAGTTCCACAAGGGTTACACAAGATTTCTACAAGGGTTCCACAAGGGTACGGTTACACAAGGGTTCCACAAGGGTGACACCAGGTTTCCACCAGGTTCCGCGAGGGCTGTGGGGGGGTGCAAGCACTACTAACAAGAGCACCGCCTGTTGGGGATATCACCAGAGCTTATTTTCAGGTCTTAATTGCAGGATCTAGAAACATATGGGTCCTCCATGCTTCGTCAACTCCTCCAACACATCCTCAACATGTTTTGTGGTTGGACTCACAAGTTGGTCAATCAGATTTGGAACCTGTCCCTAACAAATTATTCAAGGCGCCCTTCATGCCAGCAGTGCTGTTCTCCTTGTCAGCAGTGTCGCAAGTCTCCTGAATGGTCTCCGGCTCTGGCACGCTTTCCAGCACCGTTGTCACCTCTGCCGGTCGGTCCCCTGTCTCCTCAGCGATGTTGGCGGCGCATGTCTTCTCCTCCTTGGTGTTTGGGATGAGCGGTCGGTCCCCTGTCTCCTCAGCATTGGCGGCGCATGTCTTGTCCTCCTTGGTGTCTGCAATGGAGGGTGTCAGCGGTCGGCCCCCTGTCTCCTCAGCGTTGTTGGCGCATGTCCTGGCCTTCTTCGCGTCTGGGATGAGCAGCGTCAGTGGTCGGTCCCCAGTCTCCTCAGCGTTGGCAGCGCATGTCTTGTCCTTCTTCGCGTCTGGGAGGCTGAGCAGCGTCACTGTGCGGTCCCCAGTCTCCTCAGCGTTGGCGGCGCATGTCTTGTCCTTCTTCGCATCTGGGAGGCTGAGCAGCGTCACTGTTCGGTCCCCTGTCTCCTCAGCCGTGTCGGCGCATGTCTTGGCCTTCTTGGCGTCTGGGCTGTTGATCGGCGTCGCCTCTGTGGTCGTGGAAGCAGAGGCTCCCTCATGTGTACTGTTCGTGTCCTCCAGCACAAGCACGTCATCGCGCTGTCTTCTCCTGGTAGGTGTCGCCGGCAGCCGCTTCAAGGGCTGAGTTCCGGAGATGGCTCCTTAGATGTACACATTTAGAACATTTGTATACACATGTCGCAATGCAGAGCTTTAAAAATCGTGTTTTAGCTGAAACAAGTGTCCCCGTCGATTGGCCAACCGTTGTTCAATGCACATCATCTCCTTTGCAAAGAACTCCTCCAGCGACTTCTTTGGGTCAGGAGCCTTGCATGGGCACGCTCGGGGCCCAAGTGCTGACAGTTGATGCGCTCGGGGCCCAAGTGCTGGGGTTTGGGAGCAAGTTGGGCTCTAAATTCGGCCTCCCCATGAAAAAACACATATCTATTGCCGGCACGTAGCTTCCTCCTGCGTGCTCGGACGATCTTGAGGCGCTCGGCGTCGGAAAGCCGGTCGCATGTTGGCCTGGAAGATCGCTAGAAATAAAACTAACGCAAAGTAACGCAAAGTAACGCAAAAGTAACGCTCAGCTTGTCATGAGCACGGACTTTGAACGCAAAGTAACGCCAAAGTAACGCACGCCCCTGTACTATGATGTGTTGCGAAATCAAGCATTGAAGTCACAGTGTGCACACTTTCAAGAGACACTTTAAGCCCTTGCAGCTAAGTTCCCCCGAATCGACTCCCATTTTGTGGCGTTTTAAGGGCCCAACCCCACACACAGTTGTACAGGGTGTTGCAGGTTGACACCCCAAAGTGCTCAATGGGTTTCATTCTTTAAATGCAGGGGAAGTATAAGCACCACTTGAACAAAAGGACATTCTGGGCACCATGGGCCATCCAACAACCCAGTTTCAAGGCGAAAAGTTTGAATGCTTCACAGGTTTCAGCCATTTCCACTAGGCAGGGAAGTCCAGGAACGCTTGCAACATTGTACAAGGCACATCGACAATTCAAGGGATCAGCCTCAAACTTGTATCCACTTCCATCTTACTGCAACACCTGCTCAATTGGTCCAGCACTCCAACAATTCCAAGTACATTCTAAATTTACGGATGTGTATGAAGGGTCAAAATCGGGTCACAAACAGTTGCACAAGACTCAATTGTGCTTGCAAATTTATTGTTTGGTCCATTCAAAGGCATTGCATTCAAGAGGGATATTGTCCATTTCCTAGGAATCACCGGACAACGGATGATAGTGGCGGCTGAGCAGTTGAAGCTGTTTCACACCTGCGCCCCATTTTCAAGTTTTCTGTTCTTATGTGTCTGGAATCAGCGCATGCGCAACTTGCTACGTTCGGAGACACGAGACCCTGCAATGGCTGCTGGAAACCAGGTGAGAGTACGGATGATGCATCCCACCTCCCCCCATGCGAATGCATGCTGCAAGACCCTCACATGGGCGCGGGCAAGACGTTGCCACTCATCGGTGCTGAAGAACCAGTACTCCGAACAAAGGGATAAGCTTGCCATATTTCCGAAGAACTCGATTGCCGAGAACTTGAATGACGCGAGGTGTCTAAATTGAGACCCTCGTGCCTGGCCTCCATCTTCGACTCCAAGCGCAAGCTGGCCGCTCTCGCAAAAGAGCTTTCAGCCAGTACCCGCGTCAATAAATGGTTCCAGTTCCAGTACCGGTACCAGGGATCAAAGCCAGCACAACTAGGCAAGGGCCTCCCTTTTTAGCTCACAATAGCACAAGCCTGGACCAAACCCGTTTCGAGCCCTTTTGACGAATGATCAATCAGGCGCAGGGTTCTAAATCGATCCAGATCTGCATGATTAATTATTTTCCAAAATCCTCGGCCTAGGGGCAAACAATTTCATCCAGTGGTCCATTGTCAATCCGATTGTCAATCCCAAATTTGACAGGGTGCAGTTGTCACTTTGAGGATACCTTTTGAGGCAGTATCCCTTTTTTTCGGGTCACCGAAGTCTACTGGGAGTCCGCATGATGAAGCTCGACACTTGCACTTCATAAAGCTTGCGAGGGGCTATCACGGCGGTCAATTTTGCAACGAACATGCCCAGATCTTATGTGATGATTCCGAATTTCAGCAGGTGCGTAGGGCCTCCGGCAGCCACGCATGAAATTTCACTGGCCATGCAAATATTCGGCAGCCAAACTGACCAGTGTGCTGCAAGAAGTGTTCAAGCTAGTACTTATGGGTTCCAATGTCGCAGTAGCATGCGCAATATGTACTTAACGTTAGAGGGCTTCCTCCCTTCGAATTCGGGATCCAGGTTTTGTCCATCCACGTGTTTAAAGTGCATGTCCTGTGATCAGGCCACCATGCTAGCATTTACACTTCCTGCATTTGTTGCCAGCGATTGCGTACGGCTTCAAAAACTGCCTTACTAGGCCGAATCTGAAAAGGGATCAATGGGTCAGGCACCAGGTCGCCCTTGGCAACAGCCCGCCCCATCAAATCAACAAATGGTTCCAACTGGGCGTGCTCCCAATCAGACGGGGGCTCCTGGGACTCTCGATCACAGCATGTTGCAATTGAGATGTAACAACGTCAGCTTAAGTTCACGGGGGTTTCAAAGGTGGTTTGATGTGGTTTGGGGAGATACCGATAAAGTCAAATGGGACGCGTTTTGCCCTCCCCCAGATCTTCCCGTGCCAATCACGCCAGCCCTACCCCCAGGGCCCCACCCCCGGAGCCCCAAAAAACAATTCGATCGATTGGTTTAGAAAAGCTGCTGGGGGCAATTTTGAGTTTCCATTTGCTTTTTGATTTTGTAAAACTGGGGCCCCTCTTTTGAGAGTTTTGTTGGGTGTCTATCTTTTAACATCTTCCAACTCAAGATTAATCTTGGGCTTTCATAGGATTTACGACGCAAGTGATTTGGGGGGCTGCGGATTCAAGAGAATTAAGCTTCTCCCATAAACCAACGAAAGCTGGGAAGGGAACATTCGATTCTAGCAATCGACTTCGTTCATGACCTTCTCAAAATACTAGACCCTTTTCACCGGCCCATCCTTGACCCCCGAATCTTGAAGAATCCTGGTAGCCACCGCTCAGCACACGAGCAAGGTCCGGCGTGGGAGGCGATGTAGCCTGCAGGGAGCTCAGCCAGGAGCAGGGCGGACTGGTTGCAGGGTGATGTTTTAAATATCAGTTTGAACGAAATATGGTATAATGCCGATGAAGCACCATCCAAGCCAAATGTCGTTGAGCAACTTCCTGTCCAAACCGGGCCGGATAGCATTGCGAGCTCCGCAGGTCTTTCCCCCCACACCTTAGCTAAACACGCACGTGTAAGGGAATGCAACACCGGCCAGCTTATTTGACCCGATCGCTCTGGCCTATTTGGGCTTTTCTGAGACATCGCCAACAAAAAAGATTTCGGGATTTCGCAATGTAGCTTTTGGAGTTTGTCTCGAGCTTATAACTGACCAAGTGGGCTGCATGCACTGCATTCAGTACTTCGTTTGCACAGCTGCATTGTTTGAGTCTCCCAGTTAGCCCAACTCTTGAACTGATCCCTAGGGGCTGGACATTTAAGGATGCAACACCAACGGCCAGCGGGCAAAAACGCAAGCCAGGGATCACTTGCACCTTTCGCTTCCCATCTTTCCAAATCACCTTTTGCTTGGTCATCTCAAACTTGCTGATGTGGCACTTCTCCTTCAGCTCCTGCCTTTTCTCCTTGGACAAGCCCTGCTCCATCGAAGACATCCACCCCCTAGGCTGAAGGCGGACGTTTACGTTTGTGTTGTGTGGCATGCGCCGGAACTTTCCTAGAATTCAACCCTGTAAATTTATAATAGATCGGTTTCGCGGCCAGCTACGGCCAATGATGCGGCGGCTAACGAGATGCTGACGGAGTTCAGAGGATACCTCCGGCCAAGTGCCTTGTGCCTGGTGTGGCGCCGTAAGAACGACGCTTGGAACCGTTCGCGAGCTACATGAGCCAGAAATGCGGCAGCGCCTTTCTCGGCGTACGGCCTCCTGCGGAGCAAGGTGAGGGAGTGCGAGAACTCTGAAGCGTCTGAGCACCGATGAGATATCGGTGATCTCATTTGATGAAGGCTGTGATAGCCGAAGTGGACGCAGCTGCCTGCGGTTGATCGCTGCTTCAAGCCTTTGTCAATTCCCCCCACAACAGAAAGTGACCTTGGACTCAGAGCTTTTTAGGATCTGTTTGCCCGACTGAAGTGTATGGCGATTCCAGTTGCATTGTCAACCAACGATTTCAACTGATTCAAAATAGGGCCCCGGCTGTTTTCTTTTCCAAGGGACTTCTTACCGGCTTGGTCCACGGAAGAAACGAACCCTCAACCTGCAACTCTTGAAAGGGTCCAGGTCAAGGGTCCCAAGGAGCTTGAGGGTGTGAGAATCCGGCTGTTTGTTTTCAAGTGGTCCTTGTGTGGTTCGATTTAAATCCACGCCGCAAATTTCAGAATGCATCCGATCTTGAGGATCCTTGCTTGCAGGTTTCCTTTAACCCAAAACCAAGCGGCCTCACCAAATTCTCAACCCTGCAAGTGAAACTCTTTGAAGACCGTTTTGCTGGGGTGAATAGGACCTGAACAATAAATCATCATACATATTAATTGGAAAAGATCTTGGATTCCTGATCCAGTACCTTGCAAGTATCCCATTGAGAATTTAAGGCTTTCTGTGGGAAAGTGCCAGAAAGGTTTTGTTCTGTCTGGAAAGTCTAGCAGGGGCACATTTCATCAGGGACTCTTTTTTTCCACCACATGATCTTAAGTGGCAGGAACAGGCGGATCCATTGCGCGTTGAACTGCAGGGACATCCCGTCAACCAAGTTGGTTTCGAGGGCAGCTAATGATTTATTGAGAGATTCACTGTGCATGGTTGCCAGGCAGTACAATCATCAGGCTACCCTACCAGCACTATCCACAGACAAAACAAACTTTTGTACAAGGCATACGGGGAAGTGAAAGCCGACTCATTTGCTGTTAACGTTTGAATTCATTGGGGGCAACGCAAATGTCCGTACACTTCGTTTTGAGCACCCGGCGTGTTCCCGAGGCCCACTTGCGGCTTTGGCGTCATTGCCCCCCAGCTGCCCATCCACCTCGCAGTCAGGACGGGCACGTGGTTGCTCACCCACCCCATGCAATTCAATGGCAGTTTCTTATTAATTAGCCGTTGACAACTTTTCAGTATTGGACCCTGAGCAGCCCACCAGTGAATGGTAACTGCTCGAAGTTCCGGAATCTTCATGACCGATTGGATGTAAGGCCAATAAACCACAGCGGAGCGTGCCGGATTCTCAAGAAAGAATGACACGCTTCGAGAAACTGCCAAAAGAATCAATAATGTGCAGCGGCATGCTACTGCATTTCCCATAACCACAAATCGATGCCGTTGATCTCCAAATGGGGCTTGAGGACATCGCTGGTGAACACTCGAAGATAAGAAGATGAAAGAGTTGCATGGTACAGCGGTCACCAAGAGTCCTGAAACTTGGAGTCGCAGGATTACCTGCACGGCTCGTAGGAACCCGAGATAGCCAAGCAGATCTTCCAAGACCGGCTCACGGGACACGTCGTAGCCTTCCCTCAGTAGCGAATGGATGGGTCTCTTCGTTCATGCCTAATTGTTCATTAATAAACTGGTACCGGTCCTTTTAAATTGTGTGCACAGCTGGCCATAGCTTTTCAACAAGAACTCACCGATGGTTTGATTGAAGTAAATCTATGTCCGATATCGAGGGCCGCGTGTGGTGCTGCTCCCGCAGTTTAGCAGGAAACTCCTATTAACCCTGGATGCTTTCGAAAGTTTATTGCCCCCTTTTGGCCCCATAAAAGAACGCACTTCAACCCCGTGGACAAACCTGTCACAATGAGCAATTCTCCTGCGGTGAAAAGGGGAGAAAAACGGCCACCCCAGCTGCTGGGGTGGCCCTTTTTTTGGGGGGGAACAAAGGCAGCCAAATTGCTGAGTTGTTGTATGCAAAGCCACTCCCGCCCCACTCCTCTCCACTCTCCACTCGATAGGGGCTCATTTTAGTGGTCGCTCATCAGTTGCTTACTCATTTAACAATAAACAATTTCAGCACGGCTGGCATGAATGGAACAAACAAACACGGGTTCCTGAGGAAAACCCAAAAGAACTGATTCAATTCCTTGAGAAACCAATCCCTTGCCACCTTCAAGAAAAAGTGAAATGTCAAGAAGATGCCTGGACCCGGAAGTGTGAGGGTACTAATGATTCAAAGCGATTACCCGAAATGGACACCTGGCGTTTGTCCTGTTCAACATGGGGTCAGACTACCGGGACCCTCAGAGTATAAGTACTACTTGCCAACTTGCAAATTGCATGGGTACGTTCTTTCGGGTACGATCGAGACTGGGCTCAGAAGCAGGTTTTTTTTTTTTAATAGGCTTCATAGCAACGTTAACCCTAAATACAAAAGTTGTGAAATCCCTGCGTCCCATGCAGGAGAGCAGCGCAGAGGCACCGCAGGCTCCTCGGCTCGGGGGGACAATGACCCTTCAAGAACCGGAGTATCATCGATTCCTTCTCCCAGTTGTTCGCCAACTAAGCCACCTTCCAATCTGCTAAGACTTTCCAAACCAGAAACTGGCGGGGGGCAATGGATTTGTTTGAAGGGTTTGTCATGCTAAAACCTAGACCGAAGGGATTCAAGGGCCCCTTGAAATTTGTCTGGTAGGCTGTCACACTGAATTGCGGCAGTGGCTCTGAAGCCGTGCACCACTGATTGGACACCAGAGAAAATTTCCGCACAACTCAGGTCCTCAATCAACTCAGGCCACGATCCAAGACAATTCAACATCCAAAATGATGGCAAATGGCAAGTAGCAATTTGTTCATGCAAGCGTCTCTTTCAGCAGAAGGCCCCATATTCTGGGAGACAAAGTCCACGAGATGGACACTGGGCGCATCGATATGCCAGCAATGGGGATTGACAGTACACACACACACACGGCATATATCAATTGCACCATGTTTTTGCATCCGGGCTGCAAAATTGGTGGAGCACCCAAGCAGAGCAAGACCGCACATTGCAGCTTGCTCAGGTGAACACTTCGGCGATTAGCCATGGTCGCAAACACACTGAGCACTAGCGAGCAAACATTTGAGCCCTCGCATAGGTGCGACCAATCAATAATGCACAACACCTAACATGTGTTCAAGGCTCAAAAGGCAAACCTTTGAGTGTGTCACAATCAAAACCTGGCATCGAAATGGCGGCTTCCCAATTTTTTAGGGGTTATCCCTGACTAACCTTCATCAACCTGGGTTTTGATTGAGGCTCCTCTGCAACTTGCACACTCTACCCGCCCAGCAGATCAGAGGGGGGGAAGCGCGCCTGCGTCTCTGGAAGACGAAGCCCCAGTGCCAGCACCTGGAGCGGGTTCGGTGAATTTTCCATCACAAATATCCCTTTGAACAAATCAAAGCGCTTCCTGCAACCAACCCTTAGGCCCTATAGGGGGTAGCCTGTTTACCCGTTGCTTCCAAGTGCGAGGGTTCAATAGCGATTCAAGCCCTTTTGCACACGGTTTCGAAGTGGAGGGTTTATTCCGCACAAAGAGTACTACACGTTTTGGGAGCAGACCCTTGCACGATGAGGCCCGACGGCCAGTTCCAGCCTTGCAGGCTCACCGTGCGGGGCCCAGAACTGCTCGAGCCTGCGTGGTTGCAAGCTGGCTAGCCGCAATTAGGTGTAATAAGGATTTTGGGCTGACCGGCTGATAGCTGGTTTCTTTGTCTCTGGCCATGCCGTACATGTAAATGTTTGATAGCTACGAAGCTAGACATTCTGCAATTAAATATTGCCACACAGTTGAAATTGCAACCATGTGCGTAAAACATAAAACACTGGCACCCTTCAGGCCCTAGACGACAGTGTGTGAGACACGCCAATTTGTGCTTTTTGGTCAGCTGGTTCTGTAGCCTCGAGCCTCCAAAAACTCAAGAACTGGATCATTTGCGTGATTATGTTCCAATTAATGTGCGCTGACTAGCTGGCCGATGCACATATGACGCTGAACTATACTGCAATTGCCTAAGGCGTGCAGCTCGCACGGATTGAGCCCTTCATGATCGATTTGGAGGCCGGGAATCGCTCGCGTTCTCCTGGCGGGCCCAAATCTTCGAAACGTGAAAGGGTGTGTCCGGGATCCAATCAACGCACACAGAACATTTGATCAAGTGAGAAACGCGCAATTGCCTCGATGACCCACCAGCCAGCAATGACTTTTGCATCTGCCCACCTGCCGTGGCGGACAAGGAGTGTTTTCAGGTCTGAAGCGCTCATGAGCAAAGCACTTTCTTGTACGAGGTTCTCGAGACTTTGACTCAACATAACACAAATCCCCTATCGACCCCTAGGCATATAGGCATTATATTAAGCTTAAGCACATGCCGGGTAGGCGCGGAGCTCGGGTTGTCATACCACGGAATAGTGCTGCCACCCTTCGCGTCGATCTGCAGTCGGTAAGTAGCTAAATCTCTGCACACATGCATGTTCAATGCAACTGTCGTCATGTGTCACACAATTCGCTGCCTTCCAATTCTGCTGCAGGCTTTCAGGCCACAACTCTGTGTCAATAGATGCACCGATGTAAAAGGACTCGCTGTAGAGCACTGCACCAATACTGCTTGCCCCATGAAAGGCCGGCGGAGGCTTCACCGTGAAACTCCTATCCAGAAAGCAGCACACTGACATTTGTCAATGCAGGCCAGAAAAACCGATAATACCTTCATCAATAATTGCGGACAAGGTTCTTGCGAGCGAAGCTGGCGGGGTCTTGTGATGGCAGTGGCAAGTCAGGGATGGCGCATGTGACCAGTTTTTGCAAGCCGGCTTTTGCTTTTCTGCTCCTTTCTTGCGACGCGTCTGTAGTTTGCTGCGCTTTCTGGATTTCTGCAATGTCTTTCATGTCCACCGAGTGGGCAGGTGCTACTTGTACAAGCTGCAGACCTGCATTGTTTGTAGTATCTTGGCTCTTGATGGGCTTCTGGGAGTTCCTGCCCCTGCCCCTGCCCCTGCCTCTGCCTTTGCCTTTGCTGCTGATTTCCTTGCCAGCCTCGATGCTAGCGTTGCTTGGGTCAGGCTCGACTTTGGTTGGCTCACCTTCTGCTGCAGCAAGGGTTTCGCCCGCGGGGGCTGACTTGGCTTTGGGTTTTCTCTGTTTTTTTGGAGGCTTTTGTGCTTTTGCTTCCTTGGCCGCCTTCCTCTTTTGCGTCTTCTCAGCTTGCACTTGCATTTCCTCCTTCATACCACATGCACACTAGCAACTACAATGTAAGCACATTGCATGTGAATCAAGCATGGTGCATCACAGCGTGCACGATTGAAACATGTTGCAATCAGGGAAACAGTCCTCTACTGTAGCCTTCTTCAGTTGAGCTTGCTGCCCAACCATGTCCTCCCTGCCCAATTGGGTTGCTTGTTGCTCCGCAGCAAGCCACTCTGGAAGCTGAGATACTTCCTTGATGAGGGGACCACGTCCAGACACCTACAGGTGGAAATGACAAGTTTGAGTTTCCTAGGACCACCATTTATTGCGAATCTCTGTGTTCCTTCGAATTCAGTTCAATACGTTTCCCTCCTCCAAGTACGGGGTGCGTAGGCAGCAAAAACAATCGGGCTTTGTGTTTTGCTTCGAGAAACCCGTACAGAACCCATATAGTTGGATTTGGGAGTAGCAGGTCCCTCTGATCTTGCAGCGCCGGCCTTGTCAGGCGCCCGTGGCGATGTGGATTCAGCAGCCTGCGCTGCAAAGGCAGAACGCGGTCGCAAGGGGCAGTTGGGAAGCTGGAAACAACTTTCAACCAGTGCCTCGTGCTTTGCAATGTATTCACTGAGCTCTGGCATACTGACGTTGTCGATGTTGCTGCTCTCAGAGGGTGCCTGACCACACGTTTTAAAGGAAAGATCAATCATCTAACCATACAACTGAACAGCTGCCAGGCTGAAC
>CAUJNA010000146.1:105495-142995 GCA_963377175.1 Effrenium voratum | reverse complement strand
TCGGTTCTTTAATTTCTTTGTTATTAAGTTTGTTTAAATAAATATTTCTTTTATTGTTATATTCACCATTGGTTCTATCTACTTCTTTACTTTGATAACTGTTTGTTACTGGTTTCTTCTTTTCCATTTCTTGCAAGATTTCTAAAATATTATTATTCTGTTCTAAAACCTTGTTCAGTTTTTTAACAATCTTTTCTAATCCTTCATCCATGTAAATATATATTATATTATAAAATAAAACTTTTAAAACTAAACTTTTATTTTAAAAAATCATATATCATTATAAGTCAATTCAAAATTAGTTATTGTGTAACTCGTTAAATTATTATTCAATTTACCAATTAAATTACAAATAATAGTTTTTCTAAATTTTGAATATTTATGAAACTTTTCAATATTATCTGTAATATAAATTATATAACGTTTAATACATTCAAACACATTAACAACATTAATGTTACTATGTTTGTAAATATTATTCATTTTTCTCAATGTAATTTCATAAAACTGAATAGCATTTTTATTATCATAATTAGCAATAAATCTTAAAGTATATGAATATATTCTTTTACAATAGAATTTTAAATCTGATTGTTCAAATAAATCAGCATAATTAATAGAATTATAAAACATGTTAGAATCAATTTTGCTATTTCTAAAGTCATTAACAAAATTAATTAATATATCATTTTCGTTATATTCTTCAATAAAATTATTTAATTTCAATTCTTTTACATCAATGAATTTAAGAATATTATTTATAACATCTTGCATTATAAATAATAATAGAAATAGTTTTAATTATTATTTTTCATCATTTCGCGTATCGTTTCCTGTGTTTCCTTATCACCATTCTCGGATGGAGTAACTCCCCTCCCAAAGCGAATAGCAATATTATGAACATCTGTTTCTAAGTTGATACTGTCTTTAGTTTTATCAATATTCATTTTCTTATCATTCTTACTTATTTTGAAACTGGTAGGAATACACGAACATTTACAATTTCCTTTCTTTTGAATTTCTAATTCATTTTTCATTTCTAACATCTTTTTACACATTGGACAAGCAAACTCAAGAACTGATGTTTCTTTAACAACTTCTTCTTTTTCTTCATCAGTTGAAGAAACAACTGGTTCAGTCTTATTCTTTTTCTTTTTTCCCATTTATATTAATATTCACATTTTTATTGTTGATATATTGTATAACAAACTTAATTAATTCTAAAACAAAATAACATATTTTTTTACATCTATTATTAGTTATAACAACTTGTTCTATATTCTCTATTTCATCTATTATATCAATATAATCTGAATAACTTCTATTCATATAAAATAATAAATATTAAATTATTTTCTAAATGTCTTTAATATTATTTTTATTATGCCTGATGTAAAACCAATTGATGAAATCAAATATGACTTTAAGCAAAGTAAGCATGAGGTCGTCCCTAAATTGCCATTCAGAAGTATCATAACTGGACCGTCAGGAAGCGGTAAAACAGTTTTATTGATTAATATGATACTTGATATATACAAAAACTGTTTTGAAAGAATATATATTTGGTCTCCTTCAATCAATGTTGATAGTGTGTGGTTGCCCGTTAAAAAATATATAAAAGAAGAAATGAAGGTGGATAATGAAAAAGAACCTTACTTATTTGAAGAGTTTAAGGCAGAAGATTTAGAACAAGTGATAGAGACACAACACAAAATAACAGAATATAGTAAAAGAAACAAATTAAGGAAATTGTTTTCCATATTGGTTATTTTGGATGATATAAGTGATGACCCTAAGGTGGCGAGACATAACAAACTGTTAAACTCATTGTATGTAAGAGGACGCCATAACGGTATATCAGTAATAACAAGTATTCAGAAATTTAATACATGACCACCATTAATTAGAGTAAATGCTACACATTTGTTCTTTTATAAAGTGAGAAATTTTAAAGAAATTGAGTTGCTACAAGATGAACTATCAGCAATTGTTAGAAGAAACAACTTACACGAAAGCAAGAAAGTAATTTATGATTTATATGAAACTGCTACTGACGAACCACATAGTTTTTTGTATATTGACCTTCTCCAAAAAGACCCAAACCGTATGTTTCTTAAAAACTTCACACAATATTTAAGAATAAGTTAGTATTTAAAGGATAGACATTTATATAGTATTATGGAAGAAAACCGAAATAAACCGAAAGACTATAAAAATGGAAAGATATATTCTGTAAGAAATACTGTAAATGATGACATTTATATAGGTTCTACAACCCAACCATTAAGTAAGCGTTTTTACGACCATAAAAAGAAAAAGAACGACAAAAAACAAAATTATTTTGTTTATCAGAAAATGGCAGAGTTAGGTGTAGATAATTTTTACATTGAGTTAATAGAAGATTACCCTTGTGAAAACAAAGAACATTTGTTGAAGAGAGAAGGTGAATGGATAAGACATTTAGCGACATTAAATCAGAAAGTCGCAGGAAGAACACGCAGCGAATATTATACAGATTGTAAGGATAGAATACTTACTCAAAATAAAACATACAGAGAAAACAATAAAGACAATATCAGCGAACAAAGAAAACAATACAGAGAAGACAATAAAGACGAAATACGGAAAAGAGACAAAGAATACAAAACTCAAAATTATGATAACATTTTAGAAAGTAATAGGAAAAGGGGGCGGGCAAAAATAATGTGTCAGTGTGGTCTGTCAATATGTTATGATAGTAAAGCAAAGCATATTAAAAGCAAAAAACACCAAGAATACCTAAAATTATTACAACCAGAAGAAACACCTGAAATTAATAATTAAATACATAATTAAATTACTAATTAAATAAATAAATATATTAATATTATATGATATTTTGTGATTTACCATTAGACATTAAAAACCTTGTATTATCTTATAATTTAGGTGATGTTAGATTATTAAAAATAAAAAATAATAATATTATTAAAAAATATATTAATAAATTTAAACCAGTGTATAAGTCTTACAAATTAAAGAATACACATTATTTTGAAATTGATAATATTAATATTAATAATGGAATATCATATATTTTTAACTTAAGTGAGTTAGATAAATTACATCAAAAACATAAACCATTAAAATTATTAATTGAATATGATATATTAGCTACATCTACCTCATTTACTTGTTTGAATCATGTTCGTAATCGTACTTTAACATCAAATAATTTATTTGATATTTATTATGTTCTTAATAAAGACCTTTATGAAACTAATTTAATGTATAGCCGTAATATGGCTAATTTTATTTCATTACAAGTGAAAAAAATAACTATTAAAGTCATCAATGATGAAAGACAAAGTTTTATTAGTAAATTTTATTCATATTTTTTTAATTCATAATGTTAATAACGTTTAATATTATTAATTCAGAACAAACTATAACTACACAAATTTAATGCTGGTAATTTATATATTAATTTGTCACATTTTACTTTCTCCAGTTTTTCTAATCTTTCACTCATTTGTTTAATTGCTTTTAACTGTAATTTATCAATATTACTTAAATCTAATTGTTCTACATCAATATCATTAATTTTATCAATACTTGAAGTTTCAACATTACTGTTCGAATTACCCATTTATATATTATTATTTTAGATTATAATATAATAATAAATACTCACAGGAATTAAAATAGGCCATAATAATCCCCAAGCTACGAGGTCCAGTGCCTTGCTATACTTGTCTACTCGTCTGTGGAATTTCTCTTCTTTCCTTTGTTTTTTTAGTTCTTTAATATATTCATCAAATATAGAATGACTAAAATTACATTCTTTATTATTACATTTATCTAATGTAAATTCATCTTTATTTAACTTAGTAATTCTACAACCACAGTAACAAATTTTCTCTCTCATACTATCATTTTGAAATAATACTTTTATCTTAACTTTCCTGTCAATGTCCATATATCTATATGTAATAGTTATTTATTTAGTTATTTATTTATTTGTTTTATATATTTATATATTTGTATATTTAATAATAGTTTGAAGGGTTATTTATAATACTCTATAATACCTGATGCCCCAAAAAGAAATTGATTATTCTAATACTTGTATTTATAAAATTGTTTGTAGAGATTTAGAAGTTAAAGACTTTTATATAGGACACACTACCAGTTTTAAGCATAGAAAGATACAGCACAAATATGACTGTCAAAATTTAAACAGTAAAAAACAAAACATCTATTTATATTCGTTTATAAAAAGGAATGGTGGGTTTGATAATTTTGATATGGTGTTAATTGAATCAGTATGTTGTAAGAATGTTCTTGAAGCGAGACAAAGAGAAAGACAGTTAATTGAAGAATTGAAACCTTCTTTGAATAGAACAATGCCAATGATTGAACCAAGTGTCAAAGAATATAAACAAAACTGGTATAATGAAAATAAGGAGAGAGTAAGTGAAGAAAAAAAGCAAAAATACCAATTAGAGAAAGAA
The DNA here is from genome assembly GCA_963377175.1 of Effrenium voratum. Taxonomy (NCBI): domain Eukaryota; class Dinophyceae; order Suessiales; family Symbiodiniaceae; genus Effrenium; species Effrenium voratum. The sequence continues at coordinate 138,502 of CAUJNA010000146.1, read as the reverse complement.
TATGTTAAACAAAAATCAAGAGATTACCATTACAAAAATAGAGATATTATATTAGAAAAAATGAAAGAAAAAACAATATGTGAATGTGGATCGGTTGTAAGTAAGAATCATTTGAACCGACACTTTTCAACTTTAAAACATAATGAGTTTATAATCAATAAATAATCGATAATATTTACTCATATTATCAATTATTTAGATCTTATTTTTTCAATTTCCTTTTCCAACTTTTCAACTTTATCTATTACTTCAAGTAATGCTTTATGTAAAATGACTGGAACTTTTGTATAATCAACTCCTAAATATTCACGACCTGTAGAAATTACATTACTTATATCTTTTGGTAAAGCCTTTTGCACTTCTTCGGCAATCCACCCTATATGAACTGCTCCGTTATCATTTCTATCATGTCTTTTAAATTTCTTAGGTTTAAACTTTTTAATAACATTAATGCAATTTGATTTTTTTTAAATCTATATCATACTTCAATAATGATGACGATGAATCAACAAACGTTCCGTTGATGGTTACTGTTGTTGCTGTTAAATCTATATTAGTTCCTGTTGATGGTTCAATTAAATTACATAACATTTTTTTCGTTCCTGCAACTGTTACATTTTCATTAAAAGTCGATGGAGCATTATTGGTAAAACTTTCAGTATTTACTGTTCTTCCAAATGTCTTATCAATAGATAATAAAACAGAAGGTGTACTTGAAGCATCTGAAACTCTAAACGCAGTGTTTGATGTTCTGAATATTACATCAATTGTAGATAAATTAGTTCCATCATAATAAGTTGATATTTCCGATGTTCCCATTTTAATATCAGTTCCAGTAGTCATTGAAATATTATTCAAAAATGAAACCGTTGTTAAATCAAATGATTGAATGGTATTAGTTGCTAAATATGCATTTTGAACTGCTAAGTTAGTATCAACGGTCACTAATGTTCCTCCATTAGGTGCTATATGATTGCTTCTTAATGCTCCATTAGTTTTAACATAAACATCATCAGCAAATAAATTACCCATAAAATCAGCAGTAGCAGTATTAAAAGTCCATCCAGTAGAAATATTAACTGCTCCAACTATGTTAGATTGAACAGCAGGGTCTCCACAAATAAACCTAATTGAAGAATTAGCATCACTATTCCTCATATCAAAAGATGAAAAAGCACTAACATATCTATATAATTCGCAATTTGTATCAATTGTTAATTTACCATCAGTAGCAATATTAACATTATCACAATTAACATCAGCATTCGTATAAATATTACCTAACACATCTATAGGTTTATTAAAAATAGTTTTATTAACTAATCCATCACACATCATATATTGATTGCTGGCATTAGTAATATCACCAACAGAAAGAGCAACAAAATTAGGATGGTGCATATAAAAACCTTCTATTGCATCTGGTGTATATGTTTCTAAGTATGGTTCTAATCCATTTATTGAAGTATTGATATTATCTATTTTTGTTTTAATATCCGTTGAAAAATCATTATTTGTAAATAAATTTCCTTTCATATAAACAGCACCTTCGAAATATGATGTTCCGTGCATCTGCGCAAAATTATATGAAGTATGAACATTACCATTAATTGTAATTCTTGAAGCATTATTAGGTCTTCCAATAATAACATCTCCTGTATTCCATCCTAACCATAATCTATAAGGAGTAGCACCTTCTAACCCTTGATAAGAGTCTAACTGACAACCTCTTTTAAACTCTAGTCTTTGGTTACTAACTGCGTCCTGGATTCTAAATATTGGATTAGTATTATCTGTTAAACTAAGTATTAATGGAGAGTTTACTGTTTGCGCAGTTGTATTAACTTTGTCTAATTTTTGACTTATTACTGTATCTTGTGCGCTATCATTTGTAATTATTGAATTAATTGTATTTGTATTTCCTGTTATTAATCCACTTAATCCATCTGATTGTAAAACATATCTAGCGTCAGAACCTGCTATATCTAAAATAGATGAACACGAAAATAAACCTGATACTTGTAAATTAGATAATATTGTAGTATTATGATTTAATAATATTTTATCATTTTGAAAAATTGAAGAATTATTAATTTCTACATCTCCAAAACCTCTTTGATTTAAAAACATAGTTGCTCCACTTAAATTTCCATAAACATAACTATCAAAATAATTATTATACATTTCAAAGAAATTATTATAATTTCCAAAATTTGCTATTTTGAAAATTGAAGTAGTTGTTATATTATGAATTAATGTATTATTTAATACTGATGTATTTAATTTATCTGATAATAAATTATTAGTTGTTATTTTATTGTAATATAAATTACTATCGAATGAACCTGTTTGTAATTGAGATATTAAATGAGAATTTGATGAAATAGTATTAAAATTAGTTGATACAGTAGAATTTAAATTATTTATTAAATGTGTATTTGATGAAATATTATTAAAATTTGTACTAATTAAATTAGTATTTGAAGAAATATTATTAAAATTAGTTGATACAGTAGAATTTAAATTATTTATTAAATTTGTATTTGATGAAATATTATTAAAATTTGTATTAATTAAATTAGTATTTGAAGAAATATTATTAAAATTACTTGTCATAGTAGAATTTAAATTATTTATTAAATTTGTATTTGCTGAAATATTATTAAAATTTGTATTTGAAGTTATTGTCAGATTACCTATTAAAAATGAATTTGAACTAATATTATTTGATAATACATTAATTTCTGTTTTGTCATATGTTTCAGTTATATCATAAAAATTAGCGTTTATCTGCTCCTTTGTATAGGTGTCTGCTTGGTCTGCTTTACTATCTAATACTGTTTGAATGTCAGATTTACTCGCGTAAAGGTCTTCTATATCATTGACTGCTCCATCTTTTACTTGCCTAATTCTATTTGCTGTAATATCAAAGATATTCATTAAGTTTTTGCTCATAATATTATATTATTAATTAGAAAATTAATAATATCATATTTTTTTATTTAATCATAAAATGTTACAGAATTTGAACGGATTTCAAGTATGCACTCATGCACCATTAGCATATAAAGTCTCTCTGCCATTTTATTTTCAGTATATAATGTTGAACCATCCAACGCCTTTATTTTCACTATCATGTTGCTATTATTTTGTAAATTTAAACCTGTGTAGAAGGCACTTTCTAATTTTTGTAAATTAAAACCATACATAAAAGCGTGAGTCCTGTAATCTTCTGCTCTAACTAACATTGGTTTATCTGAACAATGCATAAGATGGGCGTATGCTTCACGGACACCTTGAATTTCTTGACTTGGTATGACTTGATTACCAATTACTAAAGAAGCGGATAAATCATATTCTGGGTTATAAATACCTACACCATTTGTTATATTCCCTAATGGGTGATACATACGATTATATTCTTTCAACAACTCTCCATAACCTCCAACATAAGTTTTTGCAGATGGGTTTGAAAAAGAAATAAACAATTTATTTAATTTAGATACATTACGGACAATTGTAGTAAATACTTCAGTTGAAGCAGATGCTGTTTGTTCTTGCATGGTTTCAGTTTCAAAAGTAATAGGGAGAGAACCAGTTTCTAAAATTTTTGCATACTCGGCATATAAACTATCATCAATAGTATAAACATTTCCTTTGAATAAAGGTTTTGTAACTGACCAAGTGATACTCGTATTTGTAGCAGTAAAAAGTCCTGTTCTATTAACAATTGGTTTCAATACATCACTTGTTAAATATAATTCAACTGTTATTGGACAATAAGATAAAGGTATCCAGTTTTCACAAGTCTTAAAGCATTTTAAGTTTAAATCGAAATAGACATTAGCACCTTTACCTCCTTTAATTCCTCTAAAATTGTTATTGGTAACATTTCTAACGACTGATTGAGTAGTAGAAGTTGCTGACGCATCACAAGTTAAAAACCGTCCATCGTGATTAAGAAGAGTGTTTCCAAAACCTAATGCTTCATCAATTTTTTTCTCTTCTGATGATTTTAATACATCTTTCATTGTACTCGCACGAGAAAGAGAATTTAAATCACATACAATGACATCACCCATTAACACACGCACCCTATCAAAGAAACCGGCTGTATCAATTGGTCTGAGTTCATTACTTGCTGAATTATCAGTGTTGTTTAGAGTAAATCCTAATAATAGTGAAGGTAAGGACAACCATTGATTAGGTGGTCCAGTAATGTTAAATCTAATTACAGAGTTGGTATCAGCGGTATATGTTGAAACCGATGAAGGATAAAAGTTTTTACTTTCTTTTGACCGAACATAAGAACCGCCATCTTTTAATTTAAAGCGAAGGTTCTTCTCTACAAGGACATCTTCAATATCTAATGTTTCCATCTTTATATATTTAATAATAGAAAATTATTATATTATTCTATTATTAAATCAATTTATTTTAAAATGTGAGTAATCTATAACTTCTTTTTTAGATTTTTTTAATAGTTTTTTAGATTTATTGTTCATATTATTATGTTCAACCTGATAATTAGGTTCGTCTTCTACAATCTTTTTAATGTCATCATAACTGACCTTCTTTTTAGGATTTATAGTATTGTTTATATCATTATTAGGCATTATATATAAGACTACAAAATTTCCTTTACAGGTTCAATGCTTCTTGATACGTCCTTGCCAGTATCACCATATAATGAGTGTTGATGATTTGTTAATGGGTTAAAACCTCCTCTATTTGATGTTATACTGCCTCTATCTAAAATACTGACTATATCTCCAAAATTTCTTAGGCTTGTGTAGTTGTCATTATTTTTGTTTGACATTGAAACAAAAGGAGCGCCGTAAGTTGTCAAATGTTTAATATTATTATTAGGATTATTTTTAATATATTCTGAACTTATTGAACTGCCTAAACTGTGAGAAATAACAGTATCTATATTTATATTATTATCCAACACTTCTGATACATCTCTATAACGTTCTGAATATCTTGTAAGGTTTAGTGGTAATCCTATATCGCTTAAAATATCATTAATATTTGATTTAATATTAGATTTACCAAATGTCCCAGCAACATATAGTTTATTACCATCAATAAAGAAACCTTTACCATTTGTATATGCTTTGTTTAATCCTTCTGTGTCAGATAAATTATTATTATATTTAGGTTTGAATAATGACTTTTCTTGTTGAATTTCACTAATTATTTTTCTATACATTTCGCTATGACCTTGATGAAGTGGATTGTATGATTTTAATTTTCCTTCTTTTAAATAATATTTATATTTGTTCATATATAATTAAATTATAAAATTTCTAAATAATAAATATAATGAGATTTCGTAAAATATATATCAACAGTGCTTATCGTGATTTAAATGACAGTCAATCTACATCAGATTTTGTTATTAATTTAAGAGAGCAACAAGAATGCGGACCAAATACTAAAATGATTTGTCACGAAGTATCTATCGCTAATTCATTTTATCCAATTGAAGATAATTTAAATAACAGATTATATTTAACATTAGGAGGGATATTAATAGGAGCACCAGTATATTATTTTATTGTAGCACCTGATAAAGGTAGTTATGTAGGTAGTGAATTAGCAACCGAATTACAAAATAAATTGAACACTGCTACTAATGGAACTGATGGAAGCAGTAATTTTTTTACTTGTAGTTATTCATTAAAAACAAATAATATAACTATAAGTTGTAATTATATTTCTTTTTTTTTATAATCCATACAGATAAAGAATTAAAAACAAATTACAGTTTTGGTATTGATTATGATAGAGATTATCTTAATAGTATTAATGACATTTTAGGAAATACTACTGAAAAAGTAAATAGTACTGCAGACCCGTTTGTTAGTGGATTTATATCATTTTTACCTGTTAAAAATATATATATTCATTGTAATGAACTTTCTAATGGGAACCAGTTATGTAGTTTTGGTACTTCATCAATAATAAAGAAAGTACCAGTTTTAACATCATTCGGCAACCTCATATATGATAATGAACTAATTTTAAATGATGCTAATGATGTTAGTATGCGTTCATTAAGAAGATTACATTTTAGATTTACTGATGCATCGGGTAGAGTTTTAAATATGAATGGAACAACAAGTAGTTTTAGTTTAACATTCTTTGAAGGTTAGAAAAGCATATAATAGATATTTTAATATAATTATTTTTTATATACAAATTATATTAAAATATTGTAATATAAATATTTATCATATACTAATTATATGGTTAAAAATATTCAAATTATAGACGTAGGCAGTGAAAATAATGAAGCACCTAAGGAAGTAGAAGAAATTAAAGAAGAACCTATTATTAATGAAGAAAGTAAAGAAGTAGAAACTAATAATATTATAAATGAAGAAAATAATAAAGTAGAAGAAGAACACGAACCAAAGCAAGAATTAAAATCTAAAACATACTCAACTGAAAAAGTGGAATGTCCAAAATGTAAAAAATATTTAACAAAATACACTTTCAAATATCGTCATAACTGTAATGGAATACCAGTTAAAAAAGAACCAGACCCTAACAAAGTTGTTCGAAGAAAAATTATGCATCCACAACAAGCAAAAGAATTTGAGAATAATGTATATGAAAAAGTTAAAGATAATATTCCAAAAGTGGATGAACAAGAAATAGAAAGAAGAGTAGAAGAAAGATTGAAAAAACATTTAGAAACAACAGCTAACAAAGTGTTTGAAACTGCAAAAGATAGATATATTAATATGAAGGTAGAGCGAGATAATAAAAAATAAACAGAAAATTAATAATTTAGCAAGTAAAATTATTTAATCTAATTATTATTATATAATGATTATTGATAAAAAAAACAATTGCTTATGCGTCGTAGAGAAATTTATGACAACGTTGTAAATAGAATAACAGAACCACAAAATAAAGACAAACCGAATGTCAGTGATGTTATTGATAGAAAAGCAGTTTTTGAAACAAACAAACCAAAAAAGAAGAAGAAATATAAATCAACTCAACATTACTATTATGAAGGAGACAACAAGGCACACCAACCTAATTACACATATTTGAAAGAATTACAAGAACAATTAGAACGTCATAGCGCTAAAAAGGATTATGCTGTATTTCAAAATAAAAGAAGATATCAAGATGAAGCACAGGCGTATTTTAATGAAATTCAAAGGTTGGAAAATGAAAAATTGAGACATCATCCATCAAGTGAAACAGGTAAATCCTATTCAGAAATGGTTAAGAAGAAGAAAGGAATAATCAATCAATTAAGAAAGGATTTTAATTTTGATTAAATTACTTGAATTAATTAGATTAATAAATTATAATCTAATTAATTTTATATACCAATGAGATTAGACGATACACAGATGAAAACATTAAAATCTCAATTAAGATTAAGACCGTCTTATAATGAACTGATAAAGGAAATTACAAAGGAAGAATATAAAAATAAGAATATAAGAGATGTAATAGACAGAAACGCTTATTATTTTCGTGATAGTCCATTAGGAACAGTGTATGATAATAATACTGTAGATTTGAGACAACAACACTTTAAAAAAATGTTAGATGGGGAAAATCAAACAGAACATTTTGATATATCGAGAGACGATGAAATGGATGATTTAAGAGAAGGAGCAATGCAAACACTAAGTGCCTCAATGGATGATGCCGAGGAACAACACGAACAACAAATCAGTCAAGTTTCAAAAAGAGTTAGTAGCGAACAAATAGCAGACCTACACCAACGAGCACAACGAGCAAGACAATTAGAAGGACAAGAGGGGAGAAGACCAAGTATCCAGTCAATGATGACCGCAAAATCAAGCGATACTGAAGACTTACCACCATTGGAACCGCTTATGACAGAAGACGAAGCAGTTAAAGAATATGTTAAAGGCCTTGTAAATCGTAAAATCAAAGATGTAGCAAAGAAAGTGGCATCATCAAGAGAGCAAAAAATGGATAGCGCTGACAGTTCATCCACAGTCCAACAAAGACAAACAAGAACACATAAGGAAACCATTGACTATTCAACTGATATAAACCATTGGAGAGGAAGCACAGTAAAAGAAGAAGACTTATTATTTCAATTACATTTAAGAGGAGCAGGACTTACTGAAGAACAGGAACAACAATATTCAAACACAAAGAAAAAGGGCAAAGGTAAAAAAGAAACTGGTAGAACTTATTTAGTTGGACTGGTGGAGAAACTCATAAACAGTGGAAAATGGACGACGAAAGTAAATGATGAATTGCTAAGAAAAAGAATGGAAGATTGGAGAGTTATGAAAGGAAAAGGTAAAGCAACAAAGGGTTAAATAAATCATTTATATATTTTATCAATAATTATATAAAATGATTAAAAACCGCAAGCACGAGTTAAGGAAACGCCCTACTTATGATGAAATGCTTAAACAAGCAATCACAAGCAAAATGAAAACAACAGTTATATTGAAGAAATACAAAAAAGATATGTTATTGAATAATTTTGATTTTGATAAAATGGATTTAATGAATTATAAAAATAAAGAAAGACATATGAACGCAGAAGTTATGATGGCAGACAAGGCAACACAAACGCTTAACAAAGAAAACAAGGCAACACAAACAGACCTACCAAATGATAAAGAGACACAAACTTATAATTTTGATGATATGACAAAACTATTAGGCGGTTCTTCAAAGAGTTTCAAAAGCAAATTGATAACCAAGGCTGAAGCAGAAGCAGAAGCATTTACATATGACCCTGATTTATATGATGATGACGATGATGATGATGACAAAAAAGATGATGACATTGATAAATATAGAAAGAAATTATTTATGTTGATGAGGATTATAGAATTTATGATGAGGTCAGGTTTTAGTATAGGACAAATAGTAGCACATTTAACATACCACACTACATTAACTACAATTCAAGGTTCTGAGTTATTAGTTAATTTAACAATGAATTCATTAGTAACATCATACGATATAGCAACTGCTATAATGAATTGGTTGAATACAAATGTTAGTGAAGAAGTTGATTTAAACACAGAACCACCTGTTAGTGTTCATAGTTCTCCACCTATCACTGTTAATAGTTCTTCAACACATACTGTTAATTCGTCATCATCAGAAGAAAATGTTAATTATGAAATAGCTCCACCTACTGACATCCCTGTTCCTACTGATGCTGAAAGTGAAGATGAAGATAAGGATAAAGATAAGAATAAAGAAAAAAATATAAAATAATAAAAATAAAATAATAATAATAATAATAAAAATAATAATAATAATAAAATAAAAGTCTAATTGGAGGAAAATAATAAAAAGTCACTTAAAGAATAATCACCTTTTATATATAAAATATAATGCCGTCATATTTTGTTGATAATGGCGTGAAAATGACAATGACTAATGATATGTTTGATATGTTATGGAACAGTATAGGAAATGATGAATTTATTAGTTCAGAAACAAGCGACATATCATCAGAAGAAGAACCGAAGACAAAAAATGCTGAATGGAGAAAACAGGATAACGGATACTACAATAGGAAACCAAATGATGATAACTATTTTAAAACATACTATAAAGAAAAGACAAAACACTCATGTGTATGTGATATTTGTGGAAGTCAGCTAAGTTGTAAATCAAATCTTGCAGAACATAAGAAGTCTAAGAAATGTCTCGTAGCAGGCAATGCTACTGCACCGTGTCAAAAGCATTTAGTGTAATTGAATGATATTATTAAAAATAATATCATGTAATTCATAAATTGTATGATATTATTAAAAATAATATCATGTAATTCATAATGAGTAGGAAATTAGATAAGGACGAAATTTTAAAAAAGTTATATTATGATGTTGATGAGGGGTTCGGTTCTGTTAGAGATTTATATGAAAAAGCGAATAAAGTTGAAGCAGGTTTTACATTAGATTATGTTTCTAAATGGATGAAATCTCAACCAAACAACCAAACAAGAAATTGTAAGAACTACAATTCATACACGGCACCTTTTCCAAAATATGAATTCCAAATTGATTTAATGGTCATGTCAAGTTTGTTAAATGACGTTGGTGTTGATGTTAAAAATCAACCTAAATTTGGTTTTGTTTGTATCGATATTTTCAGTAAAAAGTGTCATATAGTTCCAATGGAAATTAATGATATTGAAACTTTTTTCAATGCTATGTTGGAATGTTTTAAAGTTCTAGGCTATCCACTTAGTATATATAGTGATGACGAAGGAGCATTAAATAGTAAGAAGATACAGAATTATTTGAAAGGTGAAGGAATTGAATTAATTATTACTAAAACTCATGCATCACAAGCGGAGAGAATGATTAGAACAATTAAGAAAATGATTAGTGATAGACTTCGTCATCATAAAGGGTCATGGGTTGAAATGATGAAAGTATCACTGAAGAAATATAATAGTAGTCAAATACATAGTAGCACACAAACAACACCAAACAAAGCACACGATTTAGACAATGTTTTAGATGTTAGAGCAAACCAAATACTGAAAGAAAAGCATAATAGAAAGTATCCAAATGTGACTGAGGGAGATTCTGTTAAAGTTTATAGCAAAGGTAAAGGCAACTACACCAGTCGTAAAGAGAGCCGAAGTGTCTGGAGTGAGAGAAAATACAAGGTAATACTTGTTGGTAAGGATTTACTTAACAATAAGTATTATAAATTAGATGGATTAAGTAAAAAATATAATCGGCACGAGATTTTATTGGTTAATTAAATAATGTCCATATGGCAAACTTTCAATAGCGTTATAGAAATATCTTTTATTGCAAAAAATGGACAAAGAAAACTTAACTTGATTAATGCTATATATTTGATGGTTTTTTGAGCGTATAGTGTTAAATTCAACTTTATCCTTCAAATCACCATTTAATGTTTCTTCGTATTTATTATAATTTAATTCATTAGCAACTTTATGTTTAACAATGCCTTTGCTCCTCTTATGTTCTTCATCTTCTCCATACACTTTATAACAGTATGATTTAGGTTTCAATCCTATGAAGTGAGTCATTATGTTTCCATTAAGTTCATCCTTCATTTTCCCAAGAACTTTTTTATTAGAAGCATTATAACATTCATGATTTTTAGGATAATCTGAAAAATCCATATGTTGTTTTATATGCTTAAAATCTGTGTAAATATCATCAGTTTCAACATGGATAATAAAACTATCAGTGTCAGTATATGCTAATTTTATTTTATCGTTATATTTAGGTTTTAATACATCATAATAAAAAGAATACATATGAATTTTAGAATAATCTAAAATTGATAGACCCATATAAATAGGTTTATCTAATTCTACCATTGCCTTTTCAAGTTCTACCACCACTAAATCTTCATTTATAATGTGTCTATGTTTGTATGATGGTTTATTTACTAATTTCTGGAAGCGTTCAGGTGTATTGATTAGTCTGAAGTCATTGTGATTACGAACGTTTTCGAGTGTTTTTCCATATACAGCGTTATTTAATAATTTGAATAAATCTTTTTCAAATTCAGTTTTAGCATTCTTTCGTTTTTCGGTATTGAAATCAATGTATGGTTTTAAGAAATCTGCTTGATTAAAACTAATTACCCTATGGACTTTCTTTAGTTTTAATCCATGCTCTAAATAAAACTTCAATGCTGATATATGTAATACATACTTTTTCTTATCCATAACATTTAATATTAGTTTATTTGTTTTTTCATCAGATGCATCTTTTCCATAATATTTTTATGTATTTCTTTTTGAACTGGTGAAAGCATATTCTCACTAACACTCATAATTTCTGGTGCTAATGGATAATCTCTATGTAAATCATGTAATTCTTTTGGATATTCTAAATCAACTTCTAAAATATAGCCTTTGTCATCATCATCGCTATAACTTAATACTTTCTTCTCATCCATCCTTGAAAAATACCAATTGAACTTATCAAACGGTAGTTTTTTACTCATTGCCAGACCATACAAGTTATTAGCATCTAAATAACTTATATAACTTGATGGTTTTGACAATTCATATTGTTCATTCATGTATTTATTATTTGCTTCTACTTTTTTATGAGCACATTGTGTCATCCCGCCACGAAGACCTTTTTCAATCATTTCATACATGTCTTTATTATGTATTTGTTGAAGTCTAACACCAGTAAGAGATAAGAAGGCAGACCACGAATAATTAGGTAATGTTATGTAATGAGCAGGGTCTAAACCATAATAATTTAAGCACATATCCCTAAAGTTTTCAAAAACATCACTAAGCAAATAAACATCTGTCATCAAATATAAATCATGGTATTCACCTAGGTTTTTGATATTGAAATTATCCCATATTACTTTTGCCCTTGTGTGTTGTGTATCTGTTATGCCTTCTTCATATAATTGACTGTAAAAGTCTTCTATACTTGGTAATTGCGATTCATTGAATTTATCAAATGAATTCATGTAGTCGTAAGGATAAACTCCTTTTTCAGTTAATAAGTCTAAATCGGTTTTATTTCTAATATATGGATTTGCTGATGAAAATCGGAAATTATCCTTCCAGTCATTCCGCTTTTTATATATAGGTTTATCATGTTCATCTTTACCTACTATGTCATATTTATTTAACTTAACTAATTTATCCAAAGATGCTGAGAGAAAAGCCATGCTATCTTTAAACTGTAATGAACCAAATGAAAATGTAATAAACTTTTCGCTATTTTGTGCTATTACATCTATTCTCTTATTTTCGTTCAATTCCTTATTTATTTCATTTGCTTTGCCTATTATTAAGTGAGAGTCATAGTTTTTTAAATTATGAAAAAATACTGGTATCTTGAAATATCTAAATGAATAATCCAAATTACATTTTTCGTGAGCACAACCTCTATAAATACCAGTAAAATGACAGTGGTCACGAACTTTTGTATCTTCTGGTTTGAAATTCTTATTACATATTGAACATACAGTAGCTTTTCTAAATTCTGCTTCTTGTTCATCTGTAATATCCAGTGGTTTATTAACATTCATTTTATCAAAAATATCTTTTTTAATTTCTCTTAATTTGCTTACAAAGTGGTCTAAACAATCCTCTCCACGGTATAAATAAGGTTGGCTTGTATTATCAATAGAATTTACAACATTCAACATATAACCGCATGGTTTATGTTCCTGATACGTGCCCTTGATGCCATTATTTGAATTTACAGTTATACACTCAAAATCTCCATAAACAACAAATGGACATTTTAATTTTGTATTGTATTTTTCAAATTCAATATAACTACCTTCTTTTGGTAATTTAAACTGTTGTCCGTGTGTTGCCATACAACCAGTTTCATAATGTTTTGTTAATAAATCCTTTCTAGTAAAAGCATGAGAACAATAATGACAATAATGTTTTGGTTGGTCATTTTTGTTTGTTTGCCAGTTCATTAGACGACTTAGATTTTTAATAACAACATAGTGATGGTTATTTTCTGTTTCAATTTTCAAAAGGCTTATTTGATGTTTAGCATCTCTTGTTTTAGTTCTGTAATCAATTATAATTTTCTTTTCATTCAAAGTATCATCAATTTCATAAACATTGATTGAAACTAACTTACTATTATTTTCTTCAAACCTTTCAATATCCTTATTACCAGTTGGAAATTTAACACCTTCCCAGTTTAAGATATTGTCGTTTAATTTGTTGTAATGAAAAGTATGTTCTGGGTGACTTTTACTAATCTTATCAAATACTACTGATTGAATACAATATTTGAAACATTTATTATCTCTATTTTGAATATTGATACATGCTTTCTTATGTTTAATCCAATCTGGTAAGTCAATATAACTACCTGCCCTAGTAGGGTCATATTTGTCATAATGTAATGTGATTGATAATATCTTTATAAATTTTAAATTAGATGCTGAACCTTCTAACTTTTCTATGTTCAATAAAATCTCTTTGATTGATTTTTCAATTGCTTCATCCAAATCGGTTTCATTATATATGTTTGACCTTGTAGCAGGTAAATTATAAAGTATCTCTGTATGTTTTATTACTCCATCATCATCATAATAATGATAAAATAAACCTTCTGCCCTTATATTCAGTTTCATAGCTCTATTAGTTTTCAAAAAGGTTAAAAGTCTATCTTTTTGGTAGTGTATCATTGATAGTGCCTTTTCACCTTGAAAATGTTTATTTACTAGTTTTATAGAATTAGCATAACTTTTGAATGCTGATTTGTTGGTCTGTTATTCTGAATTTGTTTTTTATAGCGTATTTTGTCATGGCATTTTTCAATCTTTGTTTAAGGTATGTTGAGCGAATTGTTTTTGTAGCATGACTATTATATTCATTGGTGTTTGCTACTGATTTTAATTTCTTGTTCAAAACATTCGAGATAGGTTTTTCTTTGTTGTATCTAAATTTCCTACCATCTACAATTATTGATTTTAATTCCTTGTTTCCTCTTTTTGGTATTTCCGCTTTGTCATTATTTAGTAGATAATCTATAACATGTTTCATAATACTATACTATATAATTTAATATATGTTTATTTCTTTAAGTTAATTTAATATATGAATACTTAAAGACATATTACTATATATAAATAACTATGTTTTCAGAACTTGAGGCGATAAAAGAAACACCGCATTTTCTAGTTCTTGACTTTGTTTGTGACAATTATTTAATATCATTTAATGAAAGTAATGTTGTTTATAAACAGGGAATGTATGCTAGATATAAAAAGTGGTGTAGTAAGAATAACAGAGCATGTATAACCTTTGATAAGTTTGATGAAGAGATAATGAAGAATAATGAAGTTAAATGTTTTACTCATTTTGGGAAAGATTATTATACAAATCTTATTTATGACCCAGAATAAGCATACATATTTATAACATTTATTTGGTTAAATGTTATAATTATTTTTCTACTTAAAATCTACTTAAAGAAATATTGACTTAATATATTAAGATAGAAATGGTTGAATTTACTAAAAAAGAGCAAGAAGAAATTATTAATGACTTTTTGAATAAAATACAAGTTAATGACATTATCAGTAGTTGTAAATGTAAACTAATAAATGAAAAAGCTGGACTAACTAAGTTAAATTTACCTATTCCAATTGTTAAAAACATTTGTGATTTGAATTATGTTGAATGCGGGAAATGTTTTTTATTAAGAAATGCAAAGCAAGTTTTACATAAAAGTAATTTACATTCAACATTGAGACAATGTATTTATGATAAATACAAATTGGAATTTGAAGAAAATACATTTCTAAATGATGACTCATCATTAAGAACATATTGTTTTATAAAGTTAAATACATTTCCTACATCTGAAAAAGTGAAAAAATATATACTGCAAGATAACGAATCATATATTTTAAGATTTTATAATGATATTAAATATTACTACGAAAAATCATATGAAGTTAGTTATGGTGGCAAAACTGGAACAACAAGACCAATTGAAGAATTTAATAATAAAATGATATTTAAATTTATTGATGAGTATGATTTATCAAATAATAAAATTGAAAATGATTGCAAGGAAACATTTTTAAACTACATAAAACAAAGAAACCAAGAATTGAAAATCATAATTGATAAAATATGTGATTATATTAAGGATGAACAGAAGAACAATATAATAGGTAAATTAATATATGGTGATGTGATAAATGATATTAAAAGTGTTTTAGGAAACTGGGGCATAGATTTTTGCATTTATGATTTTGCTGATAGAAAATATCCATTTAAAAATAATAAACAGAACTTTAAACAAATACCAAAGATTACAAAGGAATATTTAAATACTAATGACTTTGATTAAAACCATAATATAATAATAACATGTAAAATCTTATATGTTATAATTATACTGTACTTATAGTTTGTAAAGATTGAAATATTTTAATTTTTCTTGATTTGGCTATCTCTTTCAAAGTGCGTTGTTTGAACTTGGTATGCTCTTTTGTTTTTTTCGTGCTTTGGCTGTTTGTATTTTATTTTGTGTGATACTCTTCTGATATTTTTTGTTGGTATGTTGCTTTGTTTTTGTTGATGTGTGTTTTTGAGTTTGGGTTCTTTGATGGTTTTTATTTTTGCTGTTTTGTTGGTATGCTTGTTTGAATTATTTAATGTTTTATGCTTTGATTAAATATTTTGTTGGGGGTTGTTCTGGTTTTTGAGTTGCTTGGTGGTTCTTATCTTGTTTTCTGTGAATTTTGCTGATTTGTGTTTATGCTGTTTGATTATTTGGTTTTATTCTTTGAAGTGCCATTTTATGTATTTTTGGGGGAGGGGAAGGGGGGTCCCCATTTTCAAGAACCCATTTGGGTATTTGGCCACAATTGATTTGAATAACCCACAATTCTATGTCGCTTTTTTTCTGACCGCATCAAGGATGCATCCAAATAGGAGGACCCAAGCGAAAACCCTGGAAACCAACCCTCAAAAGACACCAAAAATAATGATTCCACTTCCCCTTTAAAGCGGTCGATGTGGAACTGTCAAGGAGCAATGATGTCCTCACTTTGATTCCAGCCCCAAAACGAAGCGGTTCAAGGCACCTCCTTGGAGGTTGGTGTTCTTAAATCTGGGTTGCTCCTCCACTTTGGGTAGGAAAATCCAAACCCGTATGGACAATCAAAAGCTTCACCCAAATGCGGTGGTCGTGGACAAAACTCAACCAGCAGTTGTCAGGAATTGACTCCAAAGAGGGGGAGAACAGATCCGAATTCCCAAAAAAAATGGCGGATAGCCATCCCAGTGCACATGGCACATCTGCATTTGCTACAATGCAGAAGGGATGCCCGGTTCGGCGCTGAAATGAGTTGAAGCTCGATATCTTGGAATCGAAATGAGACCAACCCCGCAGAATGAGTGTTCTATTTGGCGGGCGCCGTTTTGGGCCTTTGAAAGTGAAGCCAAAAGGAAAACGTTTCGTAGAAAACGACTCAACACACATCAAAATAAGCCCGGATGATGTGCTGGCGGATTGCTCAGCAAATGTCCAGACTTGTTGTGACCTCAATCATCTGCTCAAAAAGTGTTGAGTTCAGAGACTCGGGGAGTGAGACTCTCGTGTCAGGTGCCCACCCGAACAAGGAGTAACTGCCGATCCCGGCAAGGGGCCCTTCCGAATTGAATCAAATCGAAAAGATGATGTCCGCCCGAAGCTGCGGAAACTTGGCCCACGCAAGGAGTCGAACAAGAGGTTTTGATCGGAAGTGTCCCTTTTGATTTAAGAGTAAAAAATCGATGAAGATTCCTTGTTGACCTGGTTGTTCCATAATCCAGGGCCATCTGTTTTCCCAATTTGTGACACCTATGCACCTCTCGCGACCCGAAAGCGCCGAGTCGAGTCGAGTCGTCGCCTGCAGCGGGGTCTTGGAAGAGGAGGGAGAGCACAAGGTGGCGCTGTAGGCGTTCGGCTCGCAGTACCCCTGCATCTCACCGTAGACGCCTCGGTGAGATGACAACCATAGTGAACCAAGACAACAAGGGACTTGCACAGATTTCAGAGAACCGACCAAAGAGAAAAACAGAAATCAGTTTAGAGGGATGTCAGTGAACTAGCAGGGTTTTCTACTGGAAGTTGGATTTTCAATTACCCACCTTAGGCCCCCCCCCATTGTTTATCGGGGAGCTTGTGGGGTTCCGCTGTCTCTATGCCCAGGCTGACAAATGGAGGTTGGTGCCCGTTTTTGGGTGCTGCTCAATTGGGCGTAAACAAACAGGGCGCAATTCGGTCCCCAGCATATCAAAGGGATGCTGTTTGTAAACGGCCTGATGAAAACTTCACGATGTTTTTATTGCGTGCCCTTTTCCAGGTGTCGCTGAAACGAGAGACCTAGGGCAGTATCTCTGGCAAGGTGGCCGGGCTCGTGGAAATCTTGTTGGAACGTCAGCTTTCCTCTGATTGGTGGTTTAATTTGGTGGTTTGGAGGGGATGGAATCCCGTTTACCCAATCCCCAAACCATCGATCCAAACCACCAAAGGGGAGCTCAGTCCGCCAAGCAGAAAACTTCGATTGGCGCTTCGAGGCGAAACCGCCGCAGTTTCATTGAAGTTGGGGCAGGATCCACAGAAACGACGCCAAACGATAAACTCAACCAGAACGCAAAGGTTCGCCGCCGACAGCAAGCAAAAGGTACAATGACAAGTCCAACAAGACGTTTAATTGCAGTGAGAGTCAAGGAACCAAAAAACAGTCCAAGAAATCCGAGGCCTGACCAACATTGCGACAGAGAAAGCACCGCTGAATCTCTCCATTTGTGAAGCAAAACGTGGGCATCCAAGCCGCCATGGAGAACGAAGTGAACGAATCCCCCAACCCCATCCCCGGTCCCTCGGGTCCTCGGGTCCTCGAAGCCGAGGCCCGAGGCCGAGTTTACATTCGGCCGACTCCAAGCCCCGAAACTCAACTCGATAGAACCTGGAACATCCTGTAACATGTATGGGGGTGTAACCCCTTTTTGGTTGGTACAGGAAAGCCAAAAGACAACCCATCATTTGTGTAAAGAGACATATCATATGGGTGTGTGTGTGTGTGCGTGCGGGCTTTGCTCAAGGGGACCCCAAAACGGTGGGGTCCCTTTTGTTTTCCATCAAACCAACCCCAAAAGATACCCACCAAAAGCACAGCCCCTTTGTTTGCCTCCATGCCGATATGGGCTACACACGAGCCTCCTTTTTATGTCTATACCAACTAAAAGCAACATACCCCTGAAGCGATTCCTGGGTGACGTGTCAACAGCAAGGCGCAGCATGCTGGCGTCATGGCCGTGGTAGTCGCCGGGCCATCCGCAGCAACTTGTTGCAGCAGCAGCGGCCAAATGCCCAGCATGGCGCGCGCTATCTTGCAGCGAGTGACCCCAATGTCCTAATGGCAATGTCTTGACCAGTGCAAAAACTTAAAACTGCTTGTTGGCTGAAAGGAAAGACAAAGCAAACCCAAAAAGTCAAAAAGGTAAGGTAAACTAAGCCTGGCAATGATTTCTTGAGTGTACCCAATGTCGTCCCCCAGTAAAATAACAGATTATAATGGCATATTGACCGTTGCTCAGGCAGTGAGCAGCTGCTCGCGGATTTGATCCATCAGGCCTGCCTTGGAGTCCTTCTTCTTTTCCCAAGATGCGGTTGTGGGAATTTGATTGCTAGGTCCAGGTGTTTCGTCGGAAGACAACCAAAACATAAAATGATTTTTCAGCCTTGGACATGATTTTTTCCCCAAGGCAGACATGGATGGAGGCATGGCTGAAATCGCTACCCTGGAGTTTTAGGCCCACCATCTTGAATACCCAAGTGCTTAGGAAGTAGACCCGGATGAATAACCCCTAATTGACTAATTGTGGGTGTCCCCCCTTGAGCAGCGGTTCAGACCACAATGCGGTGTCCTGTTGGTTTCCCCCTCAACAAAAGATACTTCCAAAAGAGACCACAAAGTTTTTCAGAGTGAGAAAAGTCACCGCCAGCGCCTGAGAAGCCAGGCGCTTGTTTCCTTTCAACACATCGAAGGCCCAAACTTAGAATGGCACCAGCCGAAGAAGTCTGTGGCATTTTGAAATCGAAGCTGCACCCAAAAATAAGCCCAGGTGATATCCCCAACAGCACGCGGTGCTTTTTTTAGTGCTGGCAACACCCCACAGCCCTCGCAGAACCTCGTATAACTGTCCAAAGCTTTCAGCTGTTGGGGAAAAAATCACCTTTTGTCCCCAAAGTGGCACCCAAATAAATATCATCCCATCAATGGAAACAAGGACCTGGTCAAAACTATGGTGAGGGCCCGAAAATACAGACATGCCCGCTTTTATCTGAGTAACCACACTCCAACGACACACGGAGCAACTCCGGTCTGGCAGAGTGCATCCCTAACATCCTTGGTGAAATCAAGCGCCGGCCGAGAAGAAAACACTTCTTGCTTTCTTACTACCACGGGTTTCAGGGTTTTCAGAGTTGTACGAACCTCACACTGACGTACAACTCCCATGCTGTGGGTGTGTCCCAATGCTGTGGGTGTGTCTTGGCTGGCCCACAAAGAAAGTAGTTTGAGAGGGAAAACACCGAGAATCCGGGCCGCTTTGCGTAAAAAGCTCATTCAAAGATAAACCCGTGCTCCTTGAGACAGTGCGTGAAGATGCCCAGCCTCAACCTGCAGGAGTTTAATGGCAGCCACTGTACAGCCACTTAACGGATATTCACCCCGTCTGGCATCTTCGACGCGAACAACTGCCTGGACATCACCACCCTCTACCCCCTTAGCCATTCCCGGAGATCCAAAAACTTCAAGCTTCCGAATCAAGACGAGGAGTGTCAGAATAGGAGGACGCCCAAAATGATGGTCCTCATGTTGGTTTCTGCTAAAACCGACCCGAAAACGGTACCATCAGAAAGGCACAAACCCTCGTCCTACTCCCTTTGCCCTTTGCACGCATCATGCCTTTTGCTCTTTCCTGCATCACCACACAACAACTCTGCCGGTACGTACAGCTTCTTGAAATCCGCCAAAGGGCCGGCGTGTTCGCGCATATAAACTCTCTTGCCCAGCTAAGGAGGAGGAGGGTCCACGAGACAGACCCATATTGAGAAGACAGATTCACAGCGTTGCAAGGACCTGCCAAACGTATCACTCGCGTCTTGCCGATGATAACCCAGAAGTGTCGCCTGCGGGGAGTCCGAATGCTTTTTGGTGAAACGGGAAATGGTCTTCTTCCAAGCGCAAAATCAGCCCAGCTTTGCTTAGGCTCCTTTTGCCCACAGAACATGGTTCCGTGTTTGGAGTGGACCTTGTGGTTGGCCTGTTCAAGATGGTCTTCCAAAGCCCGATCGTCCACTTCCATCCCTATCATTGGAATCCTGATCAGCTCAGCCAAGTGACCATGGCAAAAGAGTTCGCTGGCTTGGGGAAACGGAAACCACCCATTTTGAGGATCCACTCTTTGTCTGTTCAAAGTACAAGAAAGTCAACTGGGCAAGGCATCCGCGACCATCTCCATGACCATCCCCCCTCAAGTACCCAACCCATTGTGAAGCTTAAAAGAGATCCAACCAGAAACCAGGCGTCCGGGGTCGGGCCATCCCCTTTGGTCCGGCAGAAGCCAATCCCATGCTTTGCCCTGGTTGCTTCGGGGACTATGGCTTTGGGTCTGCAACCATGGCCAAGCCAAATGCTTCGATTTGTGTCAAACATGGGTTTCGGACCCCCCCCCAAAAAAAAAGAGGAAAGGCTGAATACAAAGTTCTGCAAGTGTATTGGAAAGGGCTTTGTTGTGTTGGTAAGCATAATGCGATTGGGCCAAAGTTTGAACGGACCGTCCTGAGCCGCCAGCGCCAGTGCCCCAAAGGACAACATGTGCGACGCGCCGCCGGTGCCGCCGGAGAGTAGAAAGCACGCGGCGCAGTCACCAGGCTTCTGCAAGCACTTGTAGCCTGCGATTGTTCAGGACGAAGGGCGTTAGCAACTATGGTTCTAGGATAGCCAGGGGTTGCATCCTGAAAGGGAACATTATGGTAGCTGCTTCCTGGGACGAATCGCTTGGCTAGCAATCATGGTTAAAACCCCAAAGCCATGGTAGGCCGTGTTCAGTCGGTTGCAACCAGGGCAAAGCTAGTCATTTCGCGATTTGTCCTGGAGCATCTAAGTGAAAAGCAACCGGCGACCAATGGACTAAGAGTTGCTCCCATTCGCCGATCGTCATAGCCATAAAACATCAATCTACCAGCTTCGGCCTTGCTTCTGTGGTTGAGCCTTCTTTGTTACTCTGTTGTTGGTCCCTGGTAAAGGGAAACAAAGCAGTCCAACACCAACTTCCTACGCCTGTGGTTTGAACATGGTTTTGAGGTTAGGTGTAAACCTGACCCCTAGGCGAAAGGCTTCCCAACTGCCAACGTGTGTCCTACCGTGGCCTGCCTTCGAAAGTCTTCCCAACTTTTAGTTTCCCATTGGCTTCCTCTCACATGAATAGAGTCATGCGACCCTTTACCTTTCAAAAGAGACATTGAAGCCTCTGCAAGAAAGAATGCCACTCTTTCCTTTTTGAGTGCATGGGGAACAAAGGTCACTTTTGTTTGTTGCCTTATCCGGAGAAGACCGCCCAAGCCCCCCGCCCCCCCGTACTCAACACGCTTGAAACCCAGCCAAAAGAGTCTCTCCCACATCCAATCTGGGTGAATTATCATGATTCACCAACCCATCACTCCTAAAGAATTGCAGGGCAATTTCTACCCGGGACTTGAAAGCGACCTTGAGTTGGAACAATCTAGCTGCATGAAAAGCCAATGTGATTCAACAGAACATGGCCCAGCGTAAACAAACACCCTATTTTCCACCAGCGGCCCCTAAGCTAAGCCCACAAACGCAAAAAGAAGCACATCCCAAACAAAGTGGCCTAATTACACAAGGGGTTGCAACCAAAGGGGTCTGTCTTTGTTAGGGTGCCCAAACAAAATGGCGGTTGTCCCTTTTGGCTTCCCCCTACAGCCACTAAAAAAAACGGTACCCTCAAAAAACGGCACACCCTGAAAAGCTTCCAACGTGGCATGCCCGCCCCTCCGACTGGACCAGTAACGTCCCCCTTCAGGGACACTGCATTTTGGCCGTCGAGGGCCTCATCAGCTCCGTCAACCAGTGCGAAACGGCTGGCGAAAAGCCACCGGGTCAGTCTTTTGCCGGGTTTCTTAAGGGCCGTAGCAAAATGCCAGGGATGCGTTGTGGAGGGGCGAAAGAATACCAGCAATGCAAGCTTGCAATGCAATACATACCCTGAGGTGGAAATAACCTTCATGCCTCCAAGACCCCTCTGCCTGGAAGACTTGCAACCAGTGCTTCCAGGTGCTTTGGTCCGTAGGTTTCCCGCCCCTTTGACACAACCCCAAAACGGGTGCCGAGCCCCGAAAATGGACACACCCATGGTGCCCAACAATGTTCAGAAACCACCTCGGCACCAAAGCAACGGTGATGTTTAGAAACCACAAATTGGTCCGAGAGGAGGTGATGCTGAGAACCGCCCCAAAACGCAAAGGCTGAGAATTGAAAATCGCCCGTTTTGTGTCAGGCCCCTTGAAGCGGTTGCACTTCCATGGGCGCGAACTACTGAGGCCAGTTACCCCGTTCTTTTCAGAAAGCCAACACCAGGGATACCCGGGGAAAAACCAGGTGATTGAAATCAACCAGACGATGATTGAAAAGCATGGACCTCGAATCACCTGGAATGGCAACCAAGGGCTGCCTCTTCAGGGAGCCAAGTTATCCCAAATCAACGTTGAAACCGCCAAAAAGACAAGAAACAAAAAAGAGCTGATGTTTACCAAATGCGAAGCAGGAAATCACCACAAGTTATCTCGAACAATCTGTTAAATCGCCAAAAAAGTCAAGAAGGCCCCAAAGGTGATGCAAAGGTGATGCTCACAACAACAGGAACTCCCCTCAAACTTTGAGACCGCCAATCAGGCCAACAGCTGGTTCACAAAAAACAAGACACAAACAGAAAGGAAAATCAACTGAAACCTGGAAACCCTTGTCTTCCACCCCAAAAAAGCTGCGGCTTTTTGGATCTGGGCCCTGCCTGCAGCGTAACGGTGTAGCCCTTGCAGGAGCTGTCGCGGGAGCAAAGGTTCTGCGAGCAGGCCTTTTCGCAGGCGGCCGGGTCGAGGCCCCCGGAGCCTTTGGTCAAGTTGGCTTTTCCAGGGAGAGGGGCTTTGGATGTATGGATGCGAACCTATACCACCAATATAAGCTTGTAGTGCAGGTTGTTCAAAATTGGTCCCGGATCGGGAATTGCGTAATTCGTAGTGCGGAGTGGAACTGATTGATGTTGAACCCAGTTTGAAGAGGACAAGGCAAACCCTACTGCAACACTGGAACTCAATTTGAATTCCCGTGGGAACAAAGGGCACCCTTTCTTTGGGCTGTTGATTTTAAAGGGACGCCCCTAAAACAAAGGAACAAGGGAAAAAAACACTGGATCTGTGCGTTGAACTTCAGATTGCTCTCCCTTATTTGGTGGCTGTTGCCCCTGCGCAAAAGCTTAACGGGAAAATGCATAGTTCCCCAAACGAGTAAAACATCAAAGAGTCAACCAATGAGCAAGTTGGCACCCTGTTGTGATAAATGAGCAGCGCGCGAAACCCATTGAATTTCAGATCTGTTGGAATGGTTACAAAGGCTTAAATTAGGGGTTACTAAACCCACCATAAAACCAGGTAGCAGAATCACCTGCTAAAGTGGCCAATGGGAATCGGTTTTTGGCATTGCTCAAATCAACACCACTCATTGTCTGGGTGGAGACCGGGTTTACCTTTTGGCCCCCTGGGCAACATAAAGCGACCCCTGAACGAAGTCTGGAATCCCTTTCAGCTCTCCCTTTTTTGCCTCCAAGTCCTCTCGGAAGAACTTGAGAAAGCAACCCTTTTTAGCAGGCGGAGACCAACCTCCTTCTTCTCAGAAAAGCCCCCGCGGACAAACAACAACAGAAAGCAACAACAAACAAACAAACAAGCAAAGAAAACAAACCGAACCAAACCCAAACCCAAATCAAACCCACCAAACAAGCAAACAAAAACATAGCCAGCAAACAAGAAAGCAAGCAAGCAAGCAAGCAAGCAAGCAAACAAACAAACAAACAAACAAAAGAGGAAAACAAACCAACAAGAAGAAACATCAAGCAAACAAAAGCAAGAAGAAACACACGCACAAAAAAACAGTGCGGCCAGGCCACGCCCAGCCTGTCTCTTTGCTCCAGTCTCCACGGACCGTCAAACTGCTGCCCGCGAAGGTGCCGGCGCGGGTCGTCTGAGAGATGGTGATCTTCTTCTTTTTTTGGGGGGGGGCCTGTTCTGTTTTTGGACCTGTCCAAGGTCTTGTTTTGACCTGGTTGCAGGGAAAACCCAGAGTGGGAAGTTGACAGCCCTACAGTTCCTTGCGGTTCCCAGGCATCCTTAGATTTCCTCCTTCAACCATCCCAGGGGTGTTCCAGGGCATGGGGCGGTTGCGAGGAGGGTTCTGGCAATCTTTGCGGGGACCCTTCTTTCAGCTTCCCTTGCAACTAGGCCAAAAAGGGTGCCTGGTTCAAGCCAGTTTCCGCAAAGGTTGCTGTTGGGTATTTGTTGGGGTTGTTTTGGATTTTGCGGAACCCCAACAGTAGTATATATATATATATATAACCGTTTATGACATTGACTATAAAAACACACACAAAGACAAGTTTGTTCAAACAGCCCCTTCAAAGAGGCCAATGTGGAACCCTCACGGCAACACCCCCTGCGGGACTCGAACGGTTTAGAAGTCTGTCCAAGCCTTGTCCATTAGGCCAAGGCAGCTTGCTTGTTGATTCTGCACAACGAATCCGCGGGGGCACTTCACGAGGCACTTCCTTTGGAACATCCCAACCTGGGGGCTTTCCAGGAATGTCCTCCTGATGCTGATGCTGGAGGGGGTGTCCCGCAAAAGGGAACGTCTCGCGCAGGGGGAAGCCTCTATCCTCTTTTCGCATGCCAAAAAATACTGGCGGATTCAAAACGGGGATTGCCACATCGCGGTGAGCAAGCCCTAAACTCGCCAAACTAAGCCCAAGCCCATAGATCTCTGGAGCGGAGAGAGAACCCAAAGCGTTCAGCTGTCTCTGTTTGTGGTGTTGGTACCCCCGTTGTTTATGGTTTCAGGGGGAAATCACAATTTTGGGGGCCTGTTACGGAATGAAACCTGAAATAAGAAAAAGGCAAAAGGTGGCCATGATCCGAACTGCAAAAAGTTGACTTGCTGGTCAAAAGGCAGATGACAAACACCCAGGTCCCTTTGGGAACATAGATGGCCCTGGGTTATGAAGCAACCGGGCCAACCAGGAATCGCCATCTATGTGTTACCGTTAAAACAACCAAAAAAGGACACCTACTGTGGATGGACGAAACGCTGCACCACCTAAGAAAACCTGGAATGACAATTCCATGAACATACCAACAAACAATGGTACAAACCATGGTTTCAATGTGATGCGGTCTGACAAGGTATAAGGTGGATTGAGACCAACCCAGCGCAAACGTTTGAAGTCACAGCCTGAGATATATCTCGCCGATTGCCTCACAAAACCTCCAGACTTGCTCAGATTACCCTCCATAATGGTGGTTTAAAGTAACCACCCAAAAAAAGTGACCACTAAAAGGACCCTTTCAGGGCGTTTACAGCATGGAGAAAAAAAGTATGTTGGTTTTGTGGGACCCTTCCAAATGGATGGACTCTTTTCACGCAAACAATACGACCAAACCAGCGGGATGAACCTGAAGAATTTGGCCCACAAAAAAGGGTACTCCAAGAATAAGACGTTCGATTCTGCCCCAAATATTTCGCCCAAGTGAGATAACCATGGCAAAACCAACCGCTTAAGTAGAAGCCTCTGAGCAGAAAGACCACTGGACTGTCCCGGACCGAAGGAACCTCTGAACATGCTACGCTTGTCAAGGCCCCCCCCAATAGCCCCCCCGCCTCCAATCCCAAAAGGGGCTAGCGACTCATACGGCCCCAAGACGGGGGTCTCGGCCTCCTGCTCGGGGATCCGATTCTTTCTCTGGGGATCAGAATCGGTGGAAGAAGTGGCAAAGCACAAGGTGGCGGTGAGGAGGTTGGGCGCTGGCAGAACCCCTCCAGCTCCGTGTATTGGCCTCGGTGAGTTCACCATGCTTGGTTCACCAAAACAAGATGGTTGGAGGGATTGGAGTGAACCAATAAACATCAAAGAAAAACATGGTTTAGAGGGATTTTAGACAAGCAATTTAGAGGGAGTCACTGTTTTAGCGGAGGCCTGGAGTTCTACAGACTCCCCGTGCTTGCTGGTCGGGGAACTGAAAAGAAGCTACAGCGGTTCTCACTGGACATTGGATTTCCAAATACCTATCAAAAGCAAGAACAAGGGCTGGCTTCTTAGACTCCCCCGACATGTTGAGTGAACCAAAGTACAAGGGATGTTTCGGGTGTCACTGACTGAGCAACTGTCCCCCTGGTTGTGAACTTGGTTTAAAGAACCAGACCCGATTTGGTCCCCTTTCAGCAAAACCACAAGGATACAGTTTGAGCAGGGAGTTGAACTGACGTTTGCTTCTACCAACATGTTTCGGGCTTAGGTGTTGCTACAACCACCATAACGCCAGGTAGTACAACCATCTACTTAAATGGCCAGTGGGAGTGTTGGGCACTGCTCTGTTGGGTGTAAACAAATCGAGCCCAGTTCAGTCCTCATTCTACTGAGGGGATACTGCGTGAAGCATAGTTGTTCCTTTCTTGGTCAATTTGCTGAATTTGAGTGGATGCCCCTTGTCCCCACCAAACAAAAAGGAATTTTAAGGGGCTGAACACATGGGCTTGGGAGGGCTGTATCTCTGGTGGGGGGGGCAGCTTGAACGGTTGGGGCAGCTCTGGCGAACAAAAGTGATGGCGGTCTTTGGAAATCTAGTTGATCAGCTTCCCACTAATTAGTGGTTTGGATTGGTTGAATTTGGTGGAGGGGTTTCCCATTTACCCTCTACAAGAAGGGGCTCAAACCTCAAACCAACTCACTCCGCACACAAAAATCAACTCAACTCACTTCAAGGCGAGTGGCGATAGCCGCGGCAAGCCGTTTCGAGGGTTCCAACCCGGCGATGCTGCGTTGAAGTTGAGACAGGGTTGCACCGAAGACCTTCTCACTAGAAGTTTGGTCCCCCCCGCCCGCTGTCCGTGGGACATGAACCTTTCTGTAATACCAACAAGGGGCACCCCCGTGAAAACTGTTCACTTTGAAGGCCATTCCCTTATCACAGAAAATGCCCTTGAAGCCCCATTTCCCACAACCATGGTCCGGGTACCCCATTTCGCGGGTTCTTCCCTTTGACTTGTCTCAGCAGTCTCTTGAGACCTCCAACCAAACTAATCAAAGGCAGACCTAGATGCGGACCTTCAAAATTGTGGCTTTCCCTTCGCTCTACCTTCAAAATAACCCCCAAAACGACGCGTCCATTTAGGGAACGCCCACCGTGCGATGTCATCAAAAGAAAAAGGAGACAAAATCATCATCCATTGTCATGCTTGAAATCGCTCCGACACAAAGTCCGCCGTAGGGAGAAGGACACCCTTTGTTGCGGGGGGTCCTCAAAAAAATGCTCCAAAACAAGGAAGTGGAAGCACTGCAGGTCTGGATCAATATGTGTGTCTGAGCGGGGAGAACCCCTTTTTGGTTTAAAGAAAAGCCAAAAAACAACCCAGCATGCTGGAGAGTCAACTCAACACACATACCCATACCCGGGTCCCCCAAAGAAGAACGAGGCGCAACACCCACTTGGCGTGGTCGTAGCGGTCTCCGCGGTCGTCGGCACATTATTTGCATCAACGCCCCAGAGAAATAGCAGCCAAACGCTCGGCATGGCGCGTTTCGCTGGCGCAGAGGGATGAGGTGAGATCTGAGTTGGGAAGATCGTTGAGCAGAAACCCTGCGCGGCTTCGTCGTCCAGTGCTTCGGTCGATCAGAGCCATCACCATGTCCACTCGATAGAAAGTCACGGCCAAACACGGATTGCCCCAGTGTGCTTCTTCCAAAATATATATATATATATAAAAACTTGCTGGTTCTCAGGGAATCCATTTTTGGGAAAGAAGGGACCTTGGGATTTTCAAGGAAGCCACGCTTAGATGAATCAGTTCGGGTTCATTCCAACGCTTTCTTGCCTATCAAACCGGCAGCGTCCGGCCCCCCTCGCCTCCCCGCGCAGGGTGGTCTTGCCCTCGGAGGGGCTCACAAAGGCGTTCTGCAACAGGCACAGCGCCGCCAGGGCGGCCAGGAGCACCAGGAGTCCGGAGGAGCCTCAGCAAATCAGCCGACGTAGGGCATAGCTGGTACTTTCCTGAAATAGGCGTGTCTCTTGAAATTGGTTGATGTCCTCTTACTTTCACTTGGGACACCATTCAAAACAGTGCCCCTACACAACTTGTCCCTTACTCCTTTCCTTCTGGGTTGTTGAAGAGTCACGGTTAACACTTACTCCCACTGTGAGTGCCTAAATACTTGGGTTGTCCGGTTCCTCAAGAATAATCCAAGCACACAATTTGTTCAAAAGCCCCATCCCTCCGACCAAATTCGCGCCCCAGCTGCCCATGAAGCGAGCGCCATATTTGCCCTTGGGCCCTCAGCCCAAGCCTCCCCAGCCCACTGCCCTTGGACTCTCCCGAGCTCCTAACCCCTTGTACCCAGCTTGGAGCGCTGTGGCCCTGAAGCAACTTCGGTAGCCCCAGCCCCAGCCTCAGCCCAGCCCTTGAATACCTGGAGCGGGTTGACTATGACGATTGCCTCTGCGCTGCTACGCAACACCATTCGCTTCCACAAAGCTTCGCTCTTGCATTGCTCCGAAGCCAAAACGCCACGCTGCCGTGTTTCAAGCAAACGTGAAGACTAAGATGTAGAAACGCGTGAGCATGCATCCACCGTACATCTTGGAAACCAGCTCACGCATTTTGGCGCCGACTCAGTCACTCAGAAAACATGGCACTTCAAGGAAAATTAAACCACAACACTTCAAAGCCAACGACAAGACTTCGGCTGATACTGGCTGAGGCAGGCTGCGCGAATATTAGAGAGTCGGTCTTGGAAATTCTAGAAATGGGCAATCCGGACCTTTTGACGGCACCCATTCGGCCCAGACGCGGGCCATGGTGAGGCGTTCGGTGGCTGTCGCTCCCAATTGCGAGTGGCACGGACTGGAGCCACGAAGCGGCAAGAGGTTGACTGCCCCGAGCCATGTTCAAGGGTTGTGTCCTCTTGTGTCCGGTTTGAGGAGAAGCCCCTTTTTGGGGGAGGGAAACTAGAAGGAATCCAAGCATTCTTGGCGATCCCTTTTTTTGGAGACGAAGCCGGATTGTCCAGCTCCGTGGTCTTTCCCCTAGTTCCTACCCTGGGGATGGCATGCCAAAAAAAAATAAACTACCACGTGCTTAAACTTCCCAATACCTATATGGGCACTGTCTCAAGATAAGGGGCCCGTTTCGGCCTCAAAGAGGGACCCTTGGATGGTTTTCCCTTCCGCCTGGCATCGGCCAAAAACATTGAGGCACACGGTCCGACAGCATTGGCCGAGGAAGCTGTGGGATGTGGCGTCACCCAAAGTTGAGGTGTTCTTTTTACTCGCCCCGCGTTTTTTCTAGCGGCTCAGCACAAGGCCTCCCTGTGCCTGTAAACAGGCTGGCTGGAACCCTTGGTTCTGTGGGGGCCTTGTCACTGGGCCGCATGCCTATTGGCTGTGATTTGGTGGCAGTTGAGAGTTTCTCGGGGCTGGCTTCGGGCGGTAGGGGGGTCTGGTCTTGGGCTTGTTGGGGCTTCATTGACCCTGGAAAAGGGCTGATATCCAGGATGCTGTTGGGTGGGTTTGAAAAACCAACCAACCAACCAACCAACCAACCAACCTGACTGTTCAGCCACCAGCCGGGGCTACTAACAAAAAAAGAAAAACCTGTTCCGTCATCCAAAGCCGGCAAGAAAAGGATAAATGGGGCCCCCATGTGAGTCACAATCACAATGTAATACATACAGAGACCTGAAAGCGAAAACCACGGGCAAACAACGCAGTCGCACCATCCCATCCGTACAAAAAGTAGTCCGCGGTAAGATGGATAAAGAATCCACGACCTCCAAGAGGGCGAAAGAATGGCACAAGGGATTCACACGAATTCGGATGAAGCTGGCTTGCTGTAACTCTCAGAACTTGTACTGTGGAATGACGAAATCCTGCACCAATTGGGATGGATAAGCCCCTATAGATGCTGGGGGTCAACCACCTACCAACTTGCGCGAAGTGGATGGTGTCCATCCGCAGTAGGTTGCCTACGTAGAGCCCAAGGTCTTGCTCGGATGAACACGAGAAAATTCGGCAGTGGCTGTTGCTCATTCACTCACAGCCGCTTTTCAAGCGAAAGGGTCTCACCTACGGACACCCTCACCAACCTTGTGAGGTTTCTTGTGGCTTCCCTGTAAATCTACAAAATGGTGACGTCATTTGTTTGGTTGAGCATCCTTGAATCCATAGCCACGTGGTCACTTTATCGGGTCGTCTTTCTCTTACCAAGGAGCCGCAATTTTAATCCAAAGAGTGAAACGGAATCAAACCCTTTTCAGGTCCCCCAGTTGCCCAAACTCATTCTGAGGGGCGGATTTGTGTTTGCATTCAAGCAACCCAAGGTGATAACCAATATGAATAACTGAGGCAACTGGGGTGAGTCCCCGAACAACCCACTAAGCTTGACTCGTGCAGATCTCCACCCGTGGCAGAACGACCCAAGCGATGGTCCACGTTTTAAGGTTTAGGGCGGGCTATGGATTGGAAGCGTCGGGTTTCGGGGTTCATATGGCTTGAAAAGAGAAACCGAGGGTCGCGAAATCTGGGAAGCCCCGTTTGGGTCGTTTCCCCATGATCTCCCTTTGAAGGGAGCCTCCGGAACCAGCCAACACTCATCCTCTCGTTTTCCGAGCCAGTCGTGTCAGCTTCGCAGCTACCAGGAAAAGTTGACACCCTGCCGCTGAGTGTCCATGCTTGCGTGTATCCGCCGTTGAGAAGCTCAAGAACCACAAAGCAAGTACACCGGCGTAAAAGCAATCTTAAGATGGGTAAGCCCACCTCTGGAAAACGGTTTGTCTTGTTTCGGAATGTCACGCTTTCACACGCTCAGATGCCCTGAGTACTCTTAGTGCTCAGGTCCACAAAAAGCGAAGCGGAACCCCCGCCACAAGCAGGCCGCTCGAGCGCGAGCTCATCGGAAGCCAACTGCCGCCTCGCGCGAAGATGAAGGGCTTCCATCGCATCCATCCCTCTGGGGCGGTTCCAACATGTTTCAAACCCGGAGGTTCTGAAAGGAACTCTGCAGCTTCCCTGGGTGGTGTGGCAGCCCGGTGGTTTGCAGGTGTGGGGGTTGGTTTCCCATGAAGCCCTCCAGAACCAGGGCTTCAAAAAAAGAACAGAAGGAAAAAACCACCAAGTAATGGTTAACTGATATGGGGCATCACCAACCAAACTACATGTTCAGATACTGCTGCATATTTCGTCTATCCTGAAATGTGGAAGAATCTTCGAGATAAGCAGGTTCTTCGGCGCTTCGCACAAAATCCTTCCCAGTCTCTATTGCTGGGAATGGGTGGAAGAACCAATTTGTTTCGGCTTGGATCTTCGAGTTCGAAGACCTCCTTCTGGGTTCTTTGGGGGTGTCATTTTCTTTGAGGGTACCTTTTTTTGGTGGGTTCGATGGAATCAAACTCCTGCTGTTGTGGGGGCGGCCCCTAAAAAAGACACATCCAATTTGCTGACAGAAGTCCAATGCTCCAGTCATACCATCTTCAACTCAGCGGCACGTGTAGCCACTTTGCCATCGCACACATCGTTCCACCAAATGGGTGCGTCTTTCTTTAAGGAACCCTCTGTATGGTTAGTTTAAGGCCATAGAAAAGACCCTTGTGTGGGGGAGGTTACCTACCCCCAAATGTGGGGAAAGCCCTGCAAAGCCGGTCGTGGCTTTGGCCAATCATTGCAACACAGTGAAAGGCATGCAAAACGCAATAAAACACCGTTGGATCCCCTCCCTTGGTTGCCTTAGAGGACACGGGCTGGTGGCAAATCAACGTGGCCCTGGTTTTGTGGGACATTCAGGCCCCATTTTGCTCCCGTTTATGGACCATAGGCTTGGATGACCGCACTCAAATGCCTGCCAGAGGAAGGCCAGCAAGAAGAAGAAGACGGGGATGATCTGGGCGCCGGTGCTTGTCTCATTTTGCACCACCCCTCTGCCGTTTTCCCAAACTTCTCCGACCAATCAGGTCACAATGGAGAAAAACAACCTTTACGTAGTGTCTTTGGTGGTCAGGAAACACCAAGCATCGGATTGCTTCTGGACTTGCTTATTGGGTCTGATGCTTCAAGAGGTTGTACTGGTTGCATACCTCACTTGTCCGCAAAGGGGGGGGAAGGCGGGTTGCGGGAAGTGACGA
>CAUJNA010000146.1:82995-97995 GCA_963377175.1 Effrenium voratum | reverse complement strand
CATACATTACATACATACATACATACATACATACATATACATACATACATACATACATACATACATACATACATACATACATACATACATACATACATACATACATACATACATACATACATACATACATACATACATACATACATACATACATACATACATACATACATACATACATACATACATTACATACATACATACATACATACATTACATACATACATACATACATACATACATTACATTACAATACATTACATTACATTACATTACATTACATTACATTACATTACATTACATTACATTACATACATACATACATTACATACATACATATTACATGCATACATACATTACATTACATTACATTGCATTACATTACATTGCATTGCATTGCATTTACATTACATTACATTACATTACATTGCATTGCATTGCATTGCATTTACATTACATTACATTACATTACATTACATTACATTACATTACATTACATTACATTACATTACATTACATTACATTACATTACATTACATTACATACATACATATAGAAAAGTGATATACATATGTGGAAATATACATGCAGGCACGCACAGAGTACGTGAAATGAATCGAACATGATCGAAGTTGTGGTCATTTTCCTCCAGAGCCCCCCTTCATGGCACTGGCGCGAAGCGGCACGAAGCGCTTCGGCTCCTCTGGCAGTCGTGCGTGCGCGGCCTCCGGCGCCAGCACCGCCCCGGCAGCGGCCAGCTTTGCCACATCCTTTCGAACGGCTGCTGGAAATCCCGTGTCATGTTTTGTTTTCCTGTTTTCTGTTGCTTTCCGCTTGCCTGTTGTTCTCCTGTTTTGTTTGTTTTGTTCTTTTTTATCCAGCATTCAACGGCAACTGAAGCACCTTCTTTTGGCGCCGTTTCCCTCTGCCTCGCCTCCCCACGCAGGGTGGTCTTGGATTCGGAAGGGCTCACGAAGGCGTTCTGCAGGAGGCACAGCGCCGCCAGGGCGGCCAGGAGCACCAGGAGTCCGGAGGAGCCTCGCCCAGACTAAGGATTGGGTGGATCGGCTGACCAGATCCCTCTCAGGTCGGGAAATGTCTGGCACTCGAAACCCAGGCGTGTCTTTTTTGGGAGACCCCCCACAGTGGACTTTGGTGTTCCTTGTTGCTTCCCTCTAAAACCACAAAGAAGGTTTGCAAATCAAAGACGCATCTAGACCTTCATCGATTTTGCTCCCCCGAGCTGCAAGCTGCAAGAAAACCAGGGCGTTGTGTTCCCGTTTACACTTGCTTTCTTTTGGCTATCTATGCTTGCTCCATGTTCAACCCGAAACTGAAACCCAAAGCTTCAATCTGTTCCACCATTTGAAGGGCCAACATACGAGAGGTTCCCAAACGGTGATTGGAAGCGCGGGCTGAGGTGTAAGGATCAAACCACCTGCAGGCCAGGCGCGGGCCATGGCTTGTGTTCGGTCGCTGCGGTTCAGGCGCTGTTCACCGTGCGTGGCAGGAGCTACAGGAGCCGTCAGACGGGTGGCGGAGGTGCCCTAGCCGGTTTCCCGCCTTTCCAGCAAATAACTCTTTAGTCTCAGCCCAGTTTGGACGAAACGAATGCTGGAGCCATGCAAGACCAAAAGGGGGAGCAGGTTTCGCCCATGGATTCTACTGAAATGATAAAGGGGAGCACAGGGCACGCTACACTATTCTCCCGAATGGCGGGCTCAAGGGGCGGGGGGGGGGGGAGCCAGCGAAACCCCACGATGCAGTCCTGCACTTGGGGAAGTCGCAAATTGTAGCAGGCAACCGAGGGGAAACCGCCATGTGCGAAAAGGAAAAAACTGGTTACCCGCTGCAATGATAACCAAGAGTCTAAGGCGCAAGGGGTTGTCAAAAAGTTAGGACCCCTTTTGAGCCCCTGGTGTGTTTACGCAATCGTTTGCTCGGATCTGTGCTCATGTTACATCATTTTACTGCGAAACGGAGTGCACCAAGATTTCAGCCACTTTTCTTGCCTTCACTCCAAATCAAGTCAGCTCTGCAGCTGGCAGAAAAAGTCGACAGTCTTTCTGTCAAGGTGTCCGTCCTTTTGCGTGTCCACCGCAAGGGCCTTTCTTGGAAGGCGAGCAACCCTCAAGCTAAGGCTTAGCAACAAAACAGTTTCTACCCCCAACTGTGCCACTAAGCATGTTTTACGAAGCTCAGAAACCAATTTGGGAAGCCACAAAACAGCTGACATATGTTTAACTCTCATGGGTTGCTGGCGCTCTCCACGCCCTCGGTGACTGAAAACCTCCATTCCGCTCATCGGAAGCCGACGGCTGCCTAGCGAGCAAAAAGGCGGGCGGGGGGGGGGGGTCGCAAGCCAAATTGATGCAAGGGTCATGTTGACTGTTCGCGCCTATGACTTCTTGACATGTTGACTGCTGGCAGTTATCAAGGTCAGTGCTTTGTTCTGACATCTTGACATTTTGAAGGTTGGAAATTGAAGTCTGAACTCGGGGCCTCCTGACGTTTTGGACGGTTTCTGGCTCAAGTCGGACACTGGGGCTTCCCCACCCCTCACCGGTTGACCCGTAGCTCAAGGAGTCCCTGAAATGGAAAACGCGGGGTCTGAAACCAGCGACATGCGGCGACTCAAACATCTCGTCAGCTACCTCCGCCCCAACGAGCGGAAGGTCGTCAGACCTAGTGTAGGTTTGATCAAAAGGCCACGCGTTTCCAAACGGACTACGTGGCCTTGGGGCTCACACCAAAGACCGAATCGCAGAGAAACAAGACCCACGCGTTGCCCAGTTCTTTTGAACTCGCGCGCTGATCAGGCCTGCCAGAGGAAGGCGAGCAGGAAGAAGAAGACCGGGATAATCTGTCCGAAGTGGCAAAACATTGTTCTTGTTTCCTCAATCACAAATTGGAACCCCGATTCATAAACCCATCCTGAAAAACCAGGGTCCGAATCCCCCCCATTCATAATAAAGAACCAGGGGTTCTACTTATATCTGAGATTCCCACCACCTCTGCACCCTCCCGCCCACCATGTGACCTACCAGACAAATGACCGCTTTTGAAATCGGGCCAAACCGGGGACCCTTTCGTCAGTTTCAGTAGCAACCTGGGAGGATAGGCGCCCCGTCAGATTCGGGGTCCTGTTGCACAAAAAGGGGCGCGTGAGTTCGGAGCAAAAGCTACGAAAATGAGCCAAGCCAGGGACCGCGACTTCCTAGAGGCGTCTTTGTTGGAGGCTCGGTACTGTTTGGACGGTATTAAAGGGCAACCAAAAGGAAAACCAAAGCCACTGTGGGGGGTCCGAACCTAAAGAAAGACACACCCACACTGTTGGACAAGATCTACGCAACGAACCTGGGATTCGCGGCTGATCAGTCATGTCTTATCCATGCAAAGCGGATTTGGTCCAGACACAGCTCTTCAGTTGTTGGTCGACGTGGGTGAATCGTGCTGCCTCGCCTCTACACGTCTGTACATGTGTGCCAGGGTCAAAACTCCTTATGGCCTGTGGTCATGGTTCCCTTAATAGGAACCATTGCAATGGTTATTCAGGATCCTTACTACCAGGTGAATGACCATCCCTGCAAAGTAAAGAATCCGGTCTTTTGACCACGGCACATGTTGTGTGTGTGCGTATGTGTGTTTTTGCGGGTACCCGTAGAGTTGGCTCAAAAAGATAGGGGGTAGGTCTTCGGAGCTGGCTTAAAGGACACCAAAGGCAAAGAAGCCAGAAAAAAACGGGAAACTCCACAAATATTGTTTGGGTGGGTATTGGCCACATGTGCTGCAGAAATTCCTGCAACCGGCTTCTATGGCAAAGGCAAGCCATCTCGTTTGGGGGGCTCCTGATTTCCCATGAGAAAGACGGACCTCGCCCTGGATTCAACTCCTCTGAGCCCAGCACGGGAAGCACGTCGACAATGGGCGCAAAGATCACAAACTCCTGGCCAGCTCAGTTGTTCAGTCAAAACCTGTGCCCTTGGTTGGAAAAATGGGCGCGCCGCCTTTGTTCCCCCAAAAGTTCATGTTTATACTCACGGCTTCTTAGGGCAAGCATTAAGGCTGGTTTAGACTTTGCGCTCAACAAGTGTTGGCAGCTGGCGCTAAATGTTGCCTTCGACACGACAGTCTCACACGACACGCGCCTCATTGCGAACTCGCTGTGGTGCCGTGCCGTGCGAATTCGACGCATGACATCGCGCTTTAAGGTTCGCACGACGCTTTTTGAGGAAGCATCGCACCAAACGCGTTGTGATGGAGCAAAGTGCATTTGTAAGGAAGCGTCGTGCCAAAGCACATTGCTGCGCAGTGCACGCGACGCTTTCGCTGCAACGCACCGCCGCGTGCTGCGGCAAATGCTTGCAGCCGCGTGCCGCGACTGCGAAAGCAAAACGTGCGCAACCACTGCACGTTGGAGCAAGCGCGTCTACACAATCGCAACGCGACCTGTCGCGCTGCAACGGCAGCAGATCGTGCTACTGCGCGACACGGCGTGGTGCGCAAGCGCTATCACTAGAACTTGTCATGCCACGCACATGTTCGCTGCAAGCAAGCAAACTGCACGATGCGCCAGCGCGCAAACACATGCTCGCACGTTTCGCTCCGTTTTCGCCGCAAAGGAAGCTAGGAACATAAGAAACGAATCTGCTTCCAACAGTTCTGTTCGGAAATGTATTTGAAAGCGCAGAAAGCTTCCCACCGCGCCCGGTCCAGAGGCGCACGGTATTGCGCATAATATTTAAGTATACTCTCGATTCCATGGCCAGCGCAGCATTCTGTGAGATTGCAGTTTTCGTGGCGGGCGCAGTTTGCTGATTTCGCAGCAAGCGCAGGATTTTCATAAACAGGCGCTGTGAATTGCGTGGCAGGAGCATTTCATTCATTTGCAAGTATTGCAAAATGGAAAGTGAGTCGCAGTGGCTCTTTACAAAACTTGGAGACACAAAAGTTGCCCCTCTGCGGACTTTGGGCTTGCGGACTCGCTGTGGCCTTGGCGTAACATTTATTTGAAACTTTAAATCGGCGTGCTACTAGTTTTGCACCCTGTGTACTGGAAATGTGCACAGGAGTAGTCTGTACCAGTACCACTGAGCTGATGTTTGCCGGGTGTACCAGTACGCTGCCATGTGCCCTAGGGTCGACATTGTGTACGAATAAATTCCCAGAGTCGTTCAGTTGAAAAAAGCCAGCAACTGCGACAAATTTTGTCTTGGCAAGTTTCAGGGGTCCTTGTGGTTTCTTTTTGCATTGCCCAAACTACGCGCCATACCGGACCAAAAATTGAAAAAACAGGGTGTGGGGTACTTGAAAACAAAATTCAGCCCATATGCGATAGGGTACCCACCAACATGATC
Source organism: Effrenium voratum (assembly GCA_963377175.1). Lineage (NCBI taxonomy): Eukaryota > Dinophyceae > Suessiales > Symbiodiniaceae > Effrenium > Effrenium voratum. The sequence continues at coordinate 92,641 of CAUJNA010000146.1, read as the reverse complement.
GTGTTCCGTCCGAGGTCCGCGACTTGAAAGCGCACCCAAAAAGCTTTTTGTTTGTGTTTCTTGTTAAGAACCCGCTACTATTTGGGGTCTCTTGCCGAAATACGTTGTTGCTTGCAAGCAAAACCCATGCCCAGACAAGGAGAAACGAGTGCTCTTGGGCAATTGCGGGCCATTCGTTGGCTGATTGTGTTAGGGAAAATCCAAAGAAACGTGTGCTTTCCAACTGGGGGCTTTCATGCAAAACTTCAAGCCCGGATTCATCAACCAAATGGGTGGATTGGTGTTCTCCCCAAAGTGAAATCCGGATCCCCTTTCATGTTGACCCCAGATCTAAGCAGAACCCGTCCTGGAAGTCCTATCAATAGGGGGTGTCTCCTCCAAAAGTGGTCTGAACAGCTGAAAGGAGACATCCCCATCTCAAAACCAACCAGGCGTTCTACTTAGATCCGGGGTTCCATTTTCAACCGTTTCACCCATTGAGTTTTGGTTCTATGATGGTGATAGAGGTTTAAAAGGGTGCGTCTTCTTTTGGGGACCCCCAAATGCTGTTTTCCTCTTGGTGTAACCACAAAAAAGTGGGTACCCTCAAAAAAGGCACCCGCAAAGCCTGAACTAGCACCCCTATGAAAGCAGGTCGGAACAGAATCTACTAAAATTGCCTATTTGGGAATCGGTGAAACAGGCGCTGCTCAATTCGGGGCAATCCGAACGGGTCCCGATGTTTCCAGTGTCGGGCCTCTGTACATCCACAAAATTCGTGGGTATTTGAGGTGGGAAAGGTTATAAGAGCTAGACAGACGACAACCAGCGCTGCTAACAAGTCGCCTGCTTCCTAACGTCGACCCCGGAATTATCGTTAAACCCATCCTACCAATAAAACGGGTGTCCGCACCCCAACTAGAATGGGCCACCCCCCCATTTCATCAACCCAATGGGTTCGGCTCCTCTGGCAGGCGCGCGTGTGCGGCCTCTGGCGCCAGCATGGCGCCGGCGGCGGCCAACTTGGCGGCATCCTGACATAGGTGGCCTTTTGGAAAAATAAATGGCCCTGGTAAATGGAATAAACCTCATCTAAACCAGGGCCCTCTATAAGCAAACCAACCAAAAAGGACACCTATACATCCTAATCGACGCTTTTCGCGGCCGCGGCCAACGCGTTGGCCCGCGGAGTCGCCGGGGGAAACATGGGACCAGCCTCCGATCTACACTTGGGTTGATTGAAATGGACCCCAGGTGCTTGATGTTCAAAACCATTTCTTTTTGTTCGTGTGGTCTACCCAAAACCACGTAAAGAATCAGATGGCCGGAGATCCACACCTATCTTTGCTTTGGACTGTCGCTACTTACCTTCTCGTATCTGGGTTGTGATCGTGGCTCAGCTATTCTTCGGCTGAAAGGCTGCTTGGGTCTCAAGAGAGAAAGGTCCCGTTCTGGGACCCATGTGGGCGTGTTTTTGGAGGGCACCCTTCTTGGTCTGGTTTTAAAGGGAAAAGAATATGTACGGGTATTCCGATTGTATTCCCCTATTTTGAGACACCCATGTGGGTACCATTCTTGCATGGGGATCCCTTGGAAATCGTCCAGGGTCCACCAGTGTGCAAAGGTAGTCTGCATTGAAGCTCATAGTCTGGTACAACAAAGATCATGGCCATACGTGTTGCACAAAGGATGAGAAATCCAGCTTTTTGTTTGAGGTTCAATTGGACGGTTCGTTGCCAACACAATGGCTTGCTGCTGTTCTCCCAGATTTTTCTAGAAAGAATACATGGGCATATCCCCACAATGCTCATTGCCGTGACCTCGGCCTTGCCACAACAACAACAAAAAACGGGGCTCGGGACCCCTCTTTTGAGACAGCTACATGGGGCTCTCAAAGCGTGATTCGGACCCTCTCTTTGTTGGTAGAGGGAAACCAAAAAGGAAGCCGACTGTTTGAGGGGACCGCTGTGTTGAGAACCCATTTGAGAGGGAAAGCCCGCCGGGTGCGGGAATCCCATTCCCTGTCCCTCGATTTGCTTGGCTTACGGGAAAATGTTTAGGCCTCAAAATGTTCACGTAAATGAAATTCATGTTGCTTTCCCTTTGACTTTGATGCAGCGTTTGGGGAGGCAGAGTAGGGACTATCTCCAAACAAAAATTCCCTGCTCCATGCTAAGCTTGATTAGCATCCTTGGTGCGACACAAAGGGCGAAAAAATGCGCCTTGTTGACCCTACAATATTGCTTGACTTTGGTCAAGTACAACCCTTTTTGCATTCATTGAATGACTCTTCTAACATGGGAGCTGAGGCAAGACGGCGGCACCTCAAGATCCAACAGACTGGTCAACGGCGCCCTGGTTTTTGGGTAAGGGATGTTCCCTCCCCCGTAAGAGGATCGGAGCAAGCCTAAAAGCAAGCTTAAAAGCAAGCCGTGAAAATGAGTGAGTTTTCCAGAGCTCCCCATATGCCCAAAATGGCCATAGTCCTGATATCTTGACCAAACTGGTATGGCACCTCACCTCCCCCTCGCCTCAGTTCGCAGGGTCGTCTTGCCCTCGGAGGGGCTCACGAAGGCGTTCTGCAGGAGGCACAGCGCCGCCAGGGCGGCCAGGAGCACCAGGAGTCCGGAGGAGCCTCAGCGAATCCGCCGGCGGAGGAAGAATATCGGGGGCGAGACCGTGGCAAATGGCGAAGATTCGGACAATTCAGGGACCTGTGAGTTTTGTGGTTCACAGAGAAGGCAAAGGGTGTCTCTTGGTTTATTTGAAGCGGCAAGCCATTCGACTCACATGCAAGCGGCGGCTTAGAAGCTTGAGAGGCGGCCTAGGTATTTGCTAGTTCGTCCTCTTCAGGTTGCAAATCCTCAGTCTACTTCCCGAAAATGTTGGCCCTTTCAACATAGGTTCACGGGTGCCATCAAGAAGTAAAGTGGCCCCTTAAGACACCCTAAGTGACAGGCTGGGACACAGCCTCAGTTTTTGCCGTTTATCCCACCCTAAATAATTGGCACAGAAGTCGCTGCTCCCATGTGCTTAAAGCCTTGACACAAAGAGATGAAGTTACAAATAAGGAAGGAAGCAAAGCCTCAATAGCAAACTTCAAACACAAATAGGTAACGCAGCAAAGCGTCGATATATACAGGGGTACGACATAGCTATATACCTGTGTATATATATATATAGAGAGAGAGAGAGAGAGATTAAGAATAATAATATAAAAAAAGGGGAGCTCCTCTGACAAAAAGAGGGTGTGGGGCCTGGGTTAGGGGTGTGGCCGGGGCTTCCCCTGCCGCCAAAACACGGGCCATGTTGTTTGTGTCCAAAGCGCGGTCCTTCAGCTGCTTCGAGCCCCAAAAAGCTGCGCGCAGACCGTCGATTCGGGGGCGATTCGGGCTGGACAAGCAAGCTCTGAGGGGGGGACTGCATTGGGTGTCTTCTTTAGGGGACCCCCAAAATGGTGGTGTGTCTCTTGGTTTCCCTAAAAAACCAAGGCTTAGGGCACCTTCAAAAGAGACGAGCCACCCATTCTGAAGGCTTGAACACGGCTGGCACATCAGTTGAGAACGCACCAGACACCTCGAAGGACAAGGTGCTTTACCCGCGATCTAACCCTGTCTCCGGTGATCTGATTCCAGGGTACAAAGCGACGCCGCCTTTTCGCGTCCGCGTGTCGCTGGCGGCTGCGTTCTGCCGCTTTGGCCGGCCACGGTTCTGTCGGTGTTGAATGTCTCGGGGCCCTGGCACCGCTTGCCGCCTCCGGTTTCTTCTTCATCACGTCGGCTGTTGACTCTCTGTTGTCCTTTTTCCTCGCTGCCTGCTGGGTAGAGCTGTCGCTTCGTCAGGTGAACGCCGGTGCTTCTGCGTATTTGACCTATTCGCGGCCTCTGCGGCATCGCACGCACTCGATCTACTTGCAGGACTGCCTCGTCGTCGTCCTGATGTGCGGCTTAACTCATGGACAGGTTGCTTGCATACATCTACAATGGTACCTTTTAACCAGACTGCAAGGTGCGAGAGCGAACGAGAATCGCTCCATAAATTGGCGTGTCCTGTTTATAGGATACCCCTTTTGGCGTGGTGTTAAAGGCAAACCAAGAGGACAACCATCATTTTTGGGGGAACGGTTCCCCCCAGAAAAGACACGCCCAAACAATGAATAGATACTGCTGATGACCCGGATTTCAAACACCTTAGACCGCGTTGACCTTTGGCATCCCTTTTTCCCATCTGTATTAGTGGTGCACTTGAGAAAAGACCAAGACAGACCAAGGGTTCTTCTGCACCTTGCTGAAGCGTGAGGATCGGAGCACTGAAAGTTGATCTGAAGAGGGTCTCTTCTCTCATTCTCAGCATGTGCGTGGACCCACAATCCGCATCCAATGCATCCAGCTTGAATCTAGTGTTCAAAATCAATTTCATGATCAAAATCATCCAACTTGAAAGTAAAATATAGTTGAAACCGGGTCAGGGCTTTCCCCATCCAACTCTGCCTTCGCCACTTTTCTCGGATCGTCCGTCCGCCCCCACTGCGTCGGCTCACTGAGCACCCGCTAGCGCCCCCTGCAGGGAGGCGGGTCCAACTGTCAGGCCCATGGGTGTCCCCTACAATAGGAATCCGTAGCCATCAAAACGGATTTCGGGTTTCCTTTTGGCTTCCCCTCAAGAAACCCGCCAAAAGACGGGGTCCCTGAGGGATCTTCTCGAAATTACTTGGGGCTTTCGGGGGGGAACCCCAATAGCAGTCCTCATCCAGAAGGTGATTTTGATGTCAAAATGACGAGGGAAATCGACCAAGCAAACTGGGTCAAAAGGGAGGGTCCTTCTTTTCAGCTAGCGTCATTTACCGATGCACCACCCCTTCGTTGCGGAAAGTACCCGATATGGGTGACATACTGTGGCAAAATCCTGCGAATTATCCCATCCTAGGGTTTCATCCCACTGGTGCAGTGATTTGTCCTTTCACAGTGAGCCGCTACACTTCTTTACCTGGCAAACCCCAATCTCCACTCTGAGTTGGACGCCTATATAAGTCAACAGCCTAAATAAGGGTTGCCAATTGAAGGACCCCTCCCTTTAGGTCCCAAACCGACACGTCTGAACAAGGTCTCCCCCCAAAAGCTGCATGAAAATCCGATTTAGAGGACTTTCTACATGGGGCTGGGATGAAGCTGTTCCCCCTGCCCAAACATCCTAATTTGTTGCAGGTGAGTGAAACGAAATCAGCCGTTCGCCTCCCCCCCCAAAAAAAAAAAACAACTTGAAGATCCAACCCAAGAGCATTCCTCCATCGGCCAGCCCCGCCCGAAACGCCCAACGCCAAACGCCCCCATGGCCTTGGCCGACTCCAGCGTCTCCTTTTCGGCGGCCCTGGCCTGCAGTGGATGTCCGTCGGACCGCCACATAGTTCTGGGGCGTCTGGATCTCACTAGTCGATTTGGGGAAACCAAAAGGAAAGGCAAAACCCCGTTTGGGGGTCCACCGTATGTCCAACCTGAAACACCCCACCAGGAGAACTCACTTCAATTTGGCCCCAATGGTGATGTTTGAAACCTCCAAAAGGGAAAGTATCATCTCGAAACCGCCTCTGCGAAGCTTCTCGCAAACAGAGGCAAGGGTTGCCCCCCTTTCTGAGTGTGTTGGCCAAAAAAGTCCAAACTGTTTGTTTGCCACGAGAAGGGGTTCTTACTAAAGTCCAAGCACTCAGAAAGTGAGTTGTGGTACCAAATGCCCCCGACTGTTGATTTGTCGAAGCAAAGACAATGGCGACCTAAAACCCAATTTCTACAACCATGCCGCTGGGAAGAGAGGCCACGAACCCTTGAGAGCAATCTCAATCTTGGTACCCCTTGGTACCAAAGCGCTTGAGTCGAGATGCTAGTAAAGCGCACAAGATTCTGGCAAAGGCCGGCCTCCTCGCACTGGCTGTCATGTAGCGCCCACTTTTAACAAATCGTATCGTGGCCATTCGACGGCCCGAGGGGAACCAAAACACGGCAAAAAGCAAGAAAGCGTTTTGCCCGCGATTTCTGGCCACTGCCCGGCATTCGCTGGGTCTACCGTCTACCCAGAAGAAACGGTAACGAATAAAGAAAGCTTCGTGGCGCTTCTACTTCTGGCAACTGTCCCAACCATTTGCTTGCCCAGGGTTTGATTCAGGTTCACTTGGGCCTTCCTATTTAAGGAACCACGCGACAAGGAAACAACAACGGGACCCAAATAGGTGTTCTAGGGGAAAGCAATTTCAACGTGTGCCTCAAATCTTAAAAACGGCACACAATGTGCTTTTGGTTTTGGTGGCTTGTACTGTTGAGCCACCTTGGTCGGCCTCGAAAAGTTACTGAATGCTCCCTGGACATGTTGGATCGATGGCATGAGGTGGGCTCCACATGTTCCAACAATCTTGGAATCATGGGACCTTTGAAGGGGTCGGGGTCCAAGCCAGGATAAGCGCATGGGATAAGCCCCGCCAAACCCCGCCAGAGTCCTGACCCATGGGTCAAGGCGGAGTGTGCCGCCATTCATTCCAGGCGTCTGCCCACTCACCACATGGGTATGGGTCAAAATTAAACCACCAGGGGACCAAAGGTTTTAGTCCATGTTTCCATTGACCAGGGTGCCATTTTGGGCAACTATTCTTGACCCACAGCCACATAGCTTGACCTGTAGTTTGGCATTCCCTGACAAAAGTTGGCCTTTGGCCAAGGGTCCCATAGATCTTTGGGAAACCGGCATGCAATTTTTGGAAACCGGACCGCCAATTTCGGCGGCTGGTTCCTTCAGATGTCATTGCCCCGCCCCGGGCCCCGCCGTCTTGCGCGCGTCATAGTTGGACAGCAGCCAAGAGCAATCCTCGCAAGGAAAAAATCCAGGGTTGCCTTTTGGCGTCCCTTTGAAGCAAGACAAAGACGAATAGGGCAAAACAGCCGTCACATGGTACTACCTCAACACACTGCCGTTAGAAGGGAGGGTCTCTCAACGCTTAAGAACCCAACTGACAATGAACAAGCGACCCGCGTCCAACCAGAAGCAAGCAAGGCAGCAACATCTCTCCTGGCCTTCCTTTCGTGCCACAGGTTTAAACCTTCCAAACAAGACATGCCCCTGAAACTGTGACCAGCTGCTGCAAACTGCAAGCGGCCGGTGTCTGGTTCAGAACCACCCTGGAGGGCAGACCCTCTCGGCCCCCAAGTCGACCGGCACATGGTACAAACGTCAACACACTGCCGGTACAAGGGAGGGTCTCACAAAGCTTGGCTGCTTCACTTCACAGCAAAGACCAAGCCACCCACTGCCAAGCCGACTCAAGCAACCCCTACCGCTCTCCTGGCCTTCTTTTCGTGCCACAGATGCAAACCTTCCAAACAAGACATGCCCCTGAAACTGTGACCAGCTGCTGCAAACTGCAAGCGGCCGGTGTCTGGTTCAGAACTACCCTGCAGGGCAGACCCTCTCGGCCCCCAAGTCGACCGGCACATGGTACAAACGTCAACACACTGCCGGTACAAGGGAGGGTCTCCTCAAAGCTTGGCTGCTGCACTTCACAGCAAATACCAAGCCACCAACTGCCAAAGCGAATCAAGCAACCCCAACCGCTCTCCTGGCCTTCCTTTCGTGCCACAGATGCAAACCTTCCAAACAAGACATGCCCCTGAAACTGTGACCAGCTGCTGCAAACTGCAAGCGGCCGGTGTCTGGTTCAGAACCACCCTGCAGGGCAGACCCTCTCGGCCCCCAAGTCGACCGGCACATGGTACAAACGTCAACACACTGCCGGTACAAGGGAGGGTCTCACAAAGCTTGGCTGCTTCACTTCACAGCAAAGACCAAGCCACCCACTGCCAAGCCGACTCGAGCAACCCCTACCGCTCTCCTGGCCTTCCTTTCATGCCACAGATGCAAACCTTCCAAACAAGGCATGCCCCTGAAACTGTGACCAGCTGCTGCAAACTGCAAGCGGCCGGTGTCTGGTTCAGAACCACCCTGCAGGGCAGACCCTCTCGGCCCCCAAGTCGACCGGCACATGGTACAAACGTCAACACACTGCCGGTACAAGGGAGGGTCTCACAACGCTTGGCTAGCTGCACTTCACACAGCCGGTGGCCCCGACTCAAGCAACCCCTACCGCTCTCCTGGCCTTCCTTTCATGCCACAGATGCAAACCTTCCAAACAAGACATGCCCCTGAAACTGTGACCAGCTGCTGCAAACTGCAAGCGGCCCGTGTCTGGTTCAGAACTACCCTGCAGGGCAGACCCTCTCGGCCCCCAAGTCGACCGGCACATGGTACAAACGTCAACACACTGCCGGTACAAGGGAGGGTCTCACAAAGCTTGGCGGCTTCACTTCACAGCAAAGACCAAGCCACCAACTGCCAGGTCCAATCAAGCAACCCCCACCGCTCTCCTGGCCTTCCTTTCATGCCACAGGTGCAAACCTTCCAAATGAGGCATGCCCATGAAACTGTCACCAGCTGCTGCAAACTGCAAGCCGCCGGTGTCTGGTTCAGAACCACCCTGAAGGGCAGACCCTCTCGGCCCCCAAGTCGACCGGCACATGGTACAAACGTCAACACACTGCCGGTACAAGGGAGGGTCTCACAAAGCTTGGCTGCTGCACTTCACAGCAAAGACCAAGCCACCCACTGCCAAGCCGACTCAAGCAACCCTACCGCTCTCCTGGCCTTCCTTTCATGTCACAGATGCAAACCTTCCAAATCAAGCATGCCCTTGAAACTGTGACCAGCTGCTGCAAACTGCAAGCGGCCCGTGTCTGGTTCAGAACCACCCTGAAGGGCAGACCCTCTCGGCCCCCAAGTCGACCGGCACATGGTACAAGCGTGAGCACACTGCCGGTACAAGGGAGGGTCTCACAAAGCTTGGCTGCTTCACTTCACAGCAAAGACCAAGCCACCAAATGCCAAGCTGAATCGAGCAACCCCAACCGCTCTCCTGGCATTTCTTTCATGCCACAGATGCAAACCTTCCAGCAAGGCCTACCCCTGAAACTGTGACCAGCTGCTGCAAACTGCAAGCGGCAGACCCTCTCGGCCCCCAAGTCGACCGGCACATGGTACAAACGTCAACACACTGCTGGTACAAGGGAGGGTCTCACAAAGCTTGGCTGCTGCACTTCACAGCAAAGACCAAGCCACCCACTGCCAAGCCGACTCAAGCAACCCCTACCGCTCTCCTGGCCTTCCTTTCGTGCCACAGATGCAAACCTTCCAAACAAGACATGCCCCTGAAATGTGACCAGCTGCTGCAAACTGCAAGCGGCCCGTGTCTGGTTCAGAACCACCCTGCAGGGCAGACCCTCTCGGCCCCCAAGTCGACCGGCACATGGTACAAAAGTCAACACACTGCCGGTACAAGGGAGGGTCTCACACAGCTTGGCTGCTTCACAGCAAAGACCAAGCCACCCACTGCCAAGCCGACTCAAGCAACCCCTACCGCTCTCCTGGCCTTCCTTTCGTGCCACAGATGCAAACCTTCCAAACAAGACATGCCCCTGAAATGTGACCAGCTGCTGCAAACTGCAAGCGGCCCGTGTCTGGTTCAGAACCACCCTGCAGGGCAGACCCTCTCGGCCCCCAAGTCGACCGGCACATGGTACAAAAGTCAACACACTGCCGGTACAAGGGAGGGTCTCACACAGCTTGGCTGCTTCAC
>CAUJNA010000146.1:0-82895 GCA_963377175.1 Effrenium voratum | reverse complement strand
CAGACCCTCTCGGCCCCCAAGTCGACCGGCACATGGTACAAACGTCAACACACTGCCGGTACAAGGGAGGGTCTCACAAAGCTTGGCTGCTTCACTTCACAGCAAAGACCAAGCCACCCACTGCCAAGCCGACTCAAGCAACCCCTACCGCTCTCCTGGCCTTCCTTTCGTGCCACAGATGCAAACCTTCCAAACAAGACATGCCCCTGAAACTGTGACCAGCTGCTGCAAACTGCAAGCGGCCCGTGTCTGGTTCAGAACCACCCTGCAGGGCAGACCCTCTCGGCCCCCAAGTCGACGGGCACATGGTACAAAAGTCAACACACTGCCGGTACAAGGGAGGGTCTCACAAAGCTTGGCTGCTGCACTTCACAGCAAAGACCAAGCCACCCACTGCCAAGCTGACTCAAGCAACCCCTACAGCTCTCCTGGCCTTCCTTTCGTGCCACAGATGCAAACCTTCCAAACAAGACATGCCCCTGAAACTGTGACCAGCTGCTGCAAACTGCAAGCGGCCGGTGTCTGGTTCAGAACTACCCTGCAGGGCAGACCCTCTCGGCCCCCAAGTCGACCGGCACATGGTACAAACGTCAACACACTGCCGGTACAAGGGAGGGTCTCACAAAGCTTGGCTGCTGCACTTCACAGCAAAGACCAAGCCACCCACTGCCAAGCCGACTCAAGCAACCCTACCGCTCTCCTGGCCTTCCTTTCATGTCACAGATGCAAACCTTCCAAATCAAGCATGCCCTTGAAACTGTGACCAGCTGCTGCAAACTGCAAGCGGCCCGTGTCTGGTTCAGAACCACCCTGAAGGGCAGACCCTCTCGGCCCCCAAGTCGACCGGCACATGGTACAAGCGTGAGCACACTGCCGGTACAAGGGAGGGTCTCACAAAGCTTGGCTGCTTCACTTCACAGCAAAGACCAAGCCACCAAATGCCAAGCTGAATCGAGCAACCCCAACCGCTCTCCTGGCATTTCTTTCATGCCACAGATGCAAACCTTCCAGCAAGGCCTACCCCTGAAACTGTGACCAGCTGCTGCAAACTGCAAGCGGCCCGTGTCTCGTTCAGAACCACCCTGCAGGGCAGACCCTCTCGGCCCCCAAGTCGACCGGCACATGGTACAAACGTCAACACACTGCCGGTACAAGGGAGGGTCTCACAACGCTTGGCTGCTTCAAATCACAGCTAAAACCAAGCCACCAACTGCCAAGCTGAATCAAGCAACCCCAACCGCTCTCCTGCCCTGACTTTAATGCCACAGGTGCAAGCCTTTCAAACAAGACATGCCCCTGAAACTGTGACCAGCTGCTGCAAACTGCAAGCGGCCCGTGTCTGGTTCAGAACCACCCTGAAGGGCAGACCCTCTCGGCCCCCAAGTCGACCGGCACATGGTACAAACGTCAACACACTGCCGGTACAAGGGATCTTCAAATCACAGCTAAAACCAAGCCACCAACTGCCAAGCTGGATCAAGCAACCCCAACCGATCTCCTGCCCTGACTTTGATGCCACAGGTGCAAACCTTCCAAACAAGACATGCCCCTGAAACTGTGACCAGCTGCTGCAAACTGCAAGCGGCCGGTGTCTGGTTCAGAACCACCCTGCAGGGCAGACCCTCTCGGCCCCCAAGTCGACCGGCACGTGGTACAAACGTCAACACACTGCCGGTACCAGGGAGGGTCACAAAGCTTGCCTGCTTCACTTCGCAGCAAAGACAAAGCCACCAACTGCCAAGCCGCTTCCTTTCATGCCACAGGTGCAAACCTTCCAAACAAGGCATACCCCTGAAACTGTGACCAGCTGCTGCAAACTGGAAGCGGCCGGTGTCTGGTTCAGACCCGCAAGGGAGGGTCTCACAACGCTTGGCTGCTTCACTTCACGGCTAAAACAAAGCCATCAACTGCCAAGCTGAATCAAGCAACCCCAACATCTCTCCTGGCCTTCCTTTCATGCCACAGGTGCAAGCCTTCCAAAGAAGACATGCCCCGAAAACTGTGACCAGCTACTGCAAACTGCAAGCGGCCCGTGTCTGGTTCAGAACCACCCTCTCGGCACCCAAGTCGACCAGCACATGGTACAAACGTAAACACACTGCCAGTACAAGGGAGGGTCTCACAAAGCTTGGCTGCTTCACTTCGCAGCAAAGACCAAGCCACCAACTGCCAAGCCGCTTCCTTTCATGCCACAGGTGCAAGCCTTCCAAACAAGACATGCCCCTAAAACTGTGACCAGCTACTGCAAACTGCAAGCGGCCCGTGTCTGGTTCAGAACCACCCTGAAGGGCAGACCCTCTCGGCCCCCAAGTCGACCGGCACATTGTACAAACGTAAACACACTGCCGGTACAAGGGAGGGTCTCACAAGGCTTGGCTGCTTCACTTCACAGCTAAAACCAAGCCACCAACTTCCAAGCTGAATCAAGCAACCCCAACCGCTCTCCTGGCCTTCCTTTCATGCCACAGATGCAAACCTTCCAAACAAGACATGCCCCTGAAACTGTGACCAGCTGCTGCAAACTGCAAGCGGCCCGTGTCTGGTTCAGAACTACCCTGCAGGGCAGACCCTCTCGGCCCCCAAGTCGACCGGCACATGGTACAAACGTCAACACACTGCCGGTTCAAGGGAGGGTCTCACAAAGCTTGGCTGCTGCACTTCACAGCAAAGACCAAGCCACCCACTGCCAAGCCGACTCGAGCAACCCCTACCGCTCTCCTGGCCTTCCTTTCATGCCACAGATGCAAACCTTCCAAACAAGACATGCCCCTGAAACTGTGACCAGCTGCTGCAAACTGCAAGCGGCCCGTGTCTGGTTCAGAACTACCCTGCAGGGCAGACCCTCTCGGCCCCCAAGTCGACCGGCACATGGTACAAACGTCAACACACTGCCGGTTCAAGGGAGGGTCTCACAAAGCTTGGCTGCTTCAAATCATAGCAATGACCAAGCCACCAACTACAAAGCTGAATCAAGCAACCCCAACCGCTCTCCTGCCCTGATTTTCATGCCACAGGTGCAAACCTTCCAAACAAGACATGCCCCTGAAACTGTGACCAGCTGCTACAAACTGCAAACGGCACGCGTCTGGTTCAGAACCGCCCTGAAGGGCAGACCCTCTCGGCCCCCAAGTCGACCGGCACATGCTCCCGGTGCAAGGGAGGGTCTGCTTCAAATCACAGCAAAGACCAAGCCACCAACTGCCAAGCTGAATCAAGCAACCCCAACCGCTCTCCTGGCCTTCCTTTCGTGCCACAGGTGCAAACCTTCCAAACAAGACATGCCCCTGAAACTGTGACCAGCTGCTGCAAACTGCAAACGGCCCGTGTCTGGTTCAGAACCGCCCTGAAGGGCAGACCCTCTCGGCCCCCAAGTCGACCGGCACATGGTGCAAACGTCAACACACTGCCGGTACAATGGAGGGTCTCACAGCGCTTTGATGCGTTTAGCTTCCAAGCTTGCAACCGGCAACGGCCAAGCCATCAACGGCCAATCAGAATCAAGCGAACCTCCTTCTTTGCTGCCTGTCATGCTACCTCCAAACTCAATCGCCACCGCTGCCAAGAAACAACTCAGCGCACAAGCCAACACCAGCACTTCAATCTCAACTAACCCACACCAGACCAATCTCAACCCAACCCCAAGTTGCAAAGAATCCCAGCTGCTTCCCAAAATGACCAACCCCAGAAATGGCAGGTGTACCTTCTGTTCACAAGTCAGGCAAGCCAGGCCGGCGAGCAAACATGCTCGCAACAGACACCATGCGCCGCTATGCAGATATTAATCAGAAAGGAAAAAGAAACAACCACAAAATGGAGGCTAGAAACAATTACAAAAGTGCGCTCAAGATTGCGAGGACTGGCATCTTGAAGAACTGGAAGAAAAAAACCGTCTTGGGATTGGAGGAGAAACAAAATAGCAAGCTCGAGATTGGAAAACAACGAGAGAAAAGAAGAAAACCGACTTTTGCCAGGGGGATTTCGTGCGCCAGACTGCCAGACTTCGAGTCCCTGCAAAAACCGGTTCTCTTGCTGGTTGACCAGGAAGGTGCAGGAAAGCCGAAACCCACAATTTGCACACAGGCTCAGCAAACGTCCAAGCCGAAAACTGGGCTCTGGCCCCTGCCAGAAGCCACCCCAGTCTCCTCCTGCAGCTCTGATCCGTAGAGCTCCACGTCCTTCCAAAAAGACGCGGAAACCCCGCTGCCAAACCGAATCCACCGGGACGCGGAAAAAAACAAATAAGAACCTGTGCCAAACCATGTGCAACGAGGTCCGGGAGTCTTTTTCGCACCGGAGATGCTGCTCAAGAAGCACGGTGCAACAGTGCGTGCGTGCTTGCCCGCGACTGAAACCGGACATGTCAGGCTCGGAACTTCTTTTGTGGGTTCAAGGAGCCCTTACCTTGCTCGTTCTCAGCAGGGCCTGCAGGAATGACCCCCATGAGCCAGAAGGTGCTTCCTTTACATAACAGGTTTCATTGGTTCATTCCCAAAACCCTCATTCACTGAGAACCTGAGATCCAGCTATGATGCTTGTCCTGGCTTTGGGCCTTCTGTCTCTGCGTTGCCAAACAACAAGCAGAGCCCTGAACAAATTGCTTGCTTCCCCCAGAGGACATGGGAAATTTGGGTAGGAGCTATGGTGAGGATTGTGGAATACTTGGGTGGCCCCTCATATCCTCCGCAAACAAAGAAGAGGCTGACAGTTATTGTGTCAGTTCCTCACGTTTGCAGAAACAAGCGATCCGACGACAAGGGAACCCCTTTCACCATTCGCGGTCTTCCAAGCAAGGAGTGTTCACACCAACGAATTGAAACTTTCACACAAGCCAATCTCAGCCACCGCGTCTTGCCTTTGGCGCAAAAGCAAAATCATTTTGGGACCATAGGTTGATTTCCCCCAACCCTGGTTGGTCGATCTGTCCTTCAGCTCTTCCTTCTCTGCCTTCTTCGCATCCTCAGCTTGCGGTCTGGCGAACTGTGAATCGCTCGGTTTACCCCCAGAAAGAGTGAGCTCCTTGGCGCAAGTCTGGAACTACTGGCGCAGGCAAAGCGGGAAACTGGCTACGAACCTTACCAGCAGCACCGGCAAGGTGCGCCGACGTATTCTTTTGAGGGTGTGTCTTTTTTGAGGGTACCCGTTTTGGTTTGCTTTAAGGGAAACCAAAAGGAAAACCACCGTTTTGAGGGGTCCCCAAAAAAAAGGCCCCATATGATTCCAGGTTTCTTTGCTGCAACTGTTGACTAAGTGACCACTGACCACTTAACAAGTTGACCAACAAAATGTTTCAAGCCTTGTCTCTGCATGGCTAAGGCTCTCATACCTAGGCCGGAAACATGCTGTCAGCCTCCACGTTTCAGCAGCTCCACATGAAAATAGCCCGTGCCAAGGTGTCTCAAACCGCAAAACCGATTGGTAAATGATCAGGACACGGACACCTGCGGAACTTCTGGATGTTCCGCTGAACTGACCCCAAAAAGGCCACTTATGATCTGCGCATATTGGCATTGTATGTGTGCAGATATGTACGTATTTGTCACATCTGGATACAAAGGCTGCATGTGCAGCTGCAGGACGGTATGCAGAAGGAGGAGGCAAAATATCGTGTGAGCCGGGGGCAGGAAATTAGTCCGAACTGACACGTGAGTAAGCACATGTTCCCATGGTAATTTGGTGAGTGCCTCATGTACCCCTGTCGACAATATTGAATTGTGGACCATCGCTGGTGTTTGCTTGGCGTCGAACTGGATAGCCCCTTCAAAAGATGCAATTTCATTGAAAATACTCACTATTAGGGGCGTGTCACACAGAAAAAGAAAAAGGAAAAACGGATTCCCGGCCTACCGGGACACCCTATCAATCAACCGCGGCTTTGTCTTGCTGGTGTCAGCAGGGAATGAGTCATGGAAATTTAAAAAATCACCTAGGGATTCCCTGAAAGGAAACCAAATCGGGGATTGTTTATAGGGGTCATTCCAACTCATTCCCTGCCCCATTCAACCAGCAACTTCCGCCCGACATCGCGTGCTCGATTTGGCCCGGGCCGACTTTTGGACCTTCCCCGTCTCCGCTGAGGCCTCGCCGCAGAGCCAGCCGGCGCAAGCCCGCGGGCCGGCTCATTGAAACCCGAACAGGAAACCCCGACGAACAAAATGGGGAAATGGGTCAAAATATGGAGGTGTCTTTTTTCCGAGTGCCACTGCCTGACATATGTTGGTGAGACACAGTTGGATCTTCACCATACACGATGCGCATTATTTGCTCATGGAAATCTTGCCATAGACTTGGTACATGCACTCCAGATTAACCCGAAACAATGGTTCCCCGCATGGCTCTTAGGTTTCGGATCTCCATATTTGGAAGCCCACGTTGAATTGCATCGGAGTATCTGATGCTTGCATGTCCTAGAAGGAATAAATGTATAAACCAATATATGAACCTCTAGAATGAAGCCTTGGATAATGGCTTGACTAGCCCTTGACCATTGCTTCATTCTGGGGAAAAAAATGGCATGGGCTTGTATATGGACGTATAGCCCTTTTGGGCAAAGGGTACCTTTTGCTCGCTGGGCAAGAGTATTGACCGAAATTTGACGCCCGTGTGGATCCCTCCGCCATATGTCTTGGGGGTCGTGCATGGTGGTCGAAATGACCGTTTCCGTGATCCCAAGGTAGTTGACCCACTACTCATCACTTTCGAGGTGATTCCCTCACTGAAAGTGGCCGATTCAATCTTGAACAACCATCAGATCAGGATATTGAAATAAGGCCAGTCGTTGAAAAGCAGACTGAAAACCGACTTTGATCACCACAGCAAAATCATCAAGACCAGCCCACGCGGAGTGCGAGCAAAGAGCCGAACTCAAACCAGTATTGAAAGAGTGTAAACATGCAGACCCCAAACTTCTTTTTCAACATCATTTCGGCTTCCCCTTCAAGGGCTCCATGTTGCCCGTGTACCTTTGCCCCGCTCCTTGCTGGGCTCCCTTCCGGACCATCCGCACCCTAAACCCACCATTCCACCCGAATCCACCTAAAAACCAACCTTTTTAACCACTCCTAAGCCCAACCTGCGGATGCGGGACCCGCGTTTGCGCCTTGGACTTCTGCTTGGAGGCAATCGCCTTGATGTCCGCCTCGCGCTTGGCCTGGGCCTGAGACACGCTTGAGACCGGTGCGGAAGCACCCGTGCCGGACACCGAAGCTGTGAACCCAAACGGGGTCGATATGTGCTGAGCTTGCTAATGCGATTCCTGCTCATGTGCGATCCGTACCAACAACTAGCCAAAGGTGCCCACTTGGGTGGTCCGGGACGAGTGGCTGAATGGCCAGTAAACCTAGCTACAACCCACTGAACGGAGACTAATAAGGGAGGTCCCATCATAGCCGGTTCAGTTTTTCAATTTTGTCGTTGGGGCCACGGTATGGCCACTATATGAAGGGTGTACCCCTGTTCTGTACAGCCCGGTGGTTTGGGGGAAGTGGAAGCCATCTTGCAGTTTTGAAGTCTAGGGAAAACCACAAGTATCTGGGCAAACTACCCCCGTGACTGCTGATTTTAAGGAACCCAGGGCATGGATGAACTTTTAGTTGTAGAAAACCCACCCCCCCTCGCCATCTGGGCAAATGATAGCAACCTCAGAAAGCAGTGAAAACCTTACAGCCGTAGACAAGCTGATCCTGGGACATATGAGCCGTCCTCCGAGCTTTCCAATTGCACCTTACATCCTGCCACAAACTACATGTCAAGAGAAGCACATAATATCCACAGGAAACCATCTGAGTAGCTCACAAGGAAGCCATACGCATGTTGCCCCCCCACCTGGGAACCCCCACCTGGGAACCCCCACCTGGGAACCCCCACCTGGGAACTGTGGGAACGCATCTTTTCGGGGAAAGGCTTTGGGTCTCCCGGCATCCGCCAGCATGTCCTCATAGAGCTGCTGGGAGTCCTTCTCGTTGTACTTGGCCTCGGTTCAGATCGGCGCGTGGGGGGCTACCCTTTTTGGGATAGCTTTGGAGGGAAACCAAAAGGGAAACCGCAATCTGACAAAAATACACACCCAGATGGAAGGCAGGCTTCTAATGTTGACGGATCTGAGTAGAACTCGTCCTTTTTTGGCAGGGGGTTCGGGGCCCCTCCGAAAGTGAACAAACTGGAAGGGGACACCCTGTTCTATTCTTGCCGAAAACAGCATGGTTTCACATCGAGAGAGCCAGAGCATTGATCAACCCTGAGGCCCCGCTAGATAGCTGGAGCCTCAGCCCTCTGCCGCTTTGCTCAGCTGAAAGGGAAGGCGTTCGCGTAGCCCTCTGGTTTAGCCAGATGCCATGATACCTTCGGAAGTGTCTGCTCAAGCCAGGCCTTCGGAGAGGCTAGTGTTGAAAACCCTGGTGTTGAAAACCCTGTAATTTTCGGAGCTTCGAACGCCTAAAACGCGCGTTTTGTCTCGGGGGGGAGAACCCTTTTTGATGGTTGATTTGTTTCTGAAAATCGAGAAAAACCTGTTTTTTGCGCTGCATCCCCAGCATTCCCAGCATTTCCAGCATTCCCAGCATTCCCAGCATTCCTCGCACCCCCACCATCCCAGTACTTAGCCAAGTTTTGTTAGTCGGATTGCGCCTCTAAAAAGAATACATTTTCATGCCGCACGCCGAGCCAGCGCTCAAGGGCCCCCCGCCTCCGCCACGGTCTTCTCCGTCTGCGTGACGAGGCCTGGGGTGCCAGGCGTTTGCCAAAGGAACATATGATGTGTTCGACCACCCCCCAACCGCTACTCTCGCGGGGAAAGTTGAAGTGTACAACCCTTGCATCAAGGTTGTGTGTTCCCTTGGAGGTAGTGATTTGGGGGGGATATGGAAAACACGTTAAAGCAAAAGAGCCGATGCCGATGTGCCTCACGCCTCCATGTTCATCTGCAGGAGAGCGGAGAGCAAATTGTTAGTACAACCCGCTATCAAACCAAGGATCACCTTTTTCAAATGGTGGATAAACACAAGGAACCTCAGCTGTTTGTGGGATAGGGGAGGATATCTGTGATATTTGGCGGGACTCGGCTTGTTGCACTTTGACCCCCCTCCAAATCAAGGCTGTACAAAGTGGACAACACCCTTCTTGGATGCAGCTCGGAACGATGGTAAGCCCATTTCAAGAGTGGACCTTCTGTTTCCGCAAAACAAACCAACGTATGCGGTTTGCTCAGTTGGGTTCCTGAAGGCTTTTGTGGGAAAACTGGGTTCTTCTCTCCTTCTCGTCCTGCAACCAACAGAAGACTTCTTATAGCATTTACTGAATGCTCTTAATCCAGCCGCACTGGTATGTGTAATTACCCCTTTTGGAGTGGTGAACCAAACGGAAACCGAAGGCCGTTTTTTGGCTCCGATTCCAATGTTGTGATACCAGCCCAATTGGTTGATGACCATCCCTATGAATCCCAAAGAGGGCTGACCACGCCGCGTCTTCCCGGTCCGCAGGCCTTCCAACATGGTCAGCACGCCGTTGCCCTGCACAGACCTCTCACGGAGGGAATCGAAACCGCAGGCATGGACCCGACAAGGAACCAGTTGCGGTGATGCATCTACTTCTTTGTGTGGCTTTGGCATGAAGATAGCCGTCCAAGGAAGCAATCGGATGATGGAAATCATTGGTAAATCCCACGTGTGGGGGTGAATGGTATGCGATATGCCCATCCTGAGCGCTTCCCCATGAGCACCGAAGACTCCGAGCGGCAAAGCAGCCATCTGGTCACTCACGGCTGCTCAGAACAAATAACAAGGACTAGGCATGACGTATGCACTATATACGCGTTTGCTGCGTTAAGGTAGTGTTTGTATACACATAAGCATGTGGAATGAAAACGAATATAACTGTACGCCCAAGGATTTTGCACGCGCGCGTAAAACAGAGGAGAGAACACAGATGCATCAGAATCATTGCCTGTGCGCTTCCAAACTCATAAAAAATAACGCCCAGCCATGGGCGTAAGGATACCACCAATCCAAAGCAACGAAGTCCCCTCCTTCCAATCGTGAAAGCAGACACAGGGCCTTTGTGAAGATGGTTGGTCCTTCGAACAGCCGTCTGGCTGCGAGGAAAACAGGGAGGAGGAAGACTCCCACGGAGGCCGGCAGGACTCTCTGAAGGCTCATAGGGCCATGGGTCAAGCGGAGTGGCACAATCGAAGCCACGTCAAGACCACTTCCACCCAGACCTCGAATGGACATGGAAAAAAGAGCACCCTTGTTCTTGTTTCCCTCCTCAGAAGCGCCATGACCGTTGGCGCAAGGCATAAGGGACCAAGCAACTGCACACTTGATTCTCTTTCGCGCATGCTCCATTTTCTTGGATTTGAAGTACCCCCCCCTACCCCGCCCCAAATTCCAAGTGGTTGGTTCCCTTTTTGTTAGATCGTCCCCCAACTCGAAGCTCGGCCCGGGGTTCCGGGCTTGGCGGACCCGAACTCGGGCTGCTGCTGGTGGACCTGGCCAAAGGAAGTGGCTTGCAGCCAAGTACCGGGATCCGGCAGGGTCGGGCGATCCATTCACTTGTTTCAACATGGGTGTTTCGGCTTTTTCGGTGGAGTTTGTACGTGGATTTGAAAGTGAAGCCAAAACGAATCCACAATTCTTGGCGGTCCTCTTAAAAATCAAACGCACCCAGGACCCACATGTTCATGGAGGTACTGTTCAGCGATATTACCTCGAGAAATCATGCGGGAATGATAATTGTACTTCGCTCCCTTTTACCTTGCTAACATGTTGCAGCCCCTGTTTAAAAGTCACCAAAATGATGTTGCTTTAACAGGGAGTGTCTGGCTACGAGTACCATTTTGCCCAAACCCTTGGGCAGCTCCCACACTAAAAGCAGACCCCCGTTATAATCAGCCAGGTGTTGACGAATCCTGGGTCAACATTACAACAGCAACTGTCATCAAGAGGGCCTGAACACCACCTTCAAACATGAGGGTTGACTAGTTTACCGACTGGTTGCTCTTCCAAGAACCAACCTAAGCCCCATGTTGTCCTCCACTATGTGTGCACGTTCAGGTAGATGTGCCAATCAGAAACTCTTATGGTGGGCCACCTTTTCGGTTGGTATTTAGAGGGAAACCAAACACAACCCAAGCATTTTTGAGGGGACCCCTTGAGACAAAGTCAGTCCCCTCATGCTAATTATGTTCGCCTGGGAAGCCCAGTCCAGGTTGGAATGTGGTTGGAATCCACAGGATCCGCATCAAACCTCAGGGTTCCAACCTGGACCTACTGTATACGGGTAACCCTCTTCCAAAAAAAAAAGGCGGGTGCCAACATTGGGCTCCAGCTTGTGCGCAAGAATCGGTAGCACTTTTCAAGGAACCTAGGGCTTCGTTGTAGTCCCCTTAGAAGAGCCCGAGAGCCATTGGGAGTCGAGGCCTTGTTCACTACCCGGTTCCACAAGTTCTGAGTGAAGGCTCGAAACCCTTCGATGTTGCTTCCCGTCACGTCACACAGGCTTGATAAGGACTCCTTTGGTGGAGTGGACAGAATTCGATGGGGGTTCTTGAGCAGCAACCACCTAGGTGGTTCCAACTCTTCTCCATCGCCAATTGAAGGAGCCCAAGTGCCACAGCTGATCCGAAGGGCATTCCGTTTGGCATGGAGCCACGCGCATGAAGCTCACTCCAAGCAAAAGTGTCCTTTTTGAGGCCCTTCTTAGGTTGGAATAGAAAAGCGGGGACAAGAAGAAACCCGCCATATTGGGGGGGCGGTCCTCCATCTTGACACATACCCATGTAGATTCCCCAGATTTGGTTTGGTCATCCCTTTTGCCCACCCGGAAATCGTGGCTTTGACCTTGGTGCTTGGTTGGTTTAGAGACCCGGCCTGAAGGCTGTCCCCCATCAATACTGTGGATGGTTGCGAAATCCATTTCCGCACCAAAGAAACCCTGGAATGATATAATTCCCTGTAAATGCCAACAAACAATGGTTTCTCATCCACATCAATCCTTGGCCAGACGGATCCGACCCAGTGAAGTCTGCAACGGCCTGGAGGAGACCCAGGTCATACGGCCCGGTCGTCGTCTGGGTGGTGGTCATGTCCTCGGAGCCCAAGCGCTCCAAAGTGAGTGCTCCAGAATAGGCCCCAACCAAAAAGGGGGCGCGGTGGTGTCAGGGTCCCCCCCCCCCGAAAAGAGGTCTGATGACCGGAAAACCAGCAGGATTTTGGGGTCACAGATCCATTTGGATATGAGTTTAGATAAGGAACCACGGTACTAAAGCGGTTGGTGGACATGAATCCCCTCGGAATTTTTATGTCCACCAAAGGGTCCCCGTTTAAATTTGCCCAAATGGTTTGTGTCCTTTCGATCTTCCTTGAAATACCAACCATCTTGGGTAAAAAGAAGCTGTCTGCTGCTTTCAGTTCCCTTTTTAACACCAAATGTTTGTGTTTATTAGAAAAGAATCGAACCTCTACGTGAGTTTCCACACCATGTCGTTCGAATGCAAAAAGTAGGGTAAATGGTTCGAGCCAAACTGAAACTAGCGGAACCCATCCATGTTCAACCATATTACGCCAACCAGCATCCTGACTGGCATCTCTATGTAAACTGAGAATGCATGAGCAAGAACACCACAACCGAAGTGCAGAGCTCGCAAGCCTTGCTGTTCAATGGCAGGCGCCAAAGGAAAGGGTACACCAGTTCAACCACAACCCAAAAAGGACACCCATGGTCCACAGCTGTTTCTGCCTTTGCCATCCATCGGGAAACCCCAAGAATTGTGCTTTTACTTCTGGCTCTTCCCTTCAAACTATCCAAAAGCACCAACCCCACGGGTTCTCGAACGACGCCAGTTGAGCAGCACCCATTTCACCATCAACTTGTTGCTCTACCAAGATGGTTATAAAAATGTTTACAGGCAACCCTCATAAAAAGCAGGCAGAACCTACCAAAAAACCGGAATCTGCGGGTTCTCAGCACTGCCCAGTTGTCGTTTTCAATGCAAGAAGGCTTGCCTGTAGATGTGGAGCCCGTTTCAAGATCAATACATGGCGGTGGCTCAAAAACATGTACCAAAATGACACCTTGCGAAATGGAGACTCACTGCAAAACCTGCTTCACCCTAGGTCTTTAATTTTGAGCCACATATCTTTGGTCTGGCCGCGGGAGCTCACCCAACCGCCCCCCGAGAGAACTTTCCAAGTGGCTGGGTGGTAGAACTGGTTCAGGCGGTTCTTGGCCACCAGCAGCACATCCTCGAGGCGGACACGACACATTCCCCCGTCGCTTCCTCCCACGGAGAAAAAACACCGGAAAAAGAGAGAGATGGCCCCAAACGAAGAAGATGCGGTTGATGAAATTCGGAGAAATCAGAGAAAAAAAAAGGATGGAACTCATTCTGCATTAGATAAATGGACCTGGGGACTCCGACCCACCCCCCTAGCTCCCTCCCTGCCAAGTGCATCTCGCAGCCCTTGGGTCTCTCATGTTTTGGGTATGTGTCAAAACGCACGGACCCGAACAATGGTGGATGTTCTTTTGTTGTTTGCTACTTGGTGCGTGTTGTTTGTTTTCTCTACCCAACGTGAAATCTGACTTTGGGTACTTTCACATGACAAGTGGTCGTGAGACCCTTCATGGTTTCATGCGGAGAGGGTATCTCATGCAATCAAACAAGTCAAGGGGAGAACTCGCCAATGTGTGCTTTAAAAAAGAACTGGCATTTCTCGTACTTGGAATAGATTCTCTTTTGTTTCAAAGGCGTGTTGCTTTCAACCCCGAATTTTGGGACGGGGTTCAAGGACAATCAGAACAGAAACCACTCAGTTTGCCGGGGTCCCCGCCACGTTTCACTTCTCAAGAGTTGTGACTGGATCCCTCAAAGTGAGGATTTTTGGGGAAGGGTTCCCGCACTACCACATTTCCGAGGGTCATTTGGATGTCGATTTCATGGACCCAGCTGGGTTTGAAACAAAAATGAGGAACGCCTTTTCGTGGTGGTTTAACGGGAAAGTAAAACAAAGCCGAAATTCCCAAAGCCTTTTCCGTCCGAGTCGCCTCTCCGGCCTCCCCGCCAGCCAACAAGAGAGACTAGCTAAAAACAAACAAGCATCCCAAAAAACCAAAACACGCAGAGTCACAAACAGACTGAGGGGTCCGCCAATCCAGCAACAACCCCCGAGTGAAACAAAAGAAAGAAAGCAAAAGAGAAGGAAAGAAAGCCAGAAAGAAAGGGAGAAACGAACACAAAAAGCAAAAAGACCAACCCTCATAAGACATAAAACGACACATAAGAAAAGAACAACCCCTCATAAGACCACATAAATCAACACACAAAACATAAAGCAAGAAGAAAAAGGTAACGTCCCCACCTTGGTGGCGGACTGCTCCTGCACCAGCTTCTGGAATTCCTGCAGCCGCCCCAACGCCCACCAGGGGCAAATTTGCCCGAGGGCGCCTAAAAGACGCCTCGGTACACTCCGGGTGTCCAAAGTGGTCGGTGTAAATGGGGCTTCAAACTTCAGAGTTCGTACCCTCCACTCCAAGTCGGAAGGCTTTTCAGACCTCAAAAGGCCCCTTTTTGGAGGGTCCAGGACTTTCTTCGGGCAGTTCCATTTGAATTTGCAGGAGATTTCCCCAGCGACCCCTCTGCAACCGTTTATGGGGTGGAGGTAGGCCGAAAAAAAGAAGAAGAAAAACAAGCGCTCTGCTCTGCTTCACAAAATACACGGATCGAATCCCAAAAACTTCCTGGGTTTGCCTTTCGCTTCCCTTTGGACATCCGGAAAAAGAAAAAGATCCACGATATAAGACCCTCATATGGGTGTGGGTCAAAAATGGGTACCCAAAATGGAACCCTGGTAAATGGAGCCAAAGATCAAAACCTGCGGTCCCCTGGTGGTTTCATTTTGACCCATACCCATATCGCCGAGAAAACCAAAACCAGTCCTCGTGCTCCTTCTTGCGCATTTCCGTGGACTCGGCCACGGACTTGTCCAGCCTCAGCCGTTTCAGAGGACATCATGCCGCGGGTCCGCTTTTTTTCAGGGGTCCGTTGATGTTTCTTTTTGTGCTTGGTTTGCTATGTGTGGGCTTTGTTTTGTTTGTCTTCATTGTTTGATGTGTTTGTCCTCAGTTTTGGAGGAACCCCTCCTCCGATTTTCTCAACGATCCCGCCTTAAGGGTTTCCTCGTCGGAACCAAAGATTACACGCCAGGTGGGAAACCTAAACGACCTAGCGATGTTCAATTCCACGGGCTTTGGAACACAGCAAACCCTAGCCACTTGAGGGCAGAGGTTAGAGGTTGCTTGGAAGAGTCCGGGACGAATAAAATGGTTAGCTTTGCCCTGGTTTACAAGCCACTGAGACTTAGAACCAGGTGGGTTAAGTCCCGAACCATCTAAGCAGGGAGTTATTGAGCACCTGGAGCCCTCTCACCACTCCACCCCCCACATTGTCACCGCATGACTCCAGGTCGTTTCAACCTCAAAACAACGCCAGGTTGCCAAAAATGAGCAATCTCAGCACCGACCCAGACCCAACCACGGCATCAAGATCCAACCAACCAAACCCATCGAAAACCCTCAAAACCTGAGAGAAAAAAGGTTTCGAAGAAAAAAAAGAAGGACAGCCTTGTAAAATGAACCCCAAACCAATTTGATTCTGCTTGAGCCAACCAACTCATCCCATCACACACCGAAGACTCCGACCGACGCCTTCCGAGGTCCCATCCCAAGGCCCGGGCTGCGCCACACCGGCCTGCAGCTCCGCGATCTCCGCGGCCGCGGCCTCCATGGCCTGCCGAAAAAAATGGGCCGAAAGCGTTTAAGAAAATGACGGGAACCGCAGAAAGCCACATGGGAAACCACATACAATTTTGGGAATGAAGGGAAACCACATGGGTTAGAAGAATCAGCTTCCCTCCAAGTGGTTGGGAGCCGAATCGGTGGTTTGGGAAAGGGGTTTCCCATCTAGCCCGAGAACCGGCATTGTCCGCAAACCACCAATCCAAACTTCCAACCGAGAGTGAAAAAAAATGGGTGTGGCTGAAAAAAAAGGCTGGGGCAAACCGCAGGTTTTAGTCTTTGTTTCCAGAATGTGTCACGTTGGGTACATGTTTTGAGCCACAAACATTTGGGTCTGCCTTCCCTTGAGGGTGCATGTTTGGAAGGGAAACCAAGAGGAAAACCGAAAACCATGTTCGGGGTCCCAAAAAAGGACACACCTATGCGGCTATGAATTTTAGTTAGGGGTCTGAATTGGCGGACTGCAAATTCGGTGGGGATTAATATCCGCCAACTTTGAAGGAGGTTCCGTATCTAATTTCATAGCCGCTTTGTTTAGGGAAGCAAGCAATCCCATTGATGGAAGCAACCCCTTGTGTTTTGGGGCCCTTCTTGGGGTGGCTTTAAAGGGAACCTTGAGACAAACCCATATCGGCATGAATCTTAAGTGGCAAAGCCCAGAGCAATGACTAGTGGTTAACTGGCTAGGAGAACCGCGCGCATTTGAGATCCTGTGGTAAATAGATGCGCGCTCCGTGCAACCAATAAACCAGGTTGACTAGGCCTAGTAGCCCTTCGGAACATGGGTCATAAACTCCTTTGTTTGTAACTCAAACAAGAATTATTTTAGGGACAAAACATGAAAAAATAACATGAAATGATAATTTTAACAGAAAGACCCTTTGGACCCGCCAACCCAACCCCTGGTCCGAGGGAAAATTATTGCTCACCAAAGCCGCCTATTTTCCACAACCCCCGCAAAAAACTAACATGGCTGTGGGTTAAAAATGGGTATCCATTTTGGAACCCTAGTAAATGGAACCAAGAACTAAGACCTGCGGTCCCCTGGTGGTTTTATTTGGACACATACCCACATCCAGACACAAATTCAAAAATCCGATCATCCGCCTCCTCGTGCATGGCCACCGCCTGCTCCAAGTTCTGGATCTTGTGGCGCAGCGCCTCCCGGCGCTGCGAATGTTGAAAAACCACCGGGTCCCTCAGCCAGCCCATGCATTCGTCTGGGGCGGGCGTGCGTTCCAACCCGTCAAAAAATATATATATATATATATATGAACTGTGCGTTGCGCTGGCCGCTTAGTGCTGCCCTCACTGACTCATGCCTTTCGTCCTCCAACAGAGGGGTCTCTCCCAAATCAAAACGGCTGCGAAACCAAGTTTGCTCTGGCCGATTTTGCCCGCGCTCCGAGACCCGAGCGTCAGGGTCAAAAAGTGACTCCCGGTAACGGGAAAAGGAAAGTGGTTGCCTATGCTCTACCCCTGAGGTGTGTGGTCATCTAAAGTCCTGGAGCAACCACTTCAGAAACATGGGTTTGTCCCCGCAAACAAATCAGGGCAACATGCCTTTGGATCCGTCTCGAATGCCCAGTGTTCATGGCAAAACACAGAAATCGGGTCCTGCCAGACATAACTCTGGACATCCAAAAAGCCAAACTTCTGAACTGTTTGATCCCCCGTCTGATTCCTTCGGCGAAACGCGCCACTAGTTACCTGTAGGTGTTACTTGGGTAACCCTTAGTTGGTGAAATAAAATTGGTGGTTCTTGTGGATGATAAATGAAATTGAAACCACCCCAATTCACCTCCAAACCACCGATTCGGCTCCAAACCACCCTTTGTGAGGGAAGCTGGTTTACAACATGGCTTCCCTTGTCCTAGAAGTTTGGCCAAAACCAATGAAAGCCAATAACACATGTTAAACCCTGAAAGGCCTTCCCTTGTGTCTGGCCTCATGATTTTAGTGTCAAAGTCTCACCCCCCTTGACAGGTCAAAGGGAAACACCGCAAATTGCTGACCCTTTCATACAAACCGTCAAAATAATGAGTGGGAGGATGCGGTCATCTTGAAGCTTAGACTCGGAGCACCGGGAGCGTCCGACATGTTTCCTCAGGTGGTCGCACCTCCAATGCTACGGAGACAAACCCGAACTGGCGAACATTCGCACGGGGTATTCATGTCCAACAGCCATTGCCAAGGCTGCTCCAACCTCATCACCGCATATGGCCCATTGGCCTTCTGCGCACATCGATCTGCGCCATCATTCGCTCAAGATAAATTTCCACCAAACCATCTTTGATGAGGTCTCCGACCAAAAAACCAATCCGCTGATTCCAGCCCGCTCACCCTGCGCATCCAGAGCAAACAGATTCGAACCCGCTTGCCTTGGCCTTGCGCTTGGTCTCAAAGGACTGCTTCTTGCAGTAGGCCTTCTTCTCGTCATCATCCTTCTGCTCCTGGACAAAGGCATGTGGTTCAGGCGGTTCCCTTCGGCTCAACGTCGCCCCTGCCTGATGAATCAAGCGCGGAAGGTTTAGGTTCCTCCAAAAGGCCTTTACAAGGAGCGCGAAGTCAAGGGTTGTGTTTTGGGGAAACCAGAGGCTTATGGGGGGGGGGCTATGATCCTCAACATGCCATGACCAGGCGGAGCGATTCAACTTGTCTAAGCCCTGGTTTAAACCACTACTGCTCAAGTAACCTCCCTTCGGTGTTCTTTCAAGATGGGGGATGGTTTGTTTGAGTGTTTTTTATATATCCTTTTGCCAACCTCCTGTTGGTTCGCCATTTGGGAGCAAGGGTCTGGTTGTTGCAAGTCTTGTCACCCTTCCTGCTCCATCAGCGCGGTCATGTTGTCGATCATTCCCATGACCTCTGATGGCAGAAAGGCGGCCATGAGTGGGGGGGTTTCATCCTTGGGGCTGACACAAATACTTGGGGCTGACACACGGGCGACACATGGGCGTGTCTCAAAATGGGGTGCCCTCCTTCACTTTAGCAAACACCTCTGCCGGGGAAAAATCATCCGCGGTGTTTGCTTCGGCATTCTGCCAAACACTCTCCAGAAGCTTCCTTCAGCTTCCCCCTCGCCATTCGGATTTGGTAGTTTGGCAGTTGCGGGGTAGCTTCCCACTCAGCCTCAGCAAGAACTAGGGGTTGAAATCCAAATCCAAACCACAAATCCAAACCTCCGAATAAGAGCAACCTGATTCCACAGCTCTCCGAATCCCTACCTGCCAAAAGCCATGGGGCAGCGTACGGCAGAAATTGATCCGGTGGTCGAAAGAGAAGGTGTTGGGCTAAGGAGAAATTCTTCCAAGTAGGAAAATACCGTATGAGGTTATCTTTTTTTCGGGGGGGGCTTGGTTTCCCTCTGAAACCGGCAAACCAAATGGGTACCGAGCCTCAAAAAAAGTTGTAGCCACCCACATGCTATCAACCAAAAATTGACAAATGACAGGTGCAACAGGCCAGGATTTGATGGCTGTGCTACCTTGAGACGGATATGACCCGTTTTTCTCAGCAGACCCTCTGGTGTGCCCCGGAACCCTCGCAGAAAGCGGCTCCGAACCAGTCCCAGCGCTTCTTCGGGCCGAGCTGTTAAGGGAAAACACGCACATCGTCTCCCATTTGTGAGACCTCTGGTTCCCCCTTTTCGGGCTTCCCAAAAATACATGTTGATACATTCCGGCCAAATGAAAACCAGCTTTACCTGCTGTTTCAGAGGATTGATTTCTGCCTGCACCAGGTGTTTTTGTTTTGGGATTCAAGGCAACTTCTCTTTGAGCGCCCCGGGCAGAGGAGAAATCCACGCCCTTGCTGTTCAGCGCCAGCATCTCGGCGCATCGTGCCAGCGGGGTGGGGGGGGAAGGGGGTCTCGAAAGGGGGACTGCCGCACAACCCCCCCCTCACAAAAAAAAGAAAGAAGCACAAAAGGGAAACCTGGAAAAGTTGTGGGCACTGCAAAAGGTAGACCCAGTCTTAAAGACATTCTCCCATCTGGTTCCTGCATGCCGCCACTCCAGAACCCCCTCCCTTAGCAATCTAACGTGTGAATATCAAGACTAACCCTGAAAAAATACTGCAAACAGACTCATCGGGATGAAGATAGCAAACAGACTGGTGTGCAAGCTACAGTGCCTCTCAGTCTGCCCTACAGGAGATAACCAGACATTGTCCTTTTAGCTTGAAAGGATGACTCCCTTGGCTTCTTGCTGTAGAGGTAAAGGGGTGTCTTAAAATATTTAAACATCCAGAAAAGGCTCCAGTATTTTGAGACAGACCCAAATGAGTTTTTGAGGGCACCCTTTTTGCGATGGCTTTTCAGGGAGAACCAAAAGGAAAACCACCGTTTTGAGGGGTCCCCTCAACAAAAGACACGCCAAAATCCTCATATGTTCACCAAACCTGAAAATGGATCATTGGCTACGTCCTAGAAATCTCCTCGCTTGCATCCTTGCGTCGCCAACATCGATGCCTCAAAACGGGGCGACCAACAGTGATGTCTCAAGACCGCATCGATTCCTGTTGGCCTCCTTTGAATCCCACCACTCTGAAGAACACCACTGACTAGCACATGGAGCATTTGATAGTGGGGATCAACGTCTCTTTGGACACAAATCACCAGCAACCTTTCTCCCAATCGGCTTGATTCGGTAGTTTGCACGTCAGCTTCCTCATCCCGCGAACCAACCACTCTACCTGAGTTCAACATATGTTGACAAAAGTTGATTCAGAATCTGAACCCGACCAAATTGACCCATCCCCCAAGCCAACCCAACCGTGGTTATCTGAACCACAGCCCACAACCCACCCGGCCCCAAACCAATTCTGGGAAAGGTGTCCTTTTTGAGGGTACCAGAAGGAAGACCCGAAGACCAGGCGGTGCCAGGAAACCAGGGAAACCAAACAAACCAAACAGAAGACCGAAATCCAGGCTTGGGGGTACCCCTAAAGGGCCATGGGTCAAAATCCCGTACCCCCAGTAAACATCCCAATCCCCACTAAAATAGGTTCTAAAATGGGTGGTGCACTGGAAACCCTCAAAATGGGATCCCAAAACGGTCTTGACAACCGCCAAAAAAGGCGAGCCACCCAGCAAGGAGGGGTTTCACCCAACCGCTTCCAAGGCGCCACCAGGTCCACCTTCGTGCGGTTGGCCACTGCCTCTCCGGGGGCGGTTTTTTTCGGGTCAGATCGGCGCCGAAAACTCTTCCATGTTCGGTTTGGTGGTGTTGGTGGCTTTGGTGGTTTTGGTGGTTTTTCGTTTTGGTTGTTGTTTCGGTGGTTTTGGGTGGTGGTGGTTTTGGTGAGAAAGAACCAGTGGAAAAAGTGCCTGGCTGGTGATTGGAAGTCTCCGTTCTGGGTTTGCTCGTAAGTGGGTACATGATCATCACTGCTCGTTTGCTCGTCCCAGAAACCCAGCCAAACATACCGTGCGTTGTTTGTTTGGTTCTGGAGCTTTGAGGAAACACGTTGGATGCCCCAGCTGTAACTGTTCGCCAATTACTTCATATGTTGCGCTGTTTGAACGCTCTTTTAGGGGATGAAAATAGAAAAATAGAGGATCAAGTGACAAGCAAGGTGTACAAAGCTATAACCATGCTTTCGATGTTTGTTCTGGATGGGGTTGGTGAAAGAAGAACATCTCCGCCGGCCACAGCAGCAAAAGTGTGGAGAGAAAAGAAATAAACGGAGATCCTCCCATCAAGACAATCCAGTCGTATGCGAAGGCAAAACTCAGACTGAGACCACCTTCCAAGGGCTGTCAAATGATGTTGCGGGGAAATGGCCCCTTTTTTCCAGGGCCTTTCTGGGGTTGTCTTGCTGAAATAGTCTGAAGATCAGATGGAGAGCCCATCCAACGTTTTTGCAGGAGGGGGGGGGAAGCCTCGGTTTAAGTCACCTTGATAGGTGTAGGCTGGGTGCCATGCAAAGAGGTTCCATGTCTGAAAAAGTTGATGCATTGTTTTGGGGGAATGCAGCTAAAATGGGGAAAAATTGTATTACTGTGTTACTGTTTGTGGCGCACTAAAAAGCTGTGGTTCCCATACCGTACAGCAGCAGCGCACACTATCACTTGTCCATTTGACGATAAGCTTGTTGTAGGGGTTGCCTCTTCGGGCAAAGTAAGCGAGCCTCCAGGAAACTCAATGAGGAACCCCGCAAAGTTTCCTGCAAGGTCTCCTTCCATGCTTGGAAAAGGCACCAGCAAGTCCAGTGGGGAAGAGCAGAGGCGTTTTGGGCGAGATCTTGAATGACCCCCATTCGTTTTGTGGGGCAGATGGATCACCGTGAAGGAAGCAAGCCACCCTACGCCACCCGCCAACCCCCCAACCGCCCAACCGCCCAACCCCAGAGCCGCAAGTGGGCCGCGCCTCTTTGCCCAGCCCGCGGGCGTAGCGCTTCAACATGCCCATGGCAGTGCGCCTGGCAACTCGCAATGGGCCAGGGCTCCCTGTACTTCCGCCTCGCACAGCTCAAGCATCACCCCCCAGTTGTGCAGGAAGCTCGCGTTAAATGAATTGGCCCAAGAGTGATGTGTGAAGCAACAAGAAAGGGTTGCAATATGGGGGAGCCATGGCGCCATGGATTTCAAGGGACCAAGTGAGGCCTGCCATGTTCCTGGGCCCTTCGGCGGAAACCTGCCAACGGGACACCCGCAGGAACCGCCACCCCAACGTTTGGAGTGTGTGCGACCTCCAAGTCCCGGCGGCTACGCCCCAAAAAAGCGAAGGACCTCACCAAGAAGCGATGCCCCCCGGCTTGCTCCGTTCTCAAGCAGGTTTGCCGTGAAAAGGGACCCTTCATGATGCCATTTGGTTGTGGCTCAACCCTGGTAAGAGAAAACATGGACCAAAACCTGCGTGACCCCCCCCTGTTTAATTTTGAGCCACACCCATTTTGTAACGCATTGGCAATGCATCTGGGCGGCGAGGATTGGGACGGAACAACAGGGCTCCTTGGCGGATACATTTGGGGCATGTCAAAAACTCAGCTTTGCCAGAAGATTTAGAGGATCCGAATCCTTACAAAGAGGGTGATATTGGGATGCACCTTTTAACAACCCTCCTGATTTTCATCCCAGCATCCCCCAAGCAACAGGGCAACTAGACCTAAGAAACACTCAGCTTCCTCCTAGTTGGTGGTCGTGGTTAGAGGCGACTTCCCGTTTGCCCTCTACAAGCACCAGGGCTTCAAATCCCCCAAACCACCACTCAAGGGCACCTGAAACACCGTATCCCAGCCCAGGCATAAAATCTGGACCAGAATAAAAACTAAAGATCCGGATCTAGTCTTCAAATATATATATATATACATATATATATATATATATTCCCTCCCACCTGATGACTCCCCCGAATTTCTTCCCCAACAAAAATCCCCGCGCCTGGAAGCCGTGAGCTGAAGGAAGCTGGGGCTGGGCCTCGGCTTCCGCGCTTCGCGAAAATGGGGTTTGGGAAGAGGCCAAGCCCGCTCATCTCAGCGAATTGCCCAAAAAGAAGGCCCAAACGGGGGAACGGCAGCAGACGTTGCTTGAAAAAGTCCAGCAAGCGAGCTTTTACGATAGGTTCGGTCAAAATAAGCAAGACTAGGGGACATGGGTTGTAATTTGGAAAGTCGTCCATGTCTCTCCGAAAGGGACCTGAGACTGCTAATCTCAAGGTAACTTCTAGCCATGGTCTCAGTCGAAGATGACAGGGTTGTTGTTTTTTTGCCCTGTGGGGTTGGTCATGGGAATGGTTTCCAAAGGGCCCTAGTGAACCCCACTAATTGCCTGTAGGGTTTGGCCACAATAACCCAGTCAAAAGACAAACCTATCCGGGATTATGAACGACTTACTAATCCAAGTATCCCTTCAGTTGATCCAACCCCCCCACTTCTGTGTTTCCAAAGGGAGTTTGGGAAAATAACAAACCATCTCCCCCCACCCCCCACCCCCCACTACCTGGCGCGCGTTGTACCCCTTGGCTTACCTTTCAAGGGGCCTAGCGCCATTATTTTACCACTAAAGTCTGCTCCAGAAACAGAACCAAAACCTCCATTTGCTTGAGTCCCTGATGTAGAGAAATATGTCCAGTGACAAAAGTCCTTTCAAACCATCAAGGGCAAACAACCACATATTACACCACGCCAGAGGGTGTTTGTTACAACTATTGCACCCATTCCCCTCGCATCGTCTGCCCGAGCTCCGGGCAGCGCCTTGTTGAAGAGGCCCAAATTCTCGTCCTTAGAGCGGACTTGTGGCTCTAAGGTGATAAACCTATAGGTTCACATGGCTGTGCATAGGATGGGCGATCGAAGGCAACGCTTGGCACGGATACCCTTGAGGTAAACCGAAGGGGACACTAGAAGGACACCCACACATTTATAGTGCGAGGGGTGTGCTGTTCTGAGAAATATTCACAGTTGCCTCAGATTAGGGTGATAAAAAGGGGGTCCGACTCTCGTCCAGAATCTGCGACTCAAAACCTCCAGATGGGCGAGCTCGCGATTCGAAGTTGTGCAAATACCCGTCCAAACGCCTCACAAAAACTTAGGCTTGATCTTGGACATTGCAAAAGGCATACTTGACGTCCCAATACCCTCTTTCCAACAACTTGGTCCTCCATTTGCTTAAGTCCCCCGAGGGGAAAAAAAAGGTGAGGAAGATGCATATATCCAGCTGTGATAGATTGATTCCCTGTAACACCAGCTGCTGCGCGTCCTTTTTTCCGCAAATGGAATGCGCGGGGGCCGGGCGCTGTTCAAGATCTTCACCGTCTCCTGGATGGCGGTCAGCTCCTGAATCAAACGTTGCCGCTCAGCCGAACGTCCGTAGGGTTAGAGGTATTGGATCAGTGCCCACAGTCTGCCAAAGGTCCGTGGTCAAGCCGCAAGCCCCATCTATGGATTCGTCCTTGGGCTGGACAGATGGGATTACCTGGTACAGCGGACTAGCCAAAAGTAATGGCAAGGAATGAAAAGGGCAGAGATCTGCACTCATTTGTGGCTGGGGCGTTCCCCAACCTTCATTCACCCGGGTTTTGATTGTGTTCAGAGTTGGAGGGATCCTCGTGTTGTCAATGTTTGTTGGAGGGCGGGTCCCTCTGTCCAACCGAAATGCACAGGAGGCTTGTGGAACACTACCATCATCGATATTCCTTTAAACTTCACCCTCTAAGTGAACTCGCCGATCAAATTGGCCTGTCCAAGTGGAGGCAGGTCTGGATACATTCCCGCAAATGACTGACATTCCTAGCCTTCCCTTTCCCTAAGTCCCCTAGAAAAATACAAACATGTCCAGCAGTGACAGATTCCCTGTAAAGCCAATTGGGGGGAAGAACAAATATTCTTAAGGAGGTAACTCGGGGCAATGAATTCGCAAGGTACCTTCACGGGGTACATCCGAACCCTTTGTCTTCCGGAGAAGGAGGCTTCTTGTAATGCAAGGAAGCAAAGGACGCAGCCCTTTTGGAGGATTCCCCAAGCTCCAGCTGATTCTTGGGGCAGGCAAACCAACTCGATGCCGCGTTATGTTGAGAACTCAAAGGCAAACCAACCAATGTCAGCCCACTGCCAAAAACCACCCGAAGCGATCGGCCCCGCACCGCCGCACCGCACGCCCCCGCGCCTCGCCGCGGCTCTTCTCGCGGGTGCCCCACTCCGTTGTCTTGGCCTCGCAGCTCTGGGAGAGCTTCTGCCTG
Source organism: Effrenium voratum (assembly GCA_963377175.1). Classification (NCBI taxonomy): domain Eukaryota; class Dinophyceae; order Suessiales; family Symbiodiniaceae; genus Effrenium; species Effrenium voratum. Next base: position 57,429 of record CAUJNA010000146.1, on the reverse strand, counting down.
CGAATCGCTCGGACACAATCAACCGTGACCAAAGGTTCACCTCAGCGCCCAAAACCCCCAGCTGCTCCTTTTAGTAGGTCTACTACCTGGTTCAATCGGGGTCAAAAAGTAAAGCCGCTATAGACCTGTATGACCATGTTAGAGCCAAGGGTCACTGGGTGAAACAGGCGCTGCTCACAGCCACAAAACACTCAAGGCCGACAGACAGGGGACTCCCACAACTTGTGAGGTCGTGGACTCGACAGAGTGAGGCACGTAGCATGAACCAAAACAAAATGGTGGTTTTCCTGTTGGTTTCCGTTTCAAAAAACAAAATCATGGGGTACCCCCAGGGAAAAAAGAAGAAAAGAAAACATAGATGTCCTTTGCGGTTGTTTTGGAAGAACATAGATGGCGCTTGCTGTTTGATGTGGTTGTTTCATAATCTACCAGGGCCATGTAGTTTCCCAAAAGGGGGCTATGGTTTAAACGACCTCCTTTTGGGATCTGTCAAGATAGGGTACCATCAAAATCAAAAGGATTATGGGATTCATGTAAATTGGGGGGACCAGGGCCGGGCTGTTTAGACATGCTTCGGAGCTCCAGATCGTCGCAAAAAAAAACGATTACCTACCAGTTCTGGTCTGACAATGACAACCCTAGATGAGGCCCAGCTCAATCCAAGGGTTGCAACCGACGAAGCCAAGGAAGATCGATAAACCCCTAGGTTAGCTGGGGGGTTGACCCATTTTACTGGGTGTTCGCACTGTTGGGGAAAAACCCTCTCCGCCAGGTTCCATTCTAATCCCGGGTCAACTCGACAAAACTTGGCCACAAGCCTGCCAGCAAAATGATAGGAACAGATTACTCCCCTACACATTCTCGAACCCGAAACAGGGGGGCATGTCCCAAAAAGAGATTCGGATCCTGCACATGAGGCTGCTTTCTGGTTTCCTTCCGTTCATTTGTGGGCCGGTATGCGTCATAGTTCGACCCTAAATATTTACTCATCTCCTTCTTGGAGACGGAAGCAGGGTGGGTGGGCAGGGTCAGGGACTTCCGTAGTTCTGTGACCACCCAAACAACTTGCTTGCTTGATCAATTCCAGCCAAATAAAACTACATGTAATCTTACTATTCGCACTTGTTCCATTTTCGACGGCTCCTCCTGCAAATCAAGCCGCACCTAAGGGGGGGTCGCCCTGGAGATTATTTTAAGACGCAGGATTAACAAACCCGTCCTTGTGGAGGTGAGGCCGAGTAATGAACCCCCAGTTTAGGGACCCGAGCAGCATCACAAATCCGGGCTGCTCTTTCCGGGGGGGTTCCCGTCGCCCTTTCACCCTCTCCGCTCATTTGGCGCCGGTCGGACTTCGACTTCGGACCGAGGGCGCGGCAGGACGTCGAAGTCCTTGGACAAGGCGTTCTGCGCGTCCTTGAGCTCCCCCTTCTTCTCCACCAAGGACACCTGGCATGCCAAACGCCGATTGGGAATGGTCAATCTGAGCGAAGCAATGTGTACTGTCCTTCGAATCATATTCTGCCAGTTGTTCATGACAGCATGAAAGAGGACGACAGTCTTTGTCCCTCAACTAAAACAAAAACATGATTCTGGTCCGTGTTTGTGAATCTGAAAATGAACAACTCTTCGATCCCACATCCACACTTATCGGCTGAGACCTGCCTGCAATGCCAAGTCAGAGGGAAAGCACACCGCCTTTGTTTTGTCTTAAGATGGTTCGAGGGAGAAAAGACACCAACCTTTGCCTAATCTCAAGGTGTTTCAAGGCAAACTACCGGAAAAGAAAACACCCTTTTCTAGTCTTCATGGTTCAAGACAAACTAAGTAACTAGAGAAGGCAACCGCTTGCCAGTCCCCTCTTTTGCCTTGAGTGCACCCAGGCGGTCGATCTTCTCGGCCACGGTCTCCTGAGCGGCATGTGATTTGCTTGCGCCCGAGGATGGGCGTGCCGTTCTTCGAGCGGGCGCCCTCTTTCTTGGGGGAGAGGTTCCGGGAAACCAAGAGTACAGGTTTGGTTGGGGGGTTGTTGAAGGGAAACCAAAAGGACGACGACTTTTGGGGGAGTCCGTTTACAGACAAACCGTGTCCCAGCACCCAGCTGATGCTTCCCCGTCGCTGCGAACCGTCCTCGATGGTCTCCTTTTCCTCCGTCTTGGCGTTCATGAGCTCCTTGAGCGAGAGCGAGAAACAGAGCAAACGCTCCGCTTCTAAGAATGCCCGCCCAACCATAGGTGACCTTCTGGAAAAAACTGATGGCCCTGGTAAACAGGGCACCAGTGCGATGTATGTCTAATCAAACTAACCTAATGTTACACCTCCTGTATTGATAGTCCCCTCTATTGTAGCATTTGTTTTTCGCAATTCACGATCTTGTGACTGTTTTGGGGCTCTCCTGATCTTGTCTGGGGCTAAGCCTCCGACAAAATATGGGCCAAACAAACTTGGCAAAGAAGTCGAGCAAAAAACCGAGCAAACAAATGCTGGCAAACAGGATTTTTTGAAGTGGTCCCCAAACCATCAAATTTAAAATAACTTCCTTACAAAAAGTGCGGGCAGACCGTCACACAAAGGGGGTTGCCCACAAGGGGCCCTGAGCCTCTTTTAATGTGACTGTTTTGGGGTTCTCTTTAGTGTCCAACGGGTTTTTGGGTTGCTGAAACTATTAGACTCAAGCCTTAGCCTTTTACTTTTAGGGCGGTTCACCTAACCAAGCTCTTCCGAGCTCAAAGGGTAAAGGTCTTGGATCTAGGAAGCTCATGTTGCCAGTGGCCCCCAAACCATCAAATTTAAGATAACTTCTTTACAAAAAAAGTACCTGCAAACAGTCACGCAAAGGGGGGTGCCCACCAGCGACTGTTGTGGGGTCCTCTTTAGTGTCTAACCTGTTTGGGGGTTGCTGAAAAAAAAGGTCCTTGGCAATACTAAAGTAGAATTGGCAATACTAAAGTAAGTGCTGGGAATCTGAGGGTCAGCCTTGGCAATACTAAAGTAGAAATGGCAATGCTAAAGTAAGTACTGTCCCTCCCAGACCCTAGGATCTCGCTGCTTAAAGAGGGTCCCGCTGATTGGTTCCACTCCTAGTGGGGGGGGCGGTGGTGTATAGAGGGTCCAACATTAAAAGGGACACAAAGGCGCTCAACTCTGGACACGACACATCACATCTGACCTGGGCGAATTATTGATCTGGGCGAACTATATTCACCAACCGAAAATTGGCAATGTAGCAAGAAAGAAACCTTTTGGGATGAAATCCGCCGCATCCCAAAACCAATTCTGTCAACCTCGAAAATACACAGACACTCCCTTTCTTAGGATTTGGACCCCCCTTTTGTACCCTCGAGGAGATCCATTTTGGCCTCCGATAAAAAACTGCTCCCTTTGGCTCGGTACCCCGGTGAAATTATTTTAAAGAGAAACAAGAACCAAAGCAGTTTTGTTGGGTGCCCCTATCTTTAGACACACCCGTGGCACACCCAATCATTCTGAAAAGTGTCGCTTGAAACAACTCAACACGTATGGGTGTGTCTTCTTTTTGGCGTGGAACCCCCCCCCCTTTTTGCGGCTTTAAAAGGAAAGCAAAGGCAAAACCACCATTGTTTTTTTTGAGGGGGGTCCCACTACAACAGACACACCCGTACAAGGTATGATCACCGGGTACCTTTGATTCCTAGTTGTTTGGGCTTCAACCTACCCCGAACGGGAGCTGCGCCTCAAAGATGTTCACCTCCTTTGTCTCCTCCTTGTCATCGACGGAGACCTCCTTCTGCAGCTCGTCCTTTTGCCTTGGAAAAATCTCAGCCCTGGATCCTTTGAGTCAGATCCAAAGACCCGGGAGAAATCCAACGTGTGCGGACGACTAAGCTCAGGCTATCCAAGGGTGTGGTTTTTGAGTTGAGACCAATGACATGCGCAAGGCAGGCTAATTCCTTGGGGTATGCTAGATTTGTAGTGATTCACTTGTGTACTAGTTTGTGTATGTTTGCTCATTCTCGTAGTCAGTTCACTTAGTTCGTGACTCGGCTAGCTAGTTGGCCAGCGGGCCAAACAGCTACTTAAAAAATTCATCCAGCTAATTAGTTCGCCAGCTGATGAGTGAGTGAGTGAGTGAGTGAGTGAGTGAGTGAGTGAGTGAGTGAGTGAGTGAGTGAGTGAGTGAGTGAGTGAGTGAGTGAGTGAGTGAGTGAGTGAGTGAGTGAGTGAGTGAGTGAGTGAGTGAGTGTGAGTGAGTGAGTGAGTGAGTGAGTGAGTGAGTGAGTGAGTGAGTGAGTGAGTGAGTGAGTGAGTGAGTGAGTGAGTGAGTGAGTGAGTGAGTGAGTGAGTGAGTGAGTGAGTGAGTGAGTGAGTGAGTGAGTGAGTGAGTGAGTGAGTGAAGTGAGTGAGTGAGTGAGTGAGTGAGTGAGTGAGTGAGTGAGTGAGTGAGTGAGTGAGTGAGTGAGTGAGTGAGTGAGTGAGTGAGTGAGTGAGTGAGTGAGTGAGTGAGTGAGTGAGTGAGTGAGTGAGTGAGTGAGTGAGTGAGTGAGTGAGTGAGTGAGTGAGTGAGTGAGTGAGTGAGTGAGTGAGTGAGTGAGTGAGTGAGTGAGTGAGTGAGTGAGTGAGTGAGTGAGTGAGTGAGTGAGTGAGTGAGTGAGTGAGTGAGTGAGTGAGTGAGTGAGTGAGTGAGTGAGTGAGTGAGTGAGTGAGTGAGTGAGTGAGTGAGTGAGTGAGTGAGTGAGTGAGTGAGTGAGTGAGTGAGTGAGTGAGTGAGTGAGTGAGTGAGTGAGTGAGTGTGAGTGAGTGAGTGTGAGTGAGTGAGTGAGTGAGAGTGAGTGAGTGGAGTGAGTGGAGTGAGTGGAGTGAGTGGAGTGAGTGGAGTGAGTGGAGTGAGTGGAGTGAGTGGAGTGAGTGGAGTGAGTGGAGTGAGTGGAGTGAGTGGAGTGAGTGGAGTGAGTGAGTGGAGTGAGTGGAGTGAGTGGAGTGAGTGGAGTGAGTGGAGTGAGTGGAGTGAGTGAGTGGAGTGAGTGGAGTGAGTGGAGTGAGTGGAGTGAGTGGAGTGAGTGGAGTGAGTGGAGTGAGTGGAGTGAGTGGAGTGAGTGGAGTGAGTGGAGTGAGTGGAGTGAGTGGAGTGAGTGGAGTGAGTGGAGTGAGTGGAGTGAGTGGAGTGAGTGGAGTGAGTGGAGTGAGTGGAGTGAGTGGAGTGAGTGGAGTTGTGTGGAGTGAGTGGAGTGAGTGGAGTGAGTGGAGTGAGTGGAGTGAGTGGAGTGAGTGGAGTGAGTGGAGTGAGTGGAGTGGAGTGAGTGGAGTGAGTGGAGTGAGTGGAGTGAGTGGAGTGAGTGGAGTGAGTGGAGTGAGTGGAGTGAGTGGAGTGAGTGGAGTGAGTGGAGTGAGTGAGTGGAGTGAGTGAGTGGAGTGAGTGAGTGGAGTGAGTGAGTGGAGTGAGTGGAGTGAGTGGAGTGAGTGGAGTGAGTGGAGTGAGTGGAGTGAGTGGAGTGGAGTGAGTGGAGTGAGCGGAGTGAGTGGAGTGAGTGGAGTGAGTTGAGTGAGTGGAGTGAGTGGAGTGAGTGAAATGAGTGGAGTGAGTGGAGTGAGTGGAGTGAGTGGAGTGAGTGGAGTGAGTGGAGTGAGTGGGGTGAGTGGAGTGAGTGGAGTGAGTGGAGTGAGTGGAGTGAGTGGAGTGAGTGGAGTGAGTGAGTGGGGTGAGTGGGGTGAGTGGAGTGAGTGGAGTGAGTGGAGTGAGTGGAGTGAGTGGAGTGAGTGAGTGGGTGAGTGACTGGGGTGAGTGGAGTGAGTGGAGTGAGTGGAGTAAGTGGAGTGAGTGGAGTGAGTGGAGTGAGTGAGTGGAGTGAGTGGAGTGAGTGGAGTGAGTGGAGTGAGTGGAGTGAGTGGAGTGAGTGGAGTGAGTGGGGTGAGTGGAGTGAGTGGAGTGAGTGGAGTGAGTGGAGTGAGTGGAGTGAGTGGAGTGAGTGGAGTGAGTGGAGTGAGTGGAGTGAGTGTGGAGTGAGTGGAGTGAGTGGAGTGAGTGGAGTGAGTGGAGTGAGTGGAGTGAGTGGAGTGAGTTGGTCCCTCTAGTTGGAGGGGACGCGCGATTCAGCCAGACCCCCGTGACGGATGTGAGTGGATGTGAGTGGAGTGAGTGGAGTGAGTGGAGTGAGTGGAGCTTGTGAGTGGAGTGAGTGAGGTGAGTGAGGTTGGTGAGTGAGTTGAGTGAGGTGAGGTGGAGTGAGTGGGAGAGTGAGTGAGAGGATGAGTGAGTGAGTGAGTGAGTGAGGTGATGTTGAGTGAGTGAGTGAGTGAGTGAGTGATAATTTTGATGTGGATGGGAGTGATGTGAGTTAAGGTTGAGTGTGTGAGTGATGTGCGTGAGTGATTGAGTGAGTGAGAGAGTGAGTGATGTGAGAGAGTGAGTGTGATGATGTGAGTGAGTGAGGGAGGTGCGTGAGTGAGTGAGTGGGTGGGTGAGTGGTGGGTGGTGGTGGGTGGAGTGGGTGGGTGGGTGGGTGGGTGGGTGGGTGGGTGGGTGGGTGGGTGGGTGGGTGGGTGGGTGGGTGGGTGGGTGGGTGGGTGGGTGGGTGGGTGGGTGGGTGAGTGAGTGAGTGCGTGCGTGAGTGAGTGAGTGAGTGAGTGCGTGCGTGCGTGAGTGAGTGAGTGAGTGAGTGAGTGCGTGCGTGCGTGGGTGGGTGGGTGGGTGGGTGGGTGGGTGGGAGTGCGTGAGTGCGTGAGTGCGTGAGTGCGTGAGTGCGTGAGTGCGTGAGTGCGTGAGTGCGTCAGTGCGTGAGTGCGTCAGTGCGTCAGTGCGTCAGTGCGTCAGTGCGTCAGTGCGTCAGTGCGTCAGTCCTGGTCCACGGATTCTTCGATGCTGGCAAGGCTCCTTTCGTCATCTTCTCCAAACCAGAAACCAGGACATGCCCCGTTTTCAGCTTTTTCATCGTGCCTAACGGGCCGGGCGACATTTCTGCCCTGATCCCCTCTAGCGAAGTTCGCCTACGGGCCGATCCTGATGTTCTGCCGCGACCTGCACAGCCAGGCGGGGGAGTTGCGATACCTCAGAAAGCGCTGTGGGGGCGCTATCGTGATCAGCAAAGATACAGTGTATATGCGGGCAGAGATTGACAATGGCCTTCGCAATGAACGCAATAGCCCGCGTGTAATGGACCTTGACAAGACCGATCTCATCTATACTGGCCCAAAAGACCAGACTGAGTGAGTGAGTGAGTGAGTGAGTGCGTGCGTGCGTGCAAGCGTGCGTGGGTGGGTGGGTGGGTGAAGGAGCGCGAGCGAGCGAGCGAGTGAGTGCGGCAGAGAAAGTGAGTGAGTGAATTTGTTGGTCAGTTATCGGTGTTCTGTGTTTGCTTTCGTGTCTTTCATTCTATGATACCATCTATCGTTGTACCTTTGTATATGCACATACACATGTGTATATGCGTCATGTGTATGTGTAGATATATATATATATATGTTGTGTATGTGTATATAGTATATGTCTGTGTCTTAGCGGGAGCAAATGTCAGCTTGTGTTCCCCACATCCTAATCACATCTCTCTTAAAAGAATTGTAAACAAGTCTGAGTCATATTTCCGTCCTAGGCCTCTTGCAATTGGAAGGTCAAGGAATTCAACTTCACAATCCCCATTGACAAAGCAAACAGTTGGAAAGGACCAAATCTTTCCGGATCACAAGTTGGAAGCACAGTGATCAAGTGTATCCGTTGAGGAACCCTGTTTCTCTGTATCAACCTCGCAGCCCAGATGCACTTCCAGCATGCCCTTCACCTCGCCAATGCCCTGCAAATGGCACCGAGGAGCAGCATCTCATTTCAGGGCTTCAGGACTATTGGCCCAACCGCTTCGTTTGATCTACCACCAGATGCTTCCTTAACTTAGCTGGCAACCAATATTCCATCCACTCGATGAAAAGGTCGAGCTCATAAATCGAGAGAACTTGGAATGCTCCCAAGACCAATCTGCGATGATGTCAACCTAAGTTTAATAAATGGGCGCTTATTAATAAAATTATCGGCCACCGGACCCGCTTTTTCACCCAATACTAAATTAGGAAGGGGCTAATTCAAAAGTTAATTCAAAACATACAACACCGCCCCCCAAGTCGACCCTCCAAAGCACTACATTAATAAACCACCCAAAAAACTCACATTCATGAAATTCCCCAAAACGCGGGGGCGAGCCCAACAAGTTTTCTTGTATCAGGGAAATGATTCAAAAGTAAGCAGGTTGCGTGCAGAAGTTGATGGCACAGAGACACATGCAACAAGTGTGGCGCACCAGGCAAGGTAATTATAGAGCTGGAACCTCCAAAAAACATACATGCCCGGAAAGTGCGGCTTTTAAATGAAGTCTCTTTACAAAAGTCATGTCCCTGGACTCCAACATGAGGTACCCCATACAAGCTCCCCAAACCCGCATTAGTAAAAGGGTTCACATGTCTAAACTCCCCAAAGCGACCCCTAGGAAGAACTAGGTATCAGTTAAGAGGGGGGACTACTACAAGTACTACTACAAGTACTAGTACTAGTACTAGAAGCAGTACTACTACTACAGCCACTCCCAGTACCAGAAGCAGTACTAAAAGGACTACTACAAGTACTACAAGTACTACAAGTACTAGAAGCAATACTACAAGCACAATTGGTTTCTTATAAAATAAAAAAATAAAAACTAAAAAAAAAAATAAAAAAATTAAAAAAAAAACTTTGCCCGAAAATAAGTTTTTAAAAAAAAAATGAGGGGGGGACCCCGTTTACTAATATGAAGTTGACATTATGACTTGGGCATGGCGCCTGATCTTTCTTTGGCCTGTGTTGCCCGAGCGGTTTTTCTTCAAGCGACTTCCTGAAAAGAAGAAGGGGGTGAACGGAAAAGGGAACCACACATGTAGATGTGTTTCGCAAATAAATGTTTCCCCTTTAAACATCGCCCGAAAGGAAATTCAATTCAAACTGGCCCAAAAGGCGATGCTTAAAGCTGAAAAAATACCCAAAGAGGTGCTTGACTTTTGGTCTGAGAAAAACAGGTACTGCCTTACAAGGCCAAATGACGTTTGTTGTTGATTTGTGTTTCATGTTTGGAGCATCAACATGCCTACTGCCCGTTGCGATGGGTGCCTGGCAGTCCAACAGCGAAAGTCCCGTGCCTGGCCCCTTGAGGTCTTGGCCCAAGCGGCCTGTGTTTTAGTTGCAGTCCCTATGAGGTTGCCTCTTTTCGGTAGGTGTTGCTCCCATTCTGCTCACCCCTAGCCCCAGTGACGCATGTGCGTTGTTTGGTCGAAAGCTCACATTCCCCGAGCTGATCAGGAAGTTCGCCTCACGGCCCTTTTCCAACCAGGGCCGTCTGCTTTGGGCATTTGGCTAAGAGCTTCATGTGGCCACATGCGAATCTCTTCTTTGCCCCTAATTTGAAAACACCGCATGACCCCGTGCCAACCGTTGCACAAACCGAAGCCAACCCAACTGCGCCTCCGACTTCCCTGCTGCCAGAGAAGCGAGCGCTGCTCGCTCGCTCTCACTGGCCTCGCGGCAAAAAGCCCGCAGGAGGGCTCGGCTTTTCTTGAGGGTACCTGCTTTTTTGTGTGGTGTTGAAAGGAAAACCAAAAGGAAAACCGTTTGGCCAGTTTGGGGTCCCCTTCACAAAGACACACCCATGTTTCGGGAGGAGTGGAGTAAATTTGGGCCTCAAACTGGAGACTTAGCCATGGGAGTTTTGGCCTGGAAACCTTCACGGATGCGGCTCAAAATGGCACAAGTGGAAAAGAAGCTGATACTAGCCTTACGGGGTCACTTGGCAGGTTGTCCCTTGTTTCCTCAAGCTTTAGGTTTCCATGACTGGAGTGGTTCGGACTTCATAAAACTGCTACCATCCCCGAGCACGCCACCCAAGAAACTAACCCTAGGAGATTACAAAAGCTTCATGTAGCAATCACAATCATTCCTGTTAAACCAGGTAGGCTGCTGATTTCGAAATAGGGGGACCCCAAGAAATGGGTGGGTTTGCTTTTGACTTCCCTTCAAACCAAAATGGGTACCGTCCAAACCCAAGCCCATTTTCCACCCCGCGCCCCGAAGCTGCTATTTTGGGGCGCAGAAACCGAAAGGTCAAATGGAGGTCAAATCATAGGTTTGGGGTTGGCAAAACGAAGCTGTTCCCAGTTTGCAGCGCTGAACCCAAGCGCCCCGCCGAACGCTTGGCGAAGACCCGCTGCAGCCGCTCCGCCTGACAAAATTCGGTCGAGCTGAGGTGAGTTCCTATGAAATCAAGAACACCCCCCGGGCAAAACTACTCGTTCCTCCCCAACGGGCGTGGGCAATTTTGGAACTTGCATTTGTGGATTGCTCACCTGGAAAGGCATACCTTGTCAGGCGAAGGAGAAAAAAAAGTGGGGCTCCAATATTTTGTAAGCTGCGCTCATGCAAAGTGAAACCAAACAGGCAGTTCAGAGCGGCTCTGAGCTATACATGTCTAGTGAGCCAAGCTCAAAGTTCCTCGGTGATTCCTGGAACCTGCACACTGGTTGAACTGCCGTCACAAAGTTTTGGTCATGTTAACTTCAGATTGATACGGACAGTACCTTTTAGCCCCACACCTCAAAATGTGTTTTTTTTTGATTTTGTTTGGACATGTGAACCTCCACTTGAACCCCTCGCGTCGTCAGCCTGCGCCGAGAGAGTGGAGGACTGGCCGGTCTGCACGAAGGCGCCAGCCTGTCGCTCGGTCGGCCGGTTGGCACCCCACGCACCCCCCAAGAAGAGGAAGGTTGAGACAAACCAAAAGGGATTCGGTTGGTCCTTGTTGGACGTCCGGAGGCCAAAAGGAAACAACCCGTGAAAGTCAGGGGGCTCCCTATAAGAAACACCAAGTCGAGCCGTCGTTCAAAATGAGCTTCTTCTCCCTCCAAGGTATGAACCCCTTTTTTCCGTGAAACTGCCTCAGTCGCAAGGCATCAGCGTTGAAAATTCAGGGCTCTGGCTGGTGCTTGGAAACCTCCGCTCACTTGCTCATGGTGAAATTGCCACCCTCATCTTCTCGAGCCAGATAATGTTGTCAAAAACCCAAAACAAAAGGAACCTCCTAAGGTGATCACTGAAATGGGTGTCTCAAAATAGGGACCCTCAAAATGTTTGTGTATGTGGTTTCTTTGGTTCCCCCTTAAAACCAGACAAAAAAAGCTCTCAAAAAAAGCACCAAAGGCCCAAACACATGTTTTCCATCTCAGGGCCTTGAAGGGACTCTGGCAGAGGGCACAAGTTTGTCCGAGCGGAGGAATTGTTCAATCCAGGCGAATCAAACACGCACAAAATCGCGCCGCAGTCTTCGCACTCGTTTCACAACTCTCCAATTCTCGAATGAAAGAAGAACACTCAGTAATTTGCCAAGTGCTCGCAGGGCTTCTTGGAATCAATGGATGCAACAAATGGCATTTTACTGCCGCAACCGAGGGGGCGGGGGCGCGCTGTATCGATAAAAATACGCGCTCCCACGGGTCCCATCCAGCGAAAGGTCTTGCCTACTCCCAATGCCAGAACAACAGGAATGGCCAAAAAAAACCTACGATCCGCCCATGAACCACCCACGAACCGCCCTGACCACCCACAAACACTCCATTCCTGCCAAAGAATGCGCCCCCAATAGCAAACCCCCACCTGCTCCAGCGCCGGGATAGCCTCGCTGATCACCCCGATATCGGCCTGCGCAGCTTCTATTTTTACGGCGGGTCCAACACCAAAATCCTCGGTTGGGTATGTGTGTCAAAGGGGACCCCCCTTTTTGGGTAAGAAACGTCCACAAGCAATGTTCAAGGCTTGGCAACTGTTGGGTTCTTGTGAAGTGACACGCCTGCCCAAGGCTCATAGACAAACCCGATTATACATGTTGAGTTGCAAGCCAACACACACACACACATGGTGATGCGAGCATGGATGACTGACAAGTGGAGGGCAAAGGCAAGCTCCAGCAGGACGCCTTCAGCTCGGAGACATCCTTCACGTAAACGGTGTGCTCCTCAGGAATTTGAGTCGCAAGGATTCCCCTACAAAATGGATTTGTGCTAATGTAGGATTCCGCCCCCTCCCATCAAAATGGCTCCGGTGTTCCTTTGCGTTGCCTTCATGAAAACAAAAAACATGTATATGTTTTTTTCGGTACTTGGGTGCTTCTCAAGACTTAGGGACCCCTCTGAGCAGCTTCCTTGTGCTTTCACGGGATGCTATGCTGGGGATATGTTCCCTTCCAACAATCAAGTACTGGACAGGAGGCTGTCAGAAGACAACGCCCATCCTCTTCCACTGTGCATAATTTGCCCATCCAACAATTGAGCAATGTTGACCCTGGATCGAAGTAGAACCCGTGCTACCAATAAGGGGTGTTCCTCCAAAAATCATGAACCCCGACTAAAAAGGGGACACCCCCTATTTATCAACAAGGGTTTTACTTGGATCCGGGGTTCACAATAGACGGGCGGGCTTTGGCAGACGAACCCTGACTTTCACGGGAAACTTCCATTCTGGGAATGAGGGATTGCAAAAATGATACATGGGCGTGTCATTTTTCTAGGGTGCCCCGTTTTGGGTGGATTTCCCTGGAAGTGATTTTCCAGGGAAGCGAAGGAACACCATCATTGTGATGGTCCCCCAAAGAAAGACACCCCAAATCACAGGGCTGCACTCCCACTACCAAGAATCAAGTGTACCAAGAACTTGTAACTTGTATTGCCGGAAAGTCGGCCACCTCTCCACGATGATCATCCCGCTTGGTGGCTTAGTGGCTGGCAAAAGGGTTAATCCTGTTTTATGAGGACTTGCTACGTGCGGAACCCAAAAACCCTTTGCAAACGACCCCTTGTTGGAGTGGCATGTTGATTTGAGGGTGCAAGTGGGACAGTCATCCAAGCACCCTGAGAACACCTTGTACATAGAAGTGTTCAGTCAGCGAGCCCCCTGCAACTGTTTCCTGGGAAAATATAATCCACTGACCCCAGTGCGAGGTTAGGATGCGCTTTGTTTTTGTTTGTTTGTTTGTTTGTTTGTTTGTTTGTTTGTTTGTTTGTTTACTTGTTTGTTTGGTTGGTTCGTTGGTTGTCCGTTTCATGGGAGGCTTTGGGTTCTACGAGCACCGCGAGTGAAACGAGAGCGCCAACAAATCCGGCCAAGAAGAATCTGGATCGCAAACTCCATCCTAGCGCCAGAGTGGTCACGAAGTCTTCTTCTGCCAGCTCTGGCAAACCTGTTACTCGACCTCCGCACACATGGGTGTGGTTTGTTTTGGGGAACCCCAAAAAAGTGGAGGGGGCCACCAACAAAATACCAACTCAGACAAGACGTGCCCACATCACCTTTGGCGTTTCCGGGTATCATGTTTGTTTTTGGTGAGACGGTAGGTGTGTAGCTGTTTTAGTGTATGTGTGAAGCCCGTTCAAACAGGTCTTCCCAGTGGATCCCAGCACCGGACATGTTCCTGCTGGTTTTGGAACGGGAAACCCCCTGACGTATCTCTCGCCTCAAAAAGGCTACCAAGAAAAACAACCCTGTTCCAGCACAACCCCAACCCCCACATATCAACCCCCACCCCTGGTCCTTCGGGGCCTTTAGGGCCCCTGGAAAACGGATCGGGCCGACGCGCGAGCGAGCGCTCGCATCTCCCGTCTCCTTCTCGCGCTCGGTGGAGGCGCTCTGCATGGACTCCTTGGTGGCCACCTCGTCCGCCTTCTTGGCCTCAAGAGACGAATCCTCGAAACCCACCGAACCAGAAAAGTTAAAGGAAGAGGACATGGAACAAAACAGGAAGAAGAAAAAACATTCACTCTTATAATTAGAACAGTTCATATTTTGTTTTTTGGTTCAACTGATAATTAAACATGAAAAGCAAAATAAAAATTTGTCTCAGAGATGCAAAAAAAAAAAAACCTGGTACAGTATAGTTATTTGTTTCGATGCCCACAGGGCAAATGGGTTTGTCTCAACATAGATGGAACCCACAAGAGAACAGCAGCCTTGGGTTTCCTGGAATCTTGGTTGCCAAGTAGGTTGTTGAAAACCTAGGTTATACCTCACTCAGGTTCCAGGGGGTTGAGCCTGTTAGTGGGTGACCCAAATGGCTAACCACTTACTCACTTTCCCGAACATCCAAGTACCCGTCTTGTTTTGTCTCATTTGTTTCAAAATAAAATCCAAAAAGCTCTTGGCCACCCAACAGGGCTGTTTTGCATTTGGGGTGTTTTTGTGTTTTGGTTGCGGATTCATTCCTAGGCTTCCCTCTTTGTTCTGGTCGTGGGGCATAAGTCTTGAGTGCTAAACAAAACACACCCATTGGTTTTAAGGGGAATCCAAACAGCTTTGGCCACCCAAAAGGGGGACTTTCATTTCTGCCTTGTTTCATACTCCAAATAAGGATGTAAACCAATTAAGAAGGAGTGTCCCCAAAACTCACAGGGGCCTTTGACACCAAAGACTGGAGGTACATCCCAAATTCCTTATAGGCCTCAGTCTTAATTCCAGGGATCCGCTGAACATCATTTCTACGGGAGTAATATGGCCACCAACCATGTTGGTCCACGGTCAAAACTTCGACTTCCTTTGGCCATGACGTCCTGGTTCCGAGAAGGAGCCGCTTCGTCGCTTCGATGAACTTTCTGAAAGAATGGATGTCATTGACCTATGTTCGAGCTGCAAAGAAACGGGTTCTCTCAAGACCTCGTCTTTCCCATCTCCTTTCCACCACAGAGTCCATGACCATCCAGAACGGGCATCCATGAGCATGTCTTAAATCAAGCTGCCCAAAGCGCACAAAGGACAAAGACGCACGTGGAGGAGAAAAAAAAAAGGCGGGAAGCCGCCAAAGGAATCCGTTTCCTCAAAAAGTCCACACACACACGAGACGAACAAACACGCACACAAGAACAAAAGCACGCACACCCAGCCATATCGTGGATTCCCGAACTGCGAAGGCAGTTCCCGAAAAAAGTTCCTTGCGCAGAGCGATCTCAAAGGACTTGATTGATTTAAGAATGGCAGGCAGGTTGTCCCACCATTTCGAGAACAAGAATTTCACTTGAATGGACTCCAGGGTGACGAACACCTGGGTCATTGGCTCCCTGCTAGAGTTGCTAATGGACCCCTTTTCTTGGGCATAGTTTAAAACCCTCGTCCAAGGCAACTTCCTGTTTTTGTTCGGTGATATCAAGCCCTGAAAACAAAAACAAAATGTATGTGGAGTGGTTGGAGTGGGTGCCATATTACTTAAGAGCTTCCGAAACGGATTGAGATGTCCTTTTGGTTTCCTTCTAAACCAAAAGAATGCGTCGCCCACACCCAAAGAAGCGCCCCTGCCTCGATCTCCTGGGTCAGCTGCGCAATCTGTGCCTCCGCCTCTGTTGGGAAAGTCTGAAGGAGGCAATGCCCGTGCAGCTGTTGGTGATACATGTACATATACATATCGTAAGGTGTGTATGCAGGATGTGTATGCATACATACATGCATACTATTACTACTGCTTATTCTTGTCTATGCACATATGTATACAAATGATTATGTCTATGATTGTATTTATCATTGTGTCTTTCTCATAGCTATCATTCTTGTAAATGCTATTGTTGTTTCTAGGTATTATGAACAACATGTGTATTATCAGTGTTGCTATTTTGGGTAGTGGTGGTAGTAGTAGTAGTAGTAGTCGTGGTGGTAGCAGCAGCAGCAGCAGTAGTAGTAGTAGTAGTAGTAGTAGTAGTGATAGTAGTAAGTAGTGATAGTAGTAATAGTAGTAGTAGTAGTAGTAGTAGTAGTAGTAGTAAAAGTAGTAGAAGTAGTAGTAGTAGTAGTAGTAGTAGTAGTAGTAGTAGTAGTAGTAGAAGTGATAGTTTTATCATTGTTATCAAATGGCTTATTGATATGTTGTATAATGTTGTGTTTAAGAACATTATGAACAATATGTGTATTGTTATCGGTGCCATCGGGACGCCAATAATAAATATATCATGTTGCCTGGGGGAAAAAAGAATCTGGAAACTGTTATCTAATTATTGTCTATTTCGTTTTTATAGAAAGGACTTGGCAAAGAAACCAAACAAAATTCAAGAAATCAATAATCAAGCTGAAACGAGGAACGAGTAAAACAATGCCAAGCCTGTCCATAAAGACACTTTTCTATGTCTCTTTACTTATTCTTTGGATCTTGATTTATATTTTGGAAATCGTTACATTTAGAAGTTACATCAGATTTGTTTGTTTTCTTACTAATTCGTCTGCATTATTCGTCTTTGCAATTAGCTTAACTCTAGCAGGATTTAATACTTGTTGTTGGACTGGAAGTCACTTCTCATAGAATGAATTTCATACATTATTTCATCTTACTTTTTATGATGTATTTATCACCTGCGTTTGTTCATAAAAATCCCAGAAGTAGAAGTGGAAAGTGGGTCCCCAGCGGATTCCTCTATAGAGGTGTCTTTTTGTTGAGGTGGTACCCTTGTTTTTGTGGTTTTAAAGGGAAACGAAAAGGAAACCCGCCCGAAACCATTTTTGGGGTCCGAATCCCAAAAAAAGAGACGATTCTGGAGGCTCCATGTTGAACAGAGGTTCCCCACATAGGCGACGGCTCTCTAAAACAAACCCTTTGTCGGATGTGTCTAAGTTGTGAGCCACGATGCGTTGGGGCCAACAGCGAATCTTCAAGTAAAGGGGTGGGGTCCTTTGACCATGCCACACATTGGTTTCTTTCAAAAGACAGGCGCCAGTTTCGGATTCCCTTAAGTTTCCATGAGGAGCTGCCGTGACAGAAGCTCCGCAAACATCCGAGGTTGGAACATGTTGAAGCATTGGTTGAATAACCTTACTCTTGGTTGTCTTTGAAGGCAACGTTCGTCTCTTGGCTTTCATGATCAGATCTGATCTTCACTTGGCTTTCCTGTTCAGGTTTCATTCGCTCAAGCACGCTTGGGCGCAAGTTTAACTTGGGGACCCTTTGGTGGACGTGATTTGCCACCGGGAACTCTAAACCATTCAAATTCAAAACACGCACCAACTGCAACACTTGGAACATCCAACTACACGCATACCTGTTTTGCCCCAAGCATGTTTACACACACACACTTGAACTCCCGAAGGAGGTTGCTTATCTTCGAGTACAACTTTCGAGTACAACTTTCGAGTACAACTTTCGGCTTGCACGTCACTTGGCTTCTCTCTAGTGTCGAAAACGTTACCAGATCCAACATGAAGCACACACACACAGCGAAAACAAACAACGGGCCAAAGGGGCTTTGTATCATCGGCAGGTACCGGGTTGGCGTCCCAATCCGCATCACGAGCGCTGCATGGGCGTCTTCGTTGGCTCCCGTCCCACGCAGGCTCCGAGAGGCCCCTGCTATAGGTGGTTCCAGGGCAAACCTGGAACTCGCGCCCCCGTAGGTTTCCGGCAGGTCAGCAAGAAAGCAATTCAGGAGCCAAAATAGCCTGCGCGTCCTGGTGATCTAGAACGAACCCTAGATGCCAGGATGTCCTCCCCCGCGCGCACGATCATGAAACCTCCGGCACAAGACGCATCCAGCATGAAAGGCACGTGGGGGCCCAGGTTGGTGTCAAAGGAGTCCTGCCTTGAAAGAACACGTTGATCTCCTTGACAACGCCAATCTTGAAGTTTCCAAACGAAGGTCCACCGTACATAAATTGGGCTTCCCTCATCTTCGCCAGGGGTTGAGTCATAAACGATCCAGCGCTTGCTCCAGGTCCGATACGTGTTGCCATCCAGGGGTGGTGGTTCCTGGGTTCCAATCAAGGATGACAGGTTCATCAGGAACAAAGATCTTGACCCAATCCTCCCCCGCAAAGCGACTGAGCTCAACCCAAGGGCGCGGTGTCATGGGCCGGAGGTTCATCCTCAGGATGATCCAAGTCCATGGTGTCGTCTGGTGAAACACTACGCACCCAAAACAGCTGAACACGAGCATCAAAGCATAGAATTCAAGACAAGCACATGCAAAGCAACGAACTCAAGGCACAACCCAATTTTCATGAGCCGGCTGAGAGCTCACACATCCGGTAATGACTCAAAAGTAGACCGCGTAGGAGCGCTCAGGTTAGTGGTCCGACGAAGCGGGGCATAGCGCGGTCATGAAGTATTGTCAATACCAGGCGGTTCTGCGTTATAAGGTTCTAGGGCGAGATGTCCCAGCGTCATTGTTGGGAGGCGATGTTGAGCGAAGATGCTCGAGGCCAGTGATGACATCATCCCAGGTCACTTCCGCGGAGGGATTGGCGTGGATCAGGTTCAAAATGACCGCCGCAGCGTCATGCGAGCTGTTGTCCAGAGTGGTAGCAACGTCGGCCGAAGGAGATGATGACCAAGCGGTGCGTCGGCACATCATCACAGATAATGGAGGTGCTGGCGGTGGCGGCGGAGGTGCTGGAGGAAATGGTAGTGGTGGTAATGGTTCGTCATCAGGCCCACGCCTCAACCGAGTCAGCCAAGAAGGGAGGCGTCCACGCGACCATGTAATGTCAGTCTGGGTACTCTGATCCATTGTGCCTGCAGAACGAGTACGCAAACACAGAAGCAAAAGGCATGAGCGAATAACTTGCGCACACAAGAAACTGTTTTCCACAGCCGAGTCGATGTTAGATGGTGATCTTCTGGTACGTCTTCCAGGCTTGCTTCACTTCAGCAGTGTCCTTCGTGAGAAACTTGGCGATGGACTTGTAAGTTGGGCGCGAGTCCTTATCCGTCTTGCGGCGAACCAGTTCATCGATAGTCAGTGCGCATGGCCACATGAAATGAGTCAAGCAAGCGCGAAGGACCGCGCTGCACACGAGGAGGAGGATGTACTGATGCCGCTTGATCTGGAAATATGCAGTCAGAAGACGAGGAAACCGAGGACGCCAGCGGTGGAGAGGTACGACGAGGCTCAGCGGAGGGCAGGTCAGCATCACCATGATGGTCTGGAACTGCACTTGGTTCAGGTGCAGTCAATTGGAAGGCGGAACCATATACCACATCGTGGGCCGAAGTCGAACAGGAGTACGTGATCGTGCACGTTCTGGATGAGGAGACGGTGAGTCCGCCACCAAGCGTAAACGAGTGCCATGGCGAAAGTTGCGCGGAGGTGGCAAGCTGTCAATGATGTTTGCGCTGGATGCGTTGGTACTCCGCGAGGCCATGGCATACTACAGCGAGTTGATGGCAACGGTCACCGATGACACCAGCATCTGCAACGTCGCCAGGAGATCTGCTACAAACACATCAGACAGGCGCATGACGGATACAAAGAAACTCACTATCAAATCAAGCACGAAGTGGCTAACGAGGGACATCGGTCAAGCAAGCAAAGCAACTGCACTGCGCAAACCAGGGATCATTTTCCACAAGCCATGTGATCATCGTCCACGAGCTTTCCCTCAAGATCGGCAGGCAGGCATCGCCTTAATCTCGAGCGGGCCGCTTTTGGGCACAAAGTGAGTTGAATGCCTGCGTCTGGATCTTGATCTATAGATCCGCCTGCCTCTGCGAGATCGTCCCCTGCGGTTCCTTTCACGTGATGCATCTGGGGACACGCTCATTGCCTCGTCGATGGGATTGTGCACATTCGGAGTCAGCGTGGTGGCCGTAAACGTAGTCATCGCGGGATTTGCCTTGGTGGCGTGTGACGAGTGGGCCTTGGCTGTGGACACTGAATCAGGAGGGGGTAGAGGTGGAGGTGGTGGTGGTAGTTCTGAAGGTGCTGCATGGGGTGGCACGTGTGGAAGAGGAGGTGGCGGGTTCTGCGTCATAGGTGGAGGAGCGCGAGGTAAATGAGGAGGAGGTGGGAGTGCGGGTTGTCGAAGAATCCGAGCAAGCATCGTTTGAACTGTCTGAGCCGAGTTCTCAAGGCGTCGCTGTCCGTCCAAGAGTATGCTGATCTGAGAAGTCATAGACGAAAGTTGCGCTCGGCATTCTCGAAGTAGATCACCATGGTCCATGTCGATGTGAACAGTTCCAGGTATCTAAGGGTTTGCCCGGCAGCTGCGGAGTAGCATCAGCATACGCAATATGGAAACGCAAGAGCAAACAATCAGGCAAAAACTATGAATGCGCACAACCAAAACCTGCACAGCGACATTCACAAGCGCACCGGTTCGGAAGACTCAGCAACGTCACAACTGAAGAGTCAAGAAAGAGAGCTTATTGTAAAAAACACTGCCGCACTGCCGTACAAGAGGTGGAAGAGCTGGATGAGGTCATTGAGGGCATCGCTTCCAGAAGATGGCAACGTACGGCCGCCAAGCTCCGAAGCTTCCACCGCCCTTCCCTGCTGCGCACGAGGTCATGGAAGTGCACAGCAGCGGTGTCGGCGAGGACACCACCTCTTGAGACCAAAACGTGCTGAAGTTCCGCCGGCTGGAATTAATGCGCATGACGTGCAGCAGATTGAGTCGCGTGTACCGAGGAGTCAAAGCTGCCCCGGCAGTAGAAACCAGTGGGCGGGAGCCAAACCGAGGACCAGTTGGCACAATCCGCGTCCGGTCGTGGCATCACACGAGGTGAAGGTTGGATCATCTCCTCGTTCTTAAGAACGTTGATCACCGCCCGAACGTCCGTATTGTGCCCAATGAAATGACTTGACTGCATGCGCACGAAGGTTGGTAGGCATAGTTCTGCGAGATTCGAAGTGGAAGAGCGCGAACTTGTTGTTGGAACCATGCTTGCTTTGCGAATCAATATGAAGGCATTCCATCCGCGTTTTGCGCACATAGGGCCAACAACTTTCAAGAAGTCCAAGCTGCACGGACAGATGAGGTGGTAGATCAGGAGGCAAAGATCAAAAATGCTGGGCGATGCGGCTGAGCACGTCATTGGTCCATTGTCCGGGATCACCTTCACAAAAGAGGTGAGGCAGCGAGTTCCGAAATGGAACGGATCCTGTGGCCGTCATTGATGATGTCATCCCGAAACGGCAGGAGGCGGTTGAGGACTATGCCAGCTGGGAGCTACAGCTTCGCGATGCTGGGGAGCGTGTAGCACTGCACGTCATCTATGCGCACGGCAGTCTCGCGGATGTCGAGCTTTGAGCGTAGGACAAAGCAGTGCTCCCCCAGCAAGGGCTGGATCGTAATCCGTGTCAGGTCGAACATCGGGACAACGCTGCCGATAGGAGCACCGAGCGGCTCATTAGGCCGCCGAGTATCACCGGCCGGGTTCGAAGCGCTAGTCCACGACCCCCAGGTCATCATCATCTTCATCGTTGCGGTGGAAAACGCGGGGCTGGAGGAGTTCTAGATCGAGATGATCCGTGCAACGCAGACGAATTGTTGATCTGCTGTAGCGATCTGCGTGAAGAGATGAGCGTGGCAGAACTCCATGTTGTTGAACGCTTTCCATGTGTAGGGCAAGATGTCCTCTCATGAAGGTCTGCAATGTTGGGCCGTTGGCGATGTCCGCAACATTGCTGAAAGTCAACTGAGAAGTCGTTTGCACCGAGCCATCCGGCATCAGGACATTGCTCACCGCAAGCACCGCCGGGTCCGACATGATCCCACACAAATCAATCAAAGCTTCAAACAGACGCTTGAGCACGAAAATGAGCATGCAACATCAGTGCACAACCGAAACTATGAAAGTGAAAGTGCACATTCTTGTCCCGCGCTGCCTGACGTCCCGAAGTTGAGTAGGGTCGAAACCTTTAGCTTCATAGATTCGCTTCAATGCTTGAAGCCCGACGCGCTGTTGAATCAAAGGTTGAGCTCCACGGACGATTAACCAGGATCTCGATGGCCATGACGAATACGTGTAGAGGTCGTCATTGGCGCTGCGTAATCCTTTGATTTGGGAAGCTGCAGTGTGATGGTCCTGGAGAGAGAGTCGTAGTTGTAACCCAGTACTTTGTGGTCGTGTTGTGTCTCCAACATGACCGGGGGCCGATAGAACTCCAAGGAGAGGAAATTGTCCAGGATGGCTGAAGGGCCCGCGGAAGAGCGTAGCAGAATGAAACGGTTGTCAACATCTCGTTCATGCCAGATAACGCCAAAATCTGGTAGGCGGCACTGTAAGAAGATCATAGTTTGATGCAAAAAAAATCCTCCACGGCGGCGACTTCCGAGGTGGAGCAGCCGGTGATCCCATTGCTACTCCACGTCCTTGGCGAAAAAGGTACCCATTAATTTCAAAGTGGCTGCTAGCGATGACAAAGTCCAGGAGGAGCTGTAAATCTTCGGCGTGAAATACTCGAGGAATCTTAGTCATTCGGCACCATGTTCCTTTGAAGATGCGCCTCCTGTAATCGGATTTGATCTCGAATACCAACCAATGCGCCACATTCTGAAGACCAACTTTGAGGTTGTATTGATGGAGGAGAACTTGAAGAGCTTTATGAAAACGTTCAACCGGGATGGACGTGAAAAAACCTGATAAATCATGCGAAACGAGTTGAACGTACTCCTCCGGATCAGCGTTGGAGAGTGCATCCCAAAGTTGTCGAATGAGGTCTTGTACCGAAAGTTGACCTGGAATGTGTTGAAAGGTGATCTTGGTGAGCTTAAAGATCAGAGCACCCAAAACTGTCAGAAGTGGGGCAGCCCATGTGCGAAAAAATGAAATAGTGGGCCTCGCTTTCATCCAATCCTTGCTGGGCTTGGGAAGAATTCTGGCTGTGGGCAATGGTGCTTGTAGCCGGAGTCCCCAGGCATATTGACGCTGGATTCGTGGAGGTATCGTGGTGAGCATATGAGCCCGGAAAGCAGCAGCTGGCTGACGAACAAACACTTCACCAGTGCAAAAAGTGATCGAGAGAAGAGAGCAGGGGAACAGAAAGGTCTTTAAGATGGACACCGTTGGGATGATCATCTCTGTTGTCCAGCGCGAAGAAGAAGTAAGATTGCTGTGATGTTCATCAATGATCTCTTGTAGAATGACCTGCATGTCCGTGAGGAATGTCGAGGTCTGGAGTCTCAATCTGCACGCCAGTCGACGAATTTTCTGACGTAGCTGATCAAGTAGTTTTTCTGTACTTCCGTAGTATTGATCTTTCATGGATGCAGCCATCACGTCGGGGTCGATCTCGGAGAACACTGACTCGAAATGAGAAAGAATGACGGCATGTGAGTGAGCAAAAAGCAAATGTTGTGAAGAGACGTCCAAGCACGAACAACGAAAATGAGTGTCTGGAGTCCATCTTTGTTGCCAGCCGCGATAATTGAAGATTCGATCACCTAATGTGGCACTGCGGGTCTCAATAACGCGGATCTTGGGTAGGAAGAGTGAAGGAAACAGCTGCTTGTGATCTGCGACCCACTGCTTGAGCCAGATTCCAAGTCTTTGCTACCAGCGCGTAGCATGTGTAGGAGGAAGTAGTAAGTTGGCAGAGGATGGTGGTGTGGCAAGGCGGCGTTTTCTGAGGATCACGGCGATGTGTTTGGCTTTGGAGCGGAATGGCGCATTGACGAACTCAACCAGCCGAAGAAGGTAGTATAGCTGTGTGGGTGGAAAGGCGGCCAAGAGTAGTTTGCGGCCTCAAAGGATGCTCCTGTGTCTGAACCCAATTTGTAAAGCAGGTTGTAGTGCGCTTGAACATCATCAAGAGCTTGAGGTCGTAGTTGGCGATGTAGATGTGGGTGTAAACGTCGGCGAAATTTCTTGTGTAGAGTGTGCGAAGCTGGAGCTGACATGGAATGACGACGGAAGTCAACAAGGTGGTCACGATACCCCAGTTTGCGAAGGATGCGGTGTACCCATGGAGCATTAAGTTGTGGTCGTAGAATATATTGCCACCTGCTCTCCTGGGTTCTTGTATTTCAACGGGTGCGGCACAGTATAACCAATAGTTCTGCGCACGTCGCCAGTAGTGAAGGGCAGGCTCAAGAAAGGCATGCTGATCACGTTGAAGTTGGAGAGACTTGCGACACCTGGAGCGCTCTCTATGCAGAACATCATGATCAGTTGCACCGATGGAATATGGCATGAACCATGGTGAAATTCGATCATAGACACATGGTTGTTGGAAATGAGCATCATCCTGAAGAAAATCATTAAGATCAGGTAGTCAAGCACGTAGGGAACGCAAATAGCGATGTTCAGTAAATGAGGAAAACACATTGTCACGGAACAGCGCGGCCTTGTAGAAGTGCAATACTTCGAAAAAAGCTGGTATGTATCCATTGTCCTGTAGAACGAGTCGTTGAAGAACACATAGAAGCAAAAAGGCTGATAGTCGACAGCGATGAAGTTCATTCCGATTGGCCGTTGGATTGCAAGTGCTCGAGAACGCGCTCGTAGGAATCTGCAATGAGACCCGAACCAGTGTAAGCGCTTCAAGAATCATATCAACGTGAGCCAACTTCAAGATTGCTGCGACTTCATGAGCAGGTACCGCAGGTCTAGGTAGTTCAGGAAAGGCAAAAGCCCAGCAAGCAGAAATGAACGCCAACGAGCTGAGGAAAGTGGACAATGAATGCCAGCGAACCAAATCATCGAGAATCCCACTCAATCTAAATTCAGACCACATGATGAAAGCTGCGAATGCATGACACAACACACTCCGCTCCCATGTTCATGATATCAGCGCAATGCAACATGCAAGCAATGAGCATGATTGCGCACAACCAGCAACAACGCACTGCAGCAGAGCAAGCAATCTTTTGCTTGCGCAACTGTGATGGCAGAACCACTCCGGGCTAATAGGATAAAAGACTCAAGCGTTCAATCAAGCAAGAGTGCGTGCTGTGACAATTAGAATGCTTTGTCGG
This sequence comes from Effrenium voratum, assembly GCA_963377175.1. Classification (NCBI taxonomy): domain Eukaryota; class Dinophyceae; order Suessiales; family Symbiodiniaceae; genus Effrenium; species Effrenium voratum. The sequence continues at coordinate 32,744 of CAUJNA010000146.1, read as the reverse complement.
CAAGCTTGGTGATGTGGCCGGGCTCCAACCCCCACATGGCCGCCATGGATGGGAAAGATGCCGCGTCTCCATTGGCGACCCGTTGGCGTGCTTGTTGAAGCAGAACAGCATGAGGTTCAAGGTCACGACTGGCGTTGAGACGCGTAGGATGGTTAGCCCACTTGAGCAGGGAAGTTGGCGTTGACATAGTGGGAGCATGCTTGACAAACAAGCGTGGCATCGGGCTTTTCCACGTGTAGTATTCCAGGATCTCCTGAGGCGAGCTTTGATCAGAAGGCGGAGATAGCGCATGATGGCGGAATCAGTGGCTGCAAGCATCGGATCATCCTGCTTCTTGTCATGAGGCGGACGAGGAGAACGACCATGTAGTGAATTGAGAATGGGGCTCTTCGCGATGTTCTTGTCAAAAGATTTCCCATCAACGGCAGCAGCACTAGCCATGGGTAAAATTGCACTTGGTGTCACTGACTCTGAAGGCGTGGAAGGTGGGCGGCGTGGTAGCAGCGGAGGCATCGTGAGCTTTGCGTGTCGCGGCAAGCTCAGCTTTGAGAAGCTCATTTTGGCGTTGGAGTGAATGACAATTCGCGACTGCATCAGCGTTGGGTGGCCGCGGTGAAATGGCTTGGTGCTGCTGCGCAAGGTGCTCGAGGATGTTGTTGGCCAAATGCACATGAATCTTGATGCGCTGATTGAAGTCCTCCAAGTTGAGCCCCAGGGGGCTGGCAGTGTCCTTCTCGAGGGTAAGGAGGTTGAGCTGCTGAGATCGGCGTACCATGTATTGCTTGAACTAAACGTACATCACGTGTGAGGAGTATTGACTGAAACTGGTAGAGTGAAGGAATAGAGCTGGCTGCGATCCAGAAGACCTTCTCCAGAAGTCCACTCCACCGGAGGTGTGAGCCAGCCCTAGGGCCTGAAGTCAGGCGTTGAGTGCTCTGTGCAGCTGAAGAACTGGGCGCAGCAGAATTCGCGAATGTAATCTGTGTTGGCATAGGCTGGTGCGCAGGTAGCTCATGAGGGGCACGGTGACATGGATCAAGCGCGGTGAAACCGAAGCTGCGTCATTGGGACCCTGCCACATCGAGGGTTAGCGCGGTGAAACCGAAGCTGCGTCATTGGGACCCTGCCACATCGAGGGGTTGAGCCAATCTTGAGAATCTGCTTGGCGTTGATCCTCATCACGCTCATTACGTCTGCGTGCTTTGCGAGGTGTCGATTCGGATCGCCCACGGCGGTGCCGAGTACGAGAACGTTCACGGTCATCACGGCGAGGCATGATCAAGCGCAAGACGAGGATTCCAAAAGTCCCAACGCTTGAGACACAAATCACTCAAAACCATGGCGCAAGCATGTGAATGCAAGACAGCAATGACAATGGTCAACGGAAGCGATGTCAGTGGTGTAGGAAGTGGTTGACGCAATCTTCGGTCTAGTGATCGACGCCAATGTCCAATTAAACGGCAACGCCGTCCCGGAGCCACACGATGGGTGCATCCGAGGGTCCCCCGAAACGGGGTAAACACACTTGAACTCCCGAAGGAGGTTGCTTATCTTCGAGTACAACTTTCGAGTACAACTTTCGAGTACAACTTTCGGCTTGCACGTCACTGGGCTTCTCTCTTGTGTCGAAAACGTTACCAAATCCAACATGAAGCACACACAGCGAAAACAAACAACGGGCCAAAGGGACGTATCATCGGCAGGTACACGGGTTGGCGTCCCAATCCGCATCACCAGGGCTGCATGGGCGTCTTCGTTGGCTCCCGTCCCATGCAGGCTCCGAGAGCCCCTGCTATAGGTGGTTCCAGGGCAAATCTGGAACTCGGCACACACACAGACATACCTCCCCCCAAGAAAATAAAACAAACTTCCCGTTCCCCACCCCCCCCCCCCCACCCCCACCCTCTCACCAAGCCCCTGGCGACTGAGATCTCGGACTCCAGCTTTGGCACGGCCTCCGCGGCTCGGACCCCCAAAAGTGGCATGCAGAGCACTGAGGTGGTTCTTTCATGACCAATTGGGGAGAGAACTCTTTAAAATGGGGCTTGTCCTGTTGGTTCCCTTGAAAAACGGAGTCTCGAAAAGACGAGCGAGCCATGTGCGCGAAGCGTTGTTGGAGTCCCTTCAAACCAGCCCCAAAAGAGAAATAAACACTCACATGACTGCACGAGGCGACGAGGAAACCTCCTAGCTGTCAAATGCGTTAAGTAGCCTGTGTTGGTCTAGTGTCTACTTGGGGGTGGGGGCACGGCGCCTTGGTGTTTGTTGGTTGGCTTTTGCTAAAGATCTCACCAGAATGCTAAACTATGTAGTAGGAGACGGAATGGAGCGTGTGAAGGGGCCAGCCCGGGATTGAGCCGTTTTTCAGGGGCCCTAAGAAGGCCCCTAGAAAGGACCGGAGGGTGCGGGGTGGTTGAAATGTGGGGGTGGTTGGGGGTTGTGTTGGAACATGGGGCTGTTTTACTTGCAGCCAATAGGCCTTTCCCGTCTGCTTTTCTTGTCGAATCCCGTTGCCTTGTTTTGGGCTATTTGGGTGCGGCTCGTTCGAGTTGGTACGCTTGAGAATGGTTTTCAAGGGAAACCCAAATGACGCCCCGCCCAGAGCCCGCCCAGAGCAGGCTCCCTAAAAAGTTAGCCAGACTTACACTACAAAAAGCTCACATGTTGCTGCTAAGTGGGAGGAAAAAGAGAACGAAAAGTTCAAAACAAAACCAACAAAATGACGATGCCGGGCCAAAACTCTCTGAGGCCTTGGCAAAGCCAATCGCATTGCCAACCCGGGTTTTACATCTGGCTTCGTCTGTCCGGGGGGCCATGTTAACTTACGGGTCCTCCGGATTTACTCCAACTCAACATTATCCATTTGCAGGCATGTGTTCAAGCAAACACAAAGGGCAAGCAATTTCAGGACCCGAACCTGGCTGACATTTGGAACCCGCAACTTCCCCAGACTCCCAACCCACACTGAGGCAAACACCGCCTCAAAGGAAGCTTTGCCCTGCGCGGAACTCGCGGCGAGGTCTGGTGAAACCCTGGAGAGGGCCGAAATGCATGTGCCTCTCTCAAATCACCTTGATGGCTTTGGATTGGTGGGGTGGGAAACCCCACTCTCTAGAAGAAGGGGTTCAGATCCAGTTCCTACTAATCCAAAACACATAGGGTAATTCAGGGTTAAAACTGAAGGTGTTCCATGTTGGTTTCCCTCTAAGATAGCTTCGAAAAGAGCCTCCTCCTCCAGAAACAACGACACACACACACACACACACACACACACACACACACACGTCCATCCATCTCCTCGCAAGAGAAGCGTCTGCTGCTCCAACCACCTACTTCCTCAAAAAGATGCTTAAACATGACATGTGTTCAAACGGGGGCCCGCGAGCATGGGGTTGGGGCCGCGGGGCCGAATCCAAGAAAGACATCAAAGAGACTTCCATTAAGTCAGAATCAAGACCTCGTATCCCCTCCTAATTCTCGGGTTAGGGCTTGGCGCTGTGGTGTGCAGGGAGGACCTGAAAGGTCGCTGGTTGCAGCTAGAAAGAAGGACATCTGCAAACGTCTCCGTACTTTCGGCTTTGGGACCTCCTCAATCCGCGTCACCGGCGGAGGTCTTCGAAGCCCCGTTCCCGGGCTGCAACCCGCAACCAAACCCCAGTCGTGGAGCTCACGAGCTCTCGCAAAAAAAATAAGAAAACACGCGTGCGCTTTGAAAGCACAGAGGAAACCCAAAGCCCATAAATTTTGAGATTCGGGAGGAGCTCCGGGCCTTGTTGAAGTCAGCGAGCTCGTCTTTGCAGTGGCACATGAACTTATCCTGCGCGGATTGACCGCTGGTTTCGGTTCCTAGAAACCAACTGCTCGAAAGACTGGTCTATTTTTGGAAAACCAACGGGTCCGCATGCACTCGAAGCTTCGCGTGTCAGCTAAGTGCAGCCAAGAAGCGTAGAGGTCTTTCTCTTGTTCGCCTTCCTCCTCAATCTTATCAGACCTGGGAGGTGAAGATAGCAAAATGGACTTCGGCCTGGGTAGCGAGGTCACAAGGACATGTCACCGCAGTAAAATAGGCAAATGCCAGATGGATTCCTGGAAACAAATTGCCTATTGAATGAGAAATCAAAGAAATCGGTGTCACGAAACAACGCCCTCGCTCAGCAGGTTCGGCAACACAAAGTGACCGGGAGCGCTCCTGTCTGAAGTGCTCTGACACGTCACCCAACCGCCCAAACCTTCTTGACGCTAACTGGAAGATGCTAGGTTTGTTCGTGAACCTCTCTCTGAGACGAAGCAGTCGTCATCATTCCATGCTGTTTCGTTTCTCGTTGAACCCGAAATCAAATCCTCAAACTGACTTGAAGCCCCATGGCCCCCTTCTGCGTTTTGACCATATTCATCTAGCGGCCCTGTTCCATGTGTTTATCCATGGAGGCGCCTGGAGTCTATGTTGTTTCGCAAGGGAACACGGGCCGACGTGACAACATTGCCACCACTGTCCCTTCAAAAAATAGATGTTCATATCTCAAAGGAGAAGATCGTTGTTGAAAGTGAACAAAAAGGAGTCGTCCCAAGAGTTGACAATAAACTGACTGCAAGCTGTGTGAGTCTGTCCTCAAGCAGGGACCTCTTCAAATGGGTTGTCCAACGCCGTGTTTTTGTTTTTGAGACGAGCGCGACGGAAAGGGGAACCGATCCGAGAGTGAGAAGCCTTCCGAAGCTTTCAAGGCTGCGCCGAAGATCCTGGAAGCGTAGAAATCCGGCTGGTAAACAGAGGCCAAAGGAAACCGTCAAGACATGAAGTTGTCACCAGGCTCCGCCAGCTCCCTCCGCTTCGCAGAGAAGAAAGCCCGTACTAGGTTCAGTTTCTTGAAAGCATGCTACCTGGGCCATGACGGCGCCACACAGTCGACTTTCTCTCGGCGTGCGGCATCTTCTCCATCATGTTCACCACTTTCCTGCCAGATCCACGCAAGCGACAGCTTCAGTGACATACGCCTAAGCGCATGGTGGCGCTTGCAAAACCAGAAGGTGGCATTCCTGACCCTGACTTTGGGTTAGAAAATCGCCCTTTTGGGGAGGTTTCTCAAAATAAGGGTCCCCGAAATGGTGTTCCCTTTAAAGCGCAAACCAAATCGAGGTATTTTGAGAAACACTCTTATGCCTAGATCAACAGCATTGGTTCTGACCAGCTTTCGCATGTTGAAGCCACAGCCCAGCACAGCCTGATCAACGACAAAAAAAACCGACAAGCGTTGCCCAGGTTTTTAGAGCGAAGCTCACGAGCAAGCAGCAAGAAGCAACCAAAATGGGTGAACTCCCTGAGGAGACTCCCATAATTTGCTGTCCGATCCCAGCTATGGGAAGGAAACAAGCTCTTGCGAGGCTGTCGTCAAAATCAAATGCACTCCCTGAAAGGCGGAAGGCCACCTCTCTCAGTGTTGAGGGTAGCCTTCTTGGAGCTTTAGAGGGAACCAAACAGAAAACCACCAACTTTGGGGGTCCTATTTTGACCACATACACAACTCGCGGCAGAGTGATAAGGAGAGGGTTGGCAGCCAAGTGGTGCGGGCAGCCTTGAATACCCAACGAGCCACAGGTAGGCTGAGGCTCGAATGCCGTCGAAGAACAGGCTCATCTCAAGCTCGCCCAGAAAGTCGGGCTCCAACCAGGATTTTCCAACATCTGCTGATCAAGGAACTAAGAGGTTTCAACAATTGTGCAAAAAAGCAAAAAAGATGGCGTCCCCTTTGCACCTGCCAAACGACCAGTCCACTCGCTGCTCTCCCATTTTGACTCGTCCTGATGGGGTTGGCTGCGGCATTGGTCTTTGTGGCCGAGGCTGGGAGCAGCAAAGCCTCCAGGTTCCAAGAAATCCGCTCGAAAGGCTCACCGTGAGTTGCTTGACCTTTGGGGTACATCCCAGCAAGGGGCTGTCAAGCCGAGCGGGAGAAGGTTCTTAAATCTTCCGAAGGTTCTTGGATGGTAAACGGATGGCAAGCACCCAAAAAAAGAGAATTACCAAACAACGTTTCCTCTAAGAATAGTGGTTTTCGTGGGTGTTGGGCAATCCCAATCGTACTCAGGGGAAACGCCCGCAAAGGTGGACGACCCTACCTACCTGGAACCTGAAAAGAGATACCTGGGTAGGTCCCTTTGGTTTCCCTTCCAGAAAAGATGTCGGGAAAAGACGCAAACGTCAACTTGGAGAGTAGTGTCAACTTCGGATTGATCCGGGGAACCGTACCAAGGGATTCCAGGTCCCCACAAAAAGGGTGGCTCACAATTAGTTCATTGGAACATTCCAGTTTTTACTGCCCAGACTGAAACCCAGGGGTACTCTCCAAGCCAACGAAGTCGGGACTGAGTTCGGCGCCAACAGGAAGATCTTCATGGCCAATTGAGCCTTGGAAAGCCACTGAGCTTGAGTCGCAAATGAAAGGGCGGTTATCCGCACCCATTTATGGTTGGGACTGTCCCTGACTACCCTCATTTGATTGTGGTTCAACTGGGCTGCCAGCACAAGCCCTGCACACAACCCGAAGGTGTCTGGTATTCGTGCCTTGCCAAGCGCCAACACCAAACGGACTCAGCAGTCTCAACACAATCCAGAATCTGTGGTGTTTCAGACTCAGCCAAATACAGGAGAAACAGTGGGAAACTGAAAAACAAGATAGGGGAGAATGAAACGAAATAGTTTTAGCATCCACCGCGCCAACAGCTGGGCGCTGAACTCGCGTGTGGCGCAGCTCGCCGCAGGCTTCGTTGATGCAAATGTCCCTTTTTTCACCGAAGGGCCGGCTTGAGCCAGAGGTCCCGAGCTCAATTCAACACCCTGGTATTAAGGGGTTCCCCCGGCGCGAACCATGACGAGTCAGCGTGTGCAAACAGAACGCTTGGTACCCCGCACACAATTACGCCAAGCTAAAGTGCCAACACCAGCGCTGTGGCTACTTTGTTGGGTTGTCTTAAAGGGCAGAACCGGGAGTTTCCCTACTAAAAGCTAATGTTTGGTGAAGTGTGCGGTTTGGTTTCATCCGTCCGCAATGGCATCGCTCGCCTTCTTCAAAACCTGTTTGCGTGTTTGCTGTTTGGGTGTCCGTCGTTGTTGTTGTTTTTTTTTTTTTTTGCGTGAACTGGCAGGTACATTTGTTCTTTGACTTCTTGGAAGTCTAAGCGGCGTTTAAACCCAAAAAATGTTGTGTTGTGCCAAAACGCAGGATTATTCAGGTGTTTTTTTTCAGGAACCAAGTGAGCAGTTAAGGTCACATCAGAGCCATGTCGCCTTTCAGCAGGCGTTTGGCGCAAAGCGGCGAGTGGGCGAGGAGAATTCATCGCCCACGCAAAACCATAGTTCTATCACTTCACTCTACTGTAACCTCTCTGTGAGTAACAATGTTGGTCAACTCTTCATTGACTCTTATTCCTGCTGAAAGGATTTCCGCCTAAGCCAAAGGCTCTACCCCAAGGATGCCCTTTCCGTTGTACCCCGACTGGCCAACTGTGTAAATGCAAGTTGCCGAAAGCAAGCCAAAAAAATGGAGGAGGATACAACCTCGTGTGTGACATGCATCGTTGACTCGGGCGGAATTGGATAGCCTTCTTGTGGAGCTTAGGGAATAACCTTTTGCCATGCGGTTTGGCGGTATGTTTAAATATATATATATATATGTATGCGCGTGTGTGTCTGTGTGTGTGTGTGTTTGTGTTTACTAATTGTTGTGCGTAGTATGGCGGGGTGACGCAGTTTCCCATGTACTGGTACGGACTGCAGTGGTCCAACATAAGGCCCATGAATGCGTGTTTGTCTCTCAGTCTTGTTATTATTGCGCAAATATGGCGGCGTGGACCGTCTTTTGCGGCTGTCCTGCTTGATCACGATCTTGAACCAAGCGTTGTCATGTCTGATCTTGACATGAGCAAAATCGACATACAGTGTGAGCTATCACAACACGGCCGTCCAGCTTCGCCGGGGCACGGGAGGGCTTCTTCACCAACATCAGAGCAGACAGGTAGCTCGACGAATGCCAATAGAATGTGTGACACTTGTTCTGACAGAGTGCAACGTCCGCTTGTTGACCTGCTGACAGAGTTCCGTAGTGTCCCAAACTGGTCATGACCTTGAATGTTGTTGACATCGCTAACAGCATTCGTGTACTTTCAGACTTCGCGTTCTTCAAAGTATCGGCACTCTGTTTCGTCGCGCTGGGAATATTAATCCTCGTTCAATCAACTATGTCTAACGTTCACAGGCCATTGGGCGCATGGTGCCTCACGCAAAGCAGCATCCAAGTTCCAATTCTGGTGGTTTTCTGGTCACGAGTGACATTGTTCAACAAACCGAACTTCGAGTCCCATGGCGTCGGCGATGATTCATCCTTGGTGCTTTGACAGCGCTGGACATTACTGCAACACCGGTCAAATGTTGCCTGCCGATGTAAGTCAGGGATGCGTGGCACAGTTGAAAGTCGCACACATGCAACAGTGTTGTCCATAGCGCATACGCGCCCGTTGAAACCTGAAACCGCTATAGCACTTGCAAAGAAGCAAGGCCCACCTGTTAGAATCTTGATCACTGCTTCAATCCGTAAGGGAACACGCATCAAGAGACAAAAGAGAACGACCGACAAAGGGTGCGCTCGCTTTTTCTCTTTACAAGGCGTTGCTTGGAACTTAAGGCTCGGGGTGCAGGGGGAAAGACAGTGCGTGTCCTTTCCCCGTGTCTGCACCCCCCTGCGGAGCCTTCTCAAATGCCCCCGCGGTCAACAGAGCGTGTTCGACCAAGCGCCAGGTGTATTACCTGTGAGGCGTTAAACAATCGAAGGCATTGGTTGCTGTAGGATGCTCTGCGGGCAACCTACTGGTGTGCATGCGGCACACAATGCAAGGCTGAGGCATGCCGAGGCAGTGACTGCATGCTGCGGCATGCGATCGCGGTAACGGCACACACTGCAGGGCTTTGGCGGCATGGGCATCGCGTCCTCGGATGTGTCGTCGCTTGCCTCTGCGTCGCCTTCTTCATCGCTGCCTTCGGAGGCATCGTCGTCGCTGCCCTCGCCGAGCTCTTCGCGCAGCGCCCGGCTGACGGGAGAGCCCATCGTGGCGATGTAGCGCAGCAGGAAGTGGAAGTCGTAGCCGCCCCCGTTGTGAAAGACCACGGGGATGGTGCAGGAGTGGCACAGCGCCCCAAGATACCGCCCGGCGCCGTGGCAGTGGTGGAGCTTCTTCTCGGCCCTGTGCTCCAGCTCCTCCCGCCAAGTCATGCTGACGGGCCGAGTTCGGCGTTCCAGATGAGGTAGTGCCTGAGAAGGTCGTCCAGAATGGAGCGGACGGCGTGGAACTTATCGCTGTCCCGCTCGTGGTGCGTGAGCCTCAGCCTCAGCTCCTCGTGTGGCACGTAGCCGCAGCGCCCGACGGCGACGTAGCAGGAAGAAGCCGCGACGGTCTGGCGCGCTGGCTGCCGGGGCGGGCGTGCCGTAGACCTCGAGGTCCGCGTAGCACGTCAGGGGCGCGAGCTCTGCGGAGGCCTTGCCCTTGTAGCGCAGCCAATTCTTCCGTGGCCGGGCGCGGCACTTTCCGAGTGCGCTCGGCTATCTCTCGATAGCACTGGGCGGCGCGGTGGCGCTGCCACAACATCTTCAGGGTGAAGCGTGCTCCTTGCAGCCGCCAGTGTTGCTGGGCGCGGCTCCCAAGGTCAGCCCCTGTCTGCTGGCCAGCGCCTGGAAGTTGTGGATCAAAGAGAAGTGGCCGCTGCGCAGGAGAAGCAGCACGGCGCGCTTGACGCCCGTGCCGCTCGAGGCGCGCTGCTGGAGGACGTGTCAATGGTGAAGACCTCCTGCCCTGGAAGAGCGCGCAGCCGCAGCTCGCGGGTCCCCGCGCGGGCGCAGTTCTGTCACAGCGGCCTCGGCGCTAGGCGCGCGCGGCTTTTTTGCAGAGGCACCGCCCGGACCGAGCTAAGCCACAGGCGGCCCCAGATGCGTTGAGAGAGCTCGGAGATCATGGTGCGAATTGATCTTGAGCCGAATAAACTGCTTTCTATATAAATTAAAAAATATTCGGTGGGGCGAGCGAGGCTTTTTTTCTGTCCGGGATTCTGTATCTACCGCATCAGCGAGTCGGCGGCGCTGCCCTGCAAGTTCAGCAAGGCAAGGAGCTCTCTGGAGGCCTCCTCCAGCTCCTTGCGCGCCTTGTCGACCTGCCGCTCCAGAGCGGCGAGGGTGGCGCTCTTGGCCGCCATCGACACCAGCCGCTCGGCGATTTTCTTGCTGACAAGCTGCTCCTCCACCTCGCAGAGTTCTCTCTCGATCTGGAGAGCAAGTTGATCCTCTGATCCACGATCTCAGCCTGTTCATCGATGGCAGGGTCAACGAGATGAGCAAAAAGGCCACTCATCGTCGGGGGGGGGCGCCCCCGTGATGTCTGACCACGTCCCAATATTCGAACTGCACACCTCATCAGCAAGCTTTGCCCGTGGGCGCGCGTGGCCGGGGTGTGCGGCCTCGCGAAGACGCGCTGCTCGAGGCCGAGCGCCTGCACCAGCAGATTACCAGTGAAACTGCGCGCTGCGTGGAGCAGGAGCGCAGCCACGCCTTTCCAAGCATGCCTGCACGCAGCGGAAGGCCAACGAGAAACATAGAGGCTGCGCGGTTTTTTGAGCAAAGAGCCGCAGAGACGTCGTTCATCTCTTTCCGGACTTCCTTTGGGATCTCGAGCCCATCGAGTCTCTTCTCGAGGACTTTGATCCGCCTCCGAAATGTCCAGCAGCTTGTTGGGGATCGATCGGCCTCAAGCAGCGCATCTTCGCGAGGCCGCTTGCGCAGCGCGTTGAGGGGAGGCCGCTGCACCATCAGAGCGGTTGCAAGGTGGAAGCGTCCTCGCCCACCCACGCAGCGGGTTTTCCAGAAGCCACGCCTGCACGCAGCGGAAGGCCATCGAGGAAGTCATTCTCGCTTGAAGTGGCTGCACGGGGACCAATCGAGCATGCGCTTGGGGCGAACTTTTCTTTGGCGCGGAGTCATTCGCCAGGCCCGGTCCAAACGCGCTCCGCCAGCTCCGCCCGATAGCGAAGAACTCTGTCGTCTTCCTCGAGAATCTTGACGCTGCCTCGATCGCGGGCCAGCTGGTCGTAGCTTGGCGGAGGCAGGCGGCTCTGGCGGGATTGCCCGGCAGGCCCTAGGAGAAGGGGCGCGGCGTGTCTGGACGCGAAGCCTGTGTGGGGCTGCCGGAAGTGCTGCTGCCGAGTCTGCGTAGCGTCGTTCATGCCGTTGACGGACCGGACGTCCTGCACGGCAGCGTCCTCACTGCCCTGCTGAGGCCGGAAGAGGGTCTGCTCATCAATTTGGGTTGTGGAAGGCATCAGATTGGCTTGTGATTTGAAAACTCATTAAAACCACTTGTGAAGGATTGGATTGGCTTGTTTGTTTTTAGATTGGCTTGTGAAAGGATTGACTTGTTATGGCTTTGACAGCTTCGAGCATCAGATTGGCTTGTTAGTTGCACACCGAAATGCCATCGTTCGTTACTCATCATCCTCATCATCATCATCATCATCATCATCATCATCCATCATCATCCATCACCATTATCATTGTCATCATCATCATAATCATCACCAGCGTCATCATCCTCAGCCATCATCATCATCATCATTATCAAAAAGTCTTTGCATCATCATCATCATCATCATCATCATCATCATCATCAATCATCATCATCTTATACCAGGTGCCCTTAAGCAGCTTGAGTCTCTCAACAATACTTGACAAGGAAACCTTGAGCGCAAGCACTCCTTTTCAGCACACGGGGTAGAGCATCAAGGTAAAGAAAGGTCCTTCTTAGAAAGGGGGGGACCCCAAAAGGGAGAAAAGGGTTCACACCCTGAAAGAAGGGGGTCCCCCAAGAAGGCCTCAGGGGGTGAGGGCAGGCAAGTACCCCACCCGAACCCCGACTGAAAGGCAAGCCACATGGTGTGGCTCGCGTAGCCAATTGGTAGTAGGCATAGCCACTCACTCGTCCAACCTGGGTGGGTGGGTGGGAGAAAAATCTAAGGCCCTGAAATTGGAAGGAAAGGAAAGGTTTGAGCCTCAAGCTGCAACTCAACAGTTAAGGGCACCCGTATAACGCCGCGAGTGCAAGCACTAGCAATCCTTATACCAGGTGCCCTTAAGCAGCTTGAGTCTCTCAACAATACTTGACAAGGAAACCTTGAGCGCAAGCACTCCTTTTCAGCACACGGGGTAGAGCATCAAGGTAAAGAAAGGTCCTTCTTAGAAAGGGGGGGACCCCAAAAGGGAGAAAAGGGTTCACACCCTGAAAGAAGGGGGTCCCCCAAGAAGGCCTCAGGGGGTGAGGGCAGGCAAGTACCCCATGTCGAGAACTCGCACGCACCCCCTGTAAACTGAGTGCTCGACCGTGTGAAGCGACCTGAGGCGGCACAAACGGATTGAGACGGAAAACACACACGTGTGAATAAATGCACGAAAGGACGCTATGTGCATTTATGCTAAAGGTAAGAAATGGTACAAGAGCGAGCGAATTTTACAGCTGCAGCTCGCTCCATAGGCTGTTCCAAATGCTTGGTGTAACGTGGGACTTCTGGGATTGAAAGGAAAGTAACTGGGCTTCATTGCCTCGACTCGGGGCATCGGCAACATTCACCTCGGTAGGGACCCGATGGATCCATGTATCGAAGGTCATCCGTTGCTCAAGGCGCAGGAAATGTTGGACAAGCTGGTCGGCCGCATGGTTGTCGCATGACATGCGAATGAGGGAATGAAGTGCAGCTTCGTTGTCCACATGAAAGAAAATGGCCGTGCCTGAGAGCAGGTCTGGCCAGAGGTGAAGTGCCACCAAAATGGGAAGGATCTCGAGGTGCAAAATGCAGTGAGATCCAAATGTTGTAAGTACTGGAAGAGCCGGGGGCTCGAAAGAAAAGTGAAAGCGGGGATGCCCAAAGAAGTCCACGAGGACGCCTCCTATGGAGGGCTTGGAAGCCTCCAAGGCACCATCTGTAAACAGATGCCAAACGAGGCGGTCCTTGCTGCTGACTGCTCTTGGCATGGAATTGACAAGAGACTGCAAACAGCGCTGTAAAATCCTCACAAGCGACGGAGGGGCGCGAGAGCCTGGTGCCAGGGCAGAAAGCTCATGCGGAGAAGAGAGGCATCGTGAATGGTATCGTCCCGATAATTGACCGTGCGCAAACTGCATGCGGCCTCTCAATCTGCGAGCCTCTTTGGGTGAAAGGGAATGGCTTGTCAAAAGCTCTTGCAAGCTAGAAGCCAGGAGATGGATTCGGGCCTCGGTGTTCGCCACTTCGAAGACCCCGGAAACTGCTCGCGTGAGGTTGAAGGCAACCCCAAGCGCCTGAAACACGGCTGCAAACGGTGGGTTCTTGGAGGGCTTTGTCACTGACCTGGAAACCCAACAATGTGAACAAGGACTTGATCAGGTGCGTGGCAGCGTTGGCGAGCGGCTCGGGCACCACTGTCGGGAAATCGTCATAGAAGCAAGTCCAGGGTAGGCGAAAAAGGCGAGCGCCAAGCGCATGAATGGCTAAGCTAGTGCGCAAAAAGGCGTAAACCGAGGCTGAGCTGCCAAATGGCATAGTCAGCATACGGTAGCACCTCGGGCCATGCATGGGCTCGTACACGCAAATGAACGAGTGTGTTCGGTGCGCAGGCGCAATCGCCAGCTGACGGTATGCGTCCTGAAGGTCGAAGGCTCGTCCACGCCAGGGCACCTTATTGTGACTGCAACACCGCTTGAGCAAGGCAGCGATAAAATCTGTGTCATGCAGGACGACCTTGTTGGCGGAACCGACGGCAGAGTTCAAAAGATTGAACGTAAAGTCGTCAATAGGCCTGCATTTGTCAGACTGCAAAACATAGAAACGCGGGCTGATGACGGAAGTGCTGGGCACGTCCGGGGCCAAAAAGGGGCCATCTAGCCAGCCCTGCTGCAATTCCGTCAGTGTAGTGTCAAAAAGTGTCTGGTCAGCTGCTGGATCATCTGTAGGCTGACAACGGGCCAAGGCGCGGGCCTGCAACGCTGGGGCCATGCGCTCTAAGGAGGCAATATCCACCGCAGGTGGCTGTGGATGCCTGGGCAGCTCCATTGACTCAGGAAGCCATCCAAACAATGGGAAACCGGCAGCTAGCTCGTCAGCGATGGCAGTGTCCTGATAGCCAACGGTCTGCAAGACGTGCTTGAGCAGCAAAGTGCGCTTCTTGGCGTTGATGCGCGCAACATGAGCATCGCACGAGGCGAGCAACTGCTTCTGACGCGGAGCAAACTCTTCGGCCAGCTGAAGCAAGGATCTGAGCCTTTCTGCCCAGAAGGACAGGACATCATGCGTGGGACATGTTGCAACGAAGTCGACGGCCTCCTCCAGAAATTGGCCAAGAGGGGGCAACATGTTGGCTGGGTGCTGCACTCCATTCATAGAATGCATGTGCTGCACAGGGTCCTTAGGGCATGCAACCCAAAACTGATCTGGAGCAGTCTCTGGCGGGTTCAAAGGCAACACGGAGCCTTTTGGCCAAGGGCCGGCCGGTAGCCGCTTGCCGCGAAGCCATGCTGCGTCGAAAAGGCTTCGCGGGAACAACTGCAAATCAAAGGGGGACGGCAAATTTGGAAATACCCACGAACGAGGCTGAAACTTCACTGCAGCTCGAAGGAATAATGCATCATCCCTCCAGCGTGGCAGCGCCTGGCCTAGAAACATCGGCCGGGGGCGGCTGTGCGGAGGCAAGGAGTCCCTCAAACATAGGCAAATGGCTTGGCAAAAGGGGAGCGGGTAAGCGGCTTCCTCGGCGGTGTGAATGCCGCAGGAATCTTTCCACGGGGCATGGGAATGGTTGCCGTCACACGTGCGGCAAAGATTCTGCAACCAGGTGGGAGTACCCTTCAAGACAGTGCGCTTGCGGCGAGCACCCCCATAAGCGCAAAAGTGGACCTCGGTCTGCGAATGCTCTGGGAGTGCGCTCATCATGGAAGTGTCCCACATATAACTGCGAGCAGGGTTCTCGATAAGCCACGGTATGCCGTGCTGGCTGCACATGCCAGCGACAGCGGCCGCGAACGCATAAAGGCTGTTGGCACTGGTCACCCTAGCGAGGTCATGGCCTTGAAGTGAAGGCAAACCGTCCGGATGCTGGCCCGAACGGAGTGGGTTCGCAATGCGTTTCCCATTGCTGTAGGCCGGAATATCCCTCGCGCGGGAAGCAGTGCCGCACGGGGGTGCAAGCACCACCAGGGCTGGCAGCAAGCACCTGAGTGTGCTGAGCAGCAACTGTTGGGCGCCAGGCTCGCGCAAGTCCAACTGCAAAACATGCCACCGCTTTGCTGGTACATGATCTACTGCTACTGACTGAAAACCCATGGAGACGGCTGTGGAAGAAAAGTTGCACGAACCTGCAAAGATCTCGACCACACAGGGTGCGCGGCCCTCAGGGCCGCGGGCAGGTGCGCAAACAGAGGGACTGGCCGAGGAAGCGAGATCCTCGGAAAGGCCGGAGGCCGAAGGAAAGGCATGGTCACTGGCAGGGCAAGGCCCGGTTAAAGGCCGGGCACAGGGTGCTGGGGTCTGTGTGCCCGAAGTATGACCGTGAAAGGAAACTGCGACCGGAGGAACGGCGGGGTGCACAGGGGCACACCCACCAGGCACAGGGGCCAAAGGAAAGGCACCCGCAAGGGGAGCACTGGGCCGCACAGGGGCAGACCCAGAAGGCACAGGGGCCTTGGGAAAAGCTTCTCGGGGAGAAGCGCTGGGCTGCACAGGGGCAGACCCAGCAGGCACAGGGGCCTTGGGAAGAGCTTCTCGGGGAGAAGCGCTGGGCAGCACAGGGGCGAACCCAGCAGGCACAGGGGCCTGGGAAACCTCACTAGGTGAGGTGGTAGGATGCACAGGGGCATGCCTACCCGGCGTGGGAGCCGGTTCGTTGGTAAAAGAAACAGAGGAGGCGGCTGGCTGACTTGGGAAAGAAAAGGATGGTGTTGGCAAAAGGGGCACTGCAGCGGAACAGCCGAAACTGAATGACCCACTGCTAGCCATGGCATTAGCGGAATTGGCCGGCTCGTGCTCGGGTCACAGAACTGTGCACAAGGTATAGGGGTGAGGCCCAAAGCACTTCATGCACTGATGCTTCAATTGGCACGGCTTCTTCTGGCATGGCCGCTCCATGTTGTAATTCCAGCAGAGCAACTCTCCCTGCAAGTTGCGGCCCTTCAAACCTTTTCCTTGCAGGGGCGCCGGGAAACTGGGCTGAGCCTTGCCACGGCCCTTGGACTTGGCGGGGGACTTGCCACGCCCCTTGGGTGAACCCTTGGGAGGTCCTGGCCGATTGACACGCTCAGGGACGGTGCGCGAGGGCCGAGGGAGCAGCTGCATCGCTACGGGCGGAGTGAGCATGAGCTCTAGGATGGCTTGGTCCACAGGGAAATCATGATCACTCGGCAGGGAGGCACCCACCTTGTGGGATACGCCCATCCACAGCTCCTTGTCTGCCGCCGTGAGCTGCTCCAAAGCAACTGGTGTGAAGCCTTGGGGAGGCTGTTGTGTAAGAGTATTGAGGAGGTAAGTGTGCCACTTCTGCAAGGCGTCGAAGGTGGCGATGCCGGCGATTTCAGCCGCGGCTGCACGTCTGGACATGGCTTGCTGGACTCGCAGGCCGTCCGAAACGTTGGCATGGCGTGAGGCCTGACCCTCCTTCAAGGAAAGCTTGCCATCCTGGCTTTGCATGACTTGGAGTTCCTTATTGTACGAGCGAGCCGACAGCTCTTGCTCGCGGCTGGTGCACTTGTGAAACGGCACCCAACGCACGGAGCGGGCTTCCAACATGGCGCTGAAAGCGTCCACCAACTCGTAGGACGGTTCTTGATGGCGTGTAAGGTCAATGCCAGGAAGCTTCTCTCGAAGCTTGGTGAGGCGTGCCTCCCGTTCAACTGGCGGGAGCTTCCTCACCACATCGGCCGCTGAGCTTGCACGGGCCACTTCCTCTTTGAGGGAGGCAATGATCAAGGTATGTGCAGTGAAAAGCAAGCGCCGAAGTGCAATTTCCTGGCCCAATGGTACCGAGAGACTGCCAAGTGTCTCGCTGGCCCAAGCTCGCAGCGAGGTCTCGTCTGTGGTGCCTGGGGTACCCGCCGCAAAGCCCAGCTGGGCCAATGAGGCGATGCCCTTATCGCTAAGGGCCTGCACAACTTCTTCCACGAGACCCACCTGTTGGGCGCGGCTGTCAAACTCAGACTTGCTATCAAGCAAGCTCATGGCAACTATGAAATGATAATCTGAAACTCGAGCCGACAGCTGGAGAAGTGGGGTCTGCACATGACATGTACAAAGTGAACATAGGAATGCTGCGCTAAGGTCGGAGCTCTTGGCTTGTGCCTATGCGGGCACACATGCGTGAGTGCACAGGCCGTCTCTTTTGAACGGCACTACGCAAGACAGGCTGGAGTCTGATGGGTGAGCACAGCACCTATCCTTTGTTCCTTCAGCATTCGTCGTGTTTGCCAGAGGCATGAAAGCACTGCTTGCACTTAGGAAAGGGTTGGTGAACCACTTGGCCCACACTCAAGAATCGGTCAGTATTGGTCCTTCCGCAGAGAAG
Source organism: Effrenium voratum (assembly GCA_963377175.1). NCBI lineage: Eukaryota > Dinophyceae > Suessiales > Symbiodiniaceae > Effrenium > Effrenium voratum. The sequence continues at coordinate 15,138 of CAUJNA010000146.1, read as the reverse complement.
GCGCTCTTCAGAGTCGCCTCCGGCGATATGTATTGTTCGCAGCTTCTGGTGCTGAACCAATAAAAATGGAGGTTGAACGGAAAAGAACGGCTGCTTGAAGGCGGCAAGAGCCGCAGCTGGGCTCTCATCGGGGTCACCGAGGTCCTCTTCGGTGCTCTCAGGTACAACTTCTTCCAAAGACGACGAGTCGGAGTCGCTGGTGCGCGGCGACTGGGGGCTTGTCGGTCCCAGCGCTGACTCTGCTGTCACTGCGGTGGTGTCTGCAGACACACTTGCAGAGGGTGGCTGAGGCAAAACTGCGGGAGCGGCGTCATTGCCGTCCTGTGTGCCGGGACCATTGAATGCAAAGTACCCGGAGCGTGTGGTGTCAGGGGAGAAGGCCCCCGAGGCTATTAATGACAGAACCCGGACCAATTCCCTCAAAGGCGGTGCCAGAAGGTCGCGAGAGTAGGTGTTCACTGACAGCTCTGTTGCGTCCACATGGTAGCCCAACAGCTTACGCAAGGGGGGAGAAACTCCCGCTTTGGCTACCCAGCTGAGGCAAGTGGCTTTGAGGGACCGACTGGTGGGTACGGGTTCTCCTGGTTTGGCAATCTTAGCGAGGATGGAGTTCACCTCTGAAGTATTGAAAGGCCGTGGTGTGTCTCCTTGGGCACCCACTGAGCGAATCAGTGGTGGGGTGATAGCTCCCTGGACTGGAAGGCCAAGGCGATCCCTCGCAGCCAACCAGTTCTGGAACCAATGGCACCCACTCAAAGAGAAAATAGGCAAGGTGAGAGGCAGGATGAGACGGCTCTTGCCTCCGCTTTTGGAGGTCTTATATTCACTTGTGTTGAGCTGGTAAAAGGTGTTCCCGAAGTAAGTGACCCCTTCCGGGGCATCGAGCTCGAGGCTGGAGGCCCGCTGCAAATCCATCCAGCGAGACCTGGAATAGAGGGCAACGAGGATGCCCCCAACAATGTTCACCAAGGCGGGCTCGTCCGAGTCTGTGAGCAACTCCAACCGCTTGACTTGGCTGACTAAAATGGGCGGCTTCTGCCGAAGCGGGGGGGCGGCCTGCAAGGAGTGAGTCGCCGAACCCTTCAAAAGTGGGCTGGAGAAGAAGTCGGCATCAGCAGCGCATTGAAACATGTGAGCAAACCACCTCAGGGGAGCCGAGGGCGAGGCATCTTTGAGTGCCTGCATCCATTTCCATGTAGCGGAAACTGTCAGGGGGACCCAGGCCAATCTGTGGTCACTGCACCACGCAAAGTAGCGCTCAAGGTAGCCGAGGCGCGCTTTCAAAGTGGACTCACTTCGGCCGGAGACAACATCTGAAACAAGCTGCCATCCCATCCACGGGTCCTCGTCGGCAAGGGCTAGAATGGGACAGGAATCGCCTGCAGCCTTCAAAAGAATGAGAAGCCTGCTCACTAGTGCGTGCCGCAGGGTGCTCTGACGCAAGGAGGCAACAGCAGGCTTTCGAGTGAGCTGGAAAGAAGGGAGCCCCTCCAGAAGGTCAAGCTTGCGCTTGGCTGTTGTGCGCGGGAATGCCTCATCCAATAGCTCGGCAGCACTGGGCCCCAGTTTGCCCTCGTGAGAGGGCGGCTGGAGTGACTGAATCGACGGCACTGCTTGCAGCTCGATGTCACGTTGAGCAAATATTGGAGCAAAGGCCGGAGCCTCCCAAGGAAAGGTGAGGTCCATGTGGCTGAGGGCACGGACTAAATTTGGGGGCTGAGCCCATGGCAAAGGTTGCTTCTCTGAAGCGCTGCTGCGGGCGCGTTGGCTGAGACTGAGTTTGGGGCCGGCTTGGAATGGCGAGCGGCCTCGGCAGGAAGGCGCAAAAGAAAGCAAATGAAATATTCAAATGGCCGCCCCACTGGATCAGAAGAGAAGGGCAAGGAGGCCGGAACATTGCATTGGAAAGTAAAAGTTGCAATTCTGGAGCGGCATCCATTTGGCTCGGAAATTTTGGCTTGTGCACACTGAGGCGGGCAAAACTGGAGACCTGAAAGTGAGACAGTGTGCTGTGGTATATCAGAGCAGCAGGGCAAAAGGCGAGTGCTGAAGCGGCATCCGATTGGCCAGGAAATTTCTGGTGCACACTGCTGAGGCAGGAACAATGTGAGACCTGAGTGTGCATGAGCGCGGAACTGAAACGCCAGAGAAACAAAGGTAGAGGAGAAGTCCTGAAGCGGCATCCATTTGGGTAAGAAAATTCTGGCTCACGCGGACTGAGGATGGCACAACTGGAGGCCGGAAGGGCCTGAGTTTGCGAGAGAGCTGCACTGGAACGTCAAAGCGACAAACGGAAATGGGGGCATGCAAGTCTGAAGCAGCATCCATATAGCTTGGAAAATTTTGGCTCGCACGGACTGAGGCGGGCACGGATGGAGACCTGAGCGTGCAAGAGCGCTGCAATAGAGTGACACAGGCATGGTGAGTCGGCAAATGCTGTGATCAACTGGAAAGGCTCGGGTGAAGGAAAATTGGAGCGCAAAGCTGAGGTCGGAACACAGGATCTCCACCTGAGCGGGTCGACATGTGAGGAAAATGTAGGCTGATTGGATCGAGCAAATCAAATGCAGGTGCATGAAACTGAAGGAAAAGAATACACCTGAAAGGAAGGGCGGGGGAGATGCTCAAGCGCTTTTTCCGATCCGACAGCTGTGCAAATCAGCGCCTGCGAGGAGCGTGGGCTCGTCGGTCTCGAGCGGTGCGAGAAGACGACGACTTGGGCACTGGCGCTGGCATAGGCGGGGGCGGCTGGGAAGGCGCACTCAAGGTGGTCGGAGGCGTCATGGCTGCAGGGAGTGCCTTGGCCGGGTACGGGAAAAAGGCAGTCAAAGGTCTTCCATGGCCAAGGACGCGCGGGGCAACAGGCACCGCAGCAGGTTGAGGGGGAGGAACACGGCCCGAGCGCGTACGCGTGGGAGTTCGAGTCCACGAATCAGGTGACGGGCCGCTGACGTAGCAGTAGCCATGCTGAGCACCTTTTGGAAAGGTACGCGAGTCCGGGTGGGGAATGCGTGGCATGGCTTTCACTCCCACGCGTGGCATGGGCTTCACTGCAGGGATGACCTTGGTGCGCGTGAACGGAGCAACTGGCGCACGAGCCGCTCGGCGTTCGGCTTGTATCATCTCCAGAGCAACACGCACGGGGTCTTCTCGAGCCATGAGCACGCGCTCCAGGGACTCCGCCGCCTGTGTCCGGCTGATCTCGGCACTGATGAGCTGGCGGACCGCTTGCTCATCTGTCGGATCTGACCAGGCGGTTGCGCCGGCAGGCTCAGGTGCCTGGGCAGCCGAGGCAGCAGAGGGACCTTTGTCAGCCGGGTCTTCGTCGCTTGAAGCGTAGCAGGTGAGGCAACCCAGGGCGTCGCCCTCGAAGACCAACTCCGGGGGGAGCAGGATGCTGCCCCCCGTGATGGTTTCGCCGAGCGGGCCAGTTTCCTCTTCGCTGGACAGGTAATCGGCCAGGGCGGAATTCATGGCGGTCAGGAGCCGCCAAGGAGACCAAAGCAAGAACGGAGCTGAGCCAAGAGCTGTGGTTAAACCAAGCTGTGCGGGCACGGGTGACTCAAATGCAAACGGGGCCAGGCGGAAGGAAGAAATGAGGCACGGACCGTAGGCCTGGCGGCAAAGACAAGAGGCAGAAGTAACCTGGGGGCGGCGCACGGTGCACGAGGGACTGAGGCCGGACTTGCGGGGTACCTGAAACATGGCCGCCTGACAGGGCACGAGCGAGGCGCAAGGAAGACGAAGGGGGAAAGGGAACTGGGGCTGTCAAGAAAGTGAACTGCGCACCCTTCTCCAAGGCCCGGGCTGTGACGAACTGGAGGGAGTCCTGACACAGGCGAAACGGCCACCCCCAAAAGGACCCGAAAAGGGGGGAAAGGGGCCCGAGAAGAAAAAGGGGGCTAACGGCAGAGCATCGAGGTCCGAACGGACATGCACCTGAGCACGGACGCGTGTCGGGAAGGAACTGCTGCGGAAAAACGACTCACAAAACACGCAAGATCCATGCAAAACCATGCAGAAAAATCTAAGGCCCTGAAATTGGAAGGAAAGGAAAGGTTTGAGCCTCAAGCTGCAACTCAACAGTTAAGGGCACCCGTATAACGCCGCGAGTGCAAGCACTAGCAATCCATCGGCATCATCATCATCATCACCTTCATCATCATCATCATCCGCATCAGCATCATCATCATTCTTCATCATAATTCGTCATCGTCATCATTCATCATCATCATCGTTGTCATCATCGTCGTCATCCTCATCAGTATCATCATCATCATTCATCATCAGCAGCCGTGTCCGTCATCATCATCACTATCATCATCATCATCATCATCATCATCATCATCGTCGTCATCCTCCTCCCTACCATCATCATCATTCATCATCAGCAGCGTTATCCATCGTCATCATCACTATCATCATCATCATCGTCGGCGTCATCATCATCCTCATCATCCATCATCATCAGCAGCATCATCAGCATCATCATCATCAGCATTATCATCATCATCATCCATCATCATCATCATCGTCATCATCAGCAGTATCATCATCATCCTCAGGGTTACTGCTGATAAAGTTTGTGCAAAATCAATTGCGGAGCCTGCCCTGCTGGAACTGGGCAATACGAATCATAAATGGAGGAAACAGAATCTTCATCGTGACCTCATCATCAGCATCACCGGCATCAGCATCATATCATCCATCATCACCATCATCGTCGTCGTCATCATCACCATCATCATGATCGTCGTCAGCACCATCATCATCATCGTCATCACCACCATGATGATAGATAACGCAGAGATGAGATGATCATCATTGATGACGATGATGATGATGGTCGTGATGATGCTGATGATAATGCTGATGATGATGATGTCGATGATGATGATGATGATGGATGACGATGATAATGATGATGATAATGATGATGATGATGGATGATGATGATGATGCTGCTGATGATGATGATGATGATGATACGATGATGATGATGATGATGATGATGCCGATGATGCCGATGATGATGATGGATGATGAGGATGATACGGCCACAAGTCAGTCTGATCCCCCACAAGTTAATCTGACCCCCCTTACAAGCGAATATGCTTCGCCACTCTTTTTGTGGCGAACAAGTCAATCTGATCCCTCTAACAGTCTGTTTGATCCCCAGCCCCCGGAAGAGCATGTTCTCCAGCACCGGGCAAGACTGTAGGCTGCGCCGCCTGCAAGTTGGCCAGCCCCACCGTCGCCGCTGCGCCAACTCCAGCCGTGGCAGCCAACGTCCCAGCAACTCCCATGGCAAGAGGCCAACAAGATTCAGGTCAATAAGAAACTGATGCTGACTTGGCCGTGTCACCTTGGAGTCGCCAATTTTCCTTGACAAGAGTCACTTCTAAAGCGAGAGCATGTCCTGCTTAAGGGGCCGTTTATTCTGGCTGCCGACGCTGCATCTTGCCTGTTGCAAAGCTTTGCTTTCCTAACGGTCCCCGCAGCCCCGCATGCAGCGCTGTTTGGCCTGGTGCCATAAGCCTTGTGCAGCATCTATTGCTTTGTAGCTTGCGGAGTTGATGAGCCTGTGTTCTTTTCTGCAACCGCCGGCCAGGTCGCCAGGCAGTCTGTAAGGGAGTGTCTTTCCGGTGCCCGGCCTGTAAGGGATCGACCTGGTCCTCCGCAAGGTGGGATTCCGCCCGCTGCGCCGGTACTTGCGGAAGAAGCCCTTGAACAGCTTGGTCAGCTGCGCTACGCGCGCGCCAAGCGCCAGGGCGTTGAACGCGCAAAGTTGCCGCGCAGGAACGGATAAAAGAGATGAAGGGGTGCTTCCACCCTGCAAGGAGCACACAAGCTTCTTCCGCCCGTTGCGCAGCAGAATGTAGTTGTGGGCCCCTGGCGGATGAGGGACTGGTTGTGGTTAAAGTCCTTGCTGGAAGGCCACAGGCCGGCGCAAGCAGTAGCGCTGGCCCAAGTTCAGCACGACGGAGCCCGCGCCGTCCGCGGCCTCCGTGATCTGCTGTCGCTCCGTAGCCTTGGTACATCCGGGCAAGTTGCACGTCCTTGTCCGTGGCCTCTGCGGTGCGGAAGCCTTCCTTGGGAGTTGCACGCAGGGGCGTGCGCTGCAGAGGCTGCGCGTTGGGGTCCTTGCTGGATTGCACGAAGTCGTCCAGTAGAAGTGGCTTGTAACAAACAAGGTGGCCTGCGGTCCGGCTGGTTCAGGGACCCGCTGCGTGTTCAACGCCCCGGCGCTTGGCGCGCGCGTAGCGCAGCTGGGGTACCTGTTAGTGCACGGCCTCCGTCAGCCGGCTTGCGTCGTCCAGGGCGCCGCTGCGCCTGCGCTCACCAGGCACAGTTAGAGCCCGAGGCACAGTCTGAGCCCGAGGTATAGATCAAGGTACGGCCCGAGCCCGAGGTGCGGCCCGAGCCCGAGAAGCGCCTTGGCCGAGCGAGCGCGGCACGCGCATGCTGGAGAGGCAGCCTACGACCGCTGACGGCGGCGCACGAGCGCTGGTATAAACGCAAGATGATGTCCGAGCCCACAAGTGGGCTTGGGCGCTGTCTTGGGTGTCTTGCGCTTGGGCGCTGCCTTGGGCTTGGGCGCTGCCTTGGGCTTGGGCGCTGCCTTGGGCATGGCTGCTCCCTTGGGTGCTGCCTTGGGCTGCCTTTTGCCTTGGACTTTGCCTTCAGCGGCGCTGCTTTGGGAAATCTTACCCTCTTGGGCCGGAAGGGGAGTCGATTTCGTATTGCTGGCTCTGTGGGCAGGTCAGGGATCATTTTTTGGCTCTTCGGCAGGGGCTTGTTCTTGCTGCCGGGCCTGCCTCTTCGCCTTGGCGCCGGTTGCGCTTGCTTCATGAAAATATTATTTTAAAAGACCTTCGGGGGATTAGACGCGATCCAAAAACGGCACAAACGACAAGGACAAGCCCCTAGTCTTGCCCTGTCAGGTAAAGCGCATGTGCCTCAGGGTGACGGGGCCCCTCAGGGCCATGAAGCGCCCATCGTCGGAGCCCGTCTCCACAATGGTGCCCACGCCGCTCTTCAGCGTGATCTACAGGATGTCGTCCCCACACGGCCAGCGTTGGCCAGCTGGGCGCAGCGCAGGTAGACCTCGCTGTGTGCCATCATCCTGACAAACTCAAAGACCTGCTGCCCGCCCGAGACGAAGCTCGGGCCGAGCATGTGGTCCACACTGAAGGGCTTGGTCGGAGAGGCGGGCGGCAAGGTGGTAGTCCACCGCGTTGGGGAATTGCTGCTGCAGCTCCAGGTCGTTCAGAATCAGCCGGTTGCCGTTGTAGGCGACGCTCAGGCTGTTCGTGGTCTCGCTGTAGTTGGCAGCGGCGAAGTTGGAGCTGGCCAGCCGGGCGCCCGTGCGGGCAGCAGCGCCCAGTTCAGAGTGCCGAGTGCGGCGTCGACCTAGTAGAGGCACCGGCCTTGGTCTGTCGACAGGAAGCTGTCCGCGATTCTGATCTTGTAGACGGCCAGCCTGGCGTCGCTCTGCAGCAGGACTCTCCCAGGTCGACCTCGAAGTTGCTGTCCGAGCCGGCCACCCTCTTGCGGCTGTCCACGTAGATGGTTGTCATCCCTTTCTTTAGGAACCACCCGTTCGACGAATGATGGGGGGGGACTGGACGGCTGCGACAGAGGTACAGCAGGAGATGTTCACATCTCGCGTTGATCAGCGTGGAGCTGGCAGCTTCTGGCCCAGGAAGCTGAGCGCCGCTCCCATCAGCGTCTTTTTCAAGCGCGAATCGCTCTTCGAAGCGCTTGTAGAACATTTCGTTCTTCGGGGTAGTAGACGAAGAGGAAGCTATAGGGTTCTCGGGTCGCCTGCTCATACATCCTGCGCAGCTTGTCCTTCGGCAGCAGGGCGCTCAGCTCTTCGATGACGGCGTCCAGCTTGTGCTGGTTGCGCAGCCTCCAGCAGCATAGGAATTGCTGATTCACCCGCACCGCTGATGAGCCTCAGCTTCTGGGCTCACCCAGGTGCTGATTTGCATGCGCCAGCCTTGGATGAAGAGCGTGTCAACGTGGGGCTTGTCAAGCTGCGGGCTATCTGCGTAGTCGTCCAGGATAATCAGCACCTGGTACAGTTTCTTCATCTCCAACTTCTTGGACGTCTCGGTGATCTTGTGCTGCCTCTGGATGACGCAGCGCCGGCTCGTCCCACTCGTCGCAGCAGGCCTGCTCGCGCTCCGTGTTCAGGTCCTCCTCGATGTACTTCTTGACGGGGATCCAGCTGTCGTCTATGTTGATGGAAGGGCTGAAGATGTAGATTTTCTCAAAGACGCCACGATACTGCTCCAGAATCATGCTGATCAGAGCCACGGTCTTGCCCGATTTGAGAAGGCCCAAGGAAGATGCCCATGCATGGCACCAGGGGCACCACGGGGCACTGGTATACTCTGTCGTAGGAAACCCGGGCAAGACTGGGAGAGATGCAGTATTTACAGCATCACTCCCACTGCTCAGCTACTACACCGTCGTGCAGGTGGACGGCCTCCTATCCGGCAAGCTCGGAGTCACGGAGGCAGCCACGGAGGGGCCAACAAGGTGGTGGCCGCCGTCGGCGAGCAGATCCTGGGCCCCACTGTCAAACTGGACGGATCGTCCCAGCAGCGGCTGCGCCCACGCACACCGCCGGCGCAGCGAGCGTGGACGGCTGCACCCTGACCCTGGCGTCGCGCGCACCTACAACTTGACGCCCGGCCAAGAGCTCCTCTTCGCCTGCCGGTACCGGCCACGGCCTCCGCACATGTCCAAGGCCGACAACGTCTACGACCCCCTGTACGGCAGCTTCGCGGGTGGCGCCTGGAGCACGGCAAAGATTACTTCACCGTGCCTCCGAACAAAGCTGCACTTCCAGGCGCCGGGCCTGCCCAACCAGACCGGTGGAGGTCTACGGACTCCAGATCCTGGACGCAACCCTGGAGGCCGGCAACACGATGGAGGTGGAGGAGGACACGGCGGCCTCGGCCCTGTTGCTGAAGCACGAGTTCCTCGACGGAGGGGTCGACGACGTCACGTTGGCCACCTGGGCGAGGTGCTGCTGGAACCCACCCTGACCACATTAGGCAATTTTTTGGTGCGCTCTGGCCTTGCCAGCTTCACTTCACGGTGGGAGGCTTCCAGCTGGGGGGTTACGCCACGCGCCTTCGCCTGGAACATCGTGCGCACCTACACCTGACGCCGGGGAGACGCTACTCCTTCGGCTGACAACGACTACGTGGGCGTCACCGGCACCTTCCTCGGCACGGCCGCGCAGGGTGTCTGGAGCACGGCGCGCCTGGACTTCTTTGCGAAGCTGCACTTCGGCGCCTTCGGCGGGTCGATCTCCGGGCTGGTGCAGCAGTCGGCGGGCACGCTGGACCTGTACAGCCTGACAGCAACAGTTTCACACCCAACCCCAAAGCTGACTCACATCATTCCCCCTTCGCACCCCCGGAAGCTGACTCCGCCGCCCCCCCCAAAAAAGAAAGCAGACGACAACAGCAACAGTTTCACACCCAACCCCAAAGCTGACTCACATCATCCCCCCTTCAGTTAGACCAGACCTTGCCCATCTTTTTTCTATAAAAAATCCTAGCCCCCCCCCCTACACTTTCAGCAACATTTTAAAACAGCACCTCAAAAAGCACATTTTCAAAAATCAACATTTTAAAGCAGGTAATTTCCTAGTAAGTTCATCCATATTTTAAAAAATAAAGTTTACAAAATTTTAAAAAAAAATAAAAAAATAAATTTTAAAAAATAAATTTTACAAAATTTTAAAAAATAAATTTAAAAAAATAAAATTTTATAAAAAAATTAAAAAATAATTTTAAAATAAATTTTATAAAATGAAAATAAATTTTCAAAAAATATAAATTTTAAAATAATAATAATATAATTTTACAAAATATAATTTTACAAAATTTTCAAAAAATATTATTCCAAAAATTATGATAAATTATTGTACAATAATTTTTATCACAAATTTTGTAGACATATTATGGGCAAGGTCTGGTTCATTCGTTTTTTATAATTATTCAAATCTTCTTCCAAACATTTTATATTTATACAATATGTTAAAATCAACTGCATCTAATTTTTCTTTGCTACAAATCCATTTGTTACCATTCTTTTTTATTTCGATTAACCATTCAAATTCTCTAAAGCTTAAATACCACCAATTGGATGTCTTTTGACTGTGTGAATAGTTTCCAGCATTTCTAATTATTCGTTGGTTGTTGGTTTGTTCCATATATTTTACCATTGCATGCTTTAATGGGATGTAATTTTTCGTTTCAATATTGTTTATCATTTTATGATGTTCTGTAACTTCCTTTTCTAACCGTTTTTCAGTTACAAATCCGTAACTGTCATCTTCTTCTTCTTCTTCTTCTTCTTCTTCTTCTTCTTCTGTTTTATTATCATTATCACTCAAAAAATCAATTATTTTAGTTTCCTGTTGTTCAATATAAGTTAAGACTTCATTGATAATTTCTTCCTGTTCAACCTCTGTAAATACAACCATTTGTATGATAATATATATAATTAATATTTCTTTAAGTACTTTTTACAAGAAATTAAATTAATAAATTAAAATTAAATTAATAAATTAAAATTAAATTAATAAAATAATTATAATTAAATTATCATAATTAAATTATAATTGCTAAAATTGGATTATCATCATTAAAACTTAAATCCCGTGCAATTTTACAAACAGAACCACTGCCTGAAAATAATTCTAATAAATTCATATTATTAGAATTATTTATATTTTAATTTTCAACAATTACATATTTACCATCATCGCCCTTAATTATTTTATAATATTCTAATGTTTGTTTTTTTGGACTTTTGATTTGCCCCTTATTTAACATACCGCAGTATTTTTTACGCTTCGTGTCATAATCACCGCTGGGTCTGCCTATCCCTTTCTTTTCAAAGATCTTATCAATCTTTTCCTTCTCTTCATTGTTATTTTTTGGTTCGTTTGCCTTTGCATCAAGTTTCTCGTCAATAGTTTTTATCATCTCGTACAACAGTTTAACATTTTTACTAACTGTCATCATCTTCCTTGATAGTTCAGAAATAACATTATTCTCAACTTCAGACATTTTATATATATTTATTTGTATAATTATCTATTTAAATATTTATTTATTTATAAAATTGATTTAATGTAAAATCTACTCTTTAAATACTATGTTATTACCCTATGAAAACTAACATTGACTAAATGGTCATTTGTTTCTATTGTCATATCTCCGTCCTTCTTCTTCACTACACTCATTTCTTGGTCTTTCTTCTTGACTGATAACATACACGGAATACATTTAATATTAACACCGCCTTTTTTATCTACTATTAATTCATTTTGAAAGTTCATAATATGATTACATTTATCACATTTTACTTCTCTGCTTACACCTAGTGATTTAACACTTACTGTTGTTTCTTTCCGAGTTTCAATATCTGGCATTGGTCTTTCATTATCTAATATTGAATTTGATTTACTCTTTTTCTTTTTTCCCATTTATATTAATATCTACATTTTTATTTTTGATATATTGTATTCCTAATTTTATTAATTCTAATGAATAATAACAGCATTTTTTAATTTTATTGTCAGTTATTATTACTTGTTCTATATTCTCTACTTCATCTATTATATCAATATAATCTGAATAACTTCTATCCATATTAAATAATAAGATAAAATATTCTAATTAATCTTATTATTTTCATGCATAATAGAATATTGGTGGGGCACAGCACTTGGGTTTTCATTGCACACGCGAGCAAGACACAAAACTAATTATCTTCAATGCTTATTGATTGAAGCAATGGAAAACCTGTTCCATTATGTTATTCACCGCCACTCATAACATAATGATGTTCCATTTAATATTAATTACAAGTTAATTTTTAAATATAATTTTGTATATTTCTTTAATATCAACTATGACAGATGTCCCAATAATAAAACCAATAAACATAACTGAATATGAATTCAAACAATCCAAATATGAGCACGTGCCAAAATTACCATTTAGAAGTATTATAGTTGCGAGTTCGACGGGAGGCAAAACAGTTTTAGTTCAGAATCTTATTTTAAATGTTTATAGAAATTCATTTGCAAGAATATTTATATTTTCCCCCAGCGTTCATAATGACCCAACCTTTACAGAAGTTACAAAATACATCAGGGATGAATTGCACGTAGATGATGAAAAAGAACAAATATATTTTGATACTTATAACCCAAGTGATATAGAAAATGTAATTGAAAGACAGAAGAAAATAATTAATTATATGAAATCTAAAAAGATAAAGAAACTGCATTCAATATTAATCGTTATAGATGACCACGCAGACGATCCTAAATTTGTTAGATATAGTAAAATATTACATGGATTATTTACAAGAGGCAGGCACGATGCAGTAAGTGTAATTTGTTCAACACAAAAATATAATGTTTTAGCGCCTATCATTCGTTTAAATGCCAGTTCATTATATATTTTTAGGTTTAATATAATATAATAATATGTCAATGAAACTATGTAGATGTGGTGGATTTTATCGTAGAGGTAATTATAATTTTCATACTAATTCTTGGATACATAAACTTTATAAAGTATTGAAAAGAAGGGCAACAGACGAGGAATTATTAAGATTTCAAAATAATTTGTTGATGAAGAAGATTTAATAGATGATATATGTAGCAATGCATCAACGAAATTACCCGATAGTGAAATGACAGATTATGATAGTAATCAATAATATGAATTTGTTTTAATATTATTAATTTAAAATAATGAATAATTACATAATTGAACAGGTAATTTATATATTAATTTGTCAGATTTTTCTTTCTCTAGTTTCTCAATTCGTGCCACACATTCTTGAAGAGATTTAATAATTAAAGTGTCTGCTCGTGTTTTTTCATCTATACTTAAAACCTTAATGTCTTCCAAACTATTATTTTCATTATTTTTACTTTGAAAAGCACCCATTATATATAATATTATTTAGATTTTAATTTTTCAAAATTATATTTTTGTTTTTCTTCTCCGTCTTCTTCTTCTTCGTCTTCAGTTGGTGCTGGTATTTCTGTTGGACTTTCAGATGAAGAACTATGGACAGTAACAGGTGGAGAACTATGAACACTAATAATTTCATTAGAAGAACTACTGCTAGCTTGTGCATTTCCTGCTGTTATTTGATTGACTAAACCTGCGATATTTATAGTTGTTGCAATTGCGCTGTGCGATAAGTTTAATATGATATCTGCTACTGTAGCGCCGTTGTGTAGCATTATTTCTATCATTTTTGTCAGTTTGAACTTCTTTTCTTCTTCATCGCTGTCATCCTCATCTGGTGGTTTCTTTGGCGGTGGTTCTGGCGGTTTGTTGTTGTCGAGCATTTCAGTAAAGGCTGACACCATCGCGTCGCGTTGGTTTTTCAGTGTTTGTGTTGCGTGTGTTCTTGTTGGTTCATTTCTCTTGTGTGTGTTGTGCCAAAAGTGTTTAAGCATTATTTTAAACATATTGTCTTGGTTTTCCTTTACCTTAAACGCTTCAAATGTCATATTTAATGGTTGATTTGCATCATTGTATAACTTTTCTTGCGTCTCTCTGGTTGCTGTAGCAATCGTATCTGTGTTGGTTGCAATGTCAATAAACTCTCTCGGCGTGCCCTTTTTCATCAATTTCGGTGGTTGTATTGTTGTTGAAGTGTTTGGTTTCATTAGGTTATGTATTGTAAAACTGTCGTGATCATATTTATCATTGAACTTTTGCTTCTTTCTTTTCAGTATGTTTTTAGTTAATATTATCATTATAATTATTTATATATTATTTCTTTCCTTTACCTTTAAAACTTGCCTTGAGTTCTTCTATTCTACCTCTGCCTAAATTTACTATCCATCCGCCGTTATCAATAGTGTCTAAAATCATATCTGTTAAATATTCTTTGTATGTTCTCGCCTTGCCTCTGCCTTTGTGTTTCAATTCTTCTTGTATTTCGCTTTCTTCTGGCACTTGAATTCCTCTTAAATAAAATTGAAATTTAGTATCATTTACTGTTAAATTAGGGTTGTCTTTCCAGTAAGCGGGACTAATAGTATTATCTATTGTTGTTTTAAATAATGGCGTCATTGGCAATGGTGGTGGTTGTTGGGCTGCTGAACTTGATGCTCCTGTTGCTTGATATTCTACTTGGGCATCATCTCCGCCTGAAATTGGCGAACCTTCGTATTCTAATACTGGGAGATTATCTGGTACTGTTCTTGTTGTTGCTGATGGTGCTGATTGTCTATCGCCTAGCATTCTTGGAAAAATTGTTCCGCCCATATCTCTTAAATTTGATGCCATTGCTTGACTCACTTCATTTACTCTTTCTTTCGTTGCTGTTGCTAGTTCTTGCAGTCTTGTATCTACCATCCCTTCGTGTTGCCTTGCTGTTTGTTGTGGTGTTGAAAAATCATATTCATCTTCTATTGCTTCTGCGTTTCTGGTTAATGGTGTGTCAGCATTCATCCTATGCACTGCATAAGTGTGCCCGTTTCTGCGTGCTTCTTGTTTCATCATTATCTCTCTCATTTGCCTGTCTAATATTCTCATTTGTTGGTCTTTCAATAATTCAAAATGGTCGCTTCCATCAAAAAAACTACCCTGAGGGCTTGCTTTAAAAAAGGTAGCATCTCGGTTAGGTAGTTTTCCCGTTATTAAATCATTTTCGCCTATTAAATTTGCGATTTCTTCATAAGTAGGTCGTCGTTTCAATCCAAATTTTGCATATGGATTTATTAATTCTAAACTTTGGGTTGTTGTCATATTGATACAATATTAATTAGAAAATATTATATTGATATTTTTGTGAAAAATGTTATTAATAATAATATTTTATTGTTAATAATATTTTTGTGAAACATATTATTAATCTATATCAATATATTTTAAGTAAATATTAACTTTTTTGTATCTTCACATCATTCTATCCAGCTCATTTACATAGTTTGCTCTCTTGTTTCCTTCGTCAATCTTTTTCCTTAATGCTACTGATGCTTCTTGTGAATTTCTTAGTTTCATTTGTTCATGTAGGTGTTTTAGATATTCTGTATCTTTTAGATCAAATGGACTATATTTAATT
>CAUJNA010000145.1:308608-313312 GCA_963377175.1 Effrenium voratum | reverse complement strand
AACCAACCAACCAACCCAACCTGGGAAAATCAGAGACTAATCTCTGCTAATCAACCAAGGCAGCAAATGCACCTTTGTCATCTTGAGCCAAACAATGGTAATCAGTATGAATTACATCCAAGTGGGAATGCATGGTGTACTTTCGCACGCCCCCTTGGATTAATGGAAAATGTGGAATTAATCCACACTCCACTAGCACAAATGCATTCCAAAGAATGCCAAGCTGCCTTGAAATCTTTTCTCTCTGCAAAATGTCTATGCAAAACGGGTGACCTAATCATCACCAAAAGAATTGCAATGCTGGGAAATGCACAAGGACAAGTGGTTGAATGTATTGTGGACTCGAATCACAGACAGAATGTGTTCCAAGAGTATCGCCTCCAGAATCACCAGAAAACGTTCTCTCAATGTATTGGTGTCATAGATGAATCCAAACCAAAAGTAAACTGTCATCTACAGTAATGTTGTAACTGTACCTCCACACAAATGCCGAAAACTGAATCACAAATGAAGTGGCAAATCGAACCAGGCAAAATCGCGATATCCAATGAACATAGAATCTCAATGCAAATCCAGTGTGGAATAAATGCATCCAAATCGGTGCCTGGCCAGAATCGAAATCCCAGCTCCACCAATGCTGAATCACAGCTTCGCTCTGTAATATGAATCTACCAGTGACTTGGGAATCTCCTGGTAGTCGCCCATGAATTTGTCCAATGAAGTCTTCCAGGTCTCGGGAATGAACATGTGGTAATCCCGGTACCAATGGGAATTGCTTTGCTGCAATGAATTGGCAGCGAGCATCAATTCCCCAATCTGGGCCTTGATATTGAATCCGGCCATGGAGCAAATCTCCTGCATCGCCAAGCTGTCTCTTGAATCCCAAATGTAATCCTTGAAGTGAATGATGGGGTCAATGTGAGACCTCACAAATACGTGAGTAAATGAATGCCTCATGAAATCAAGAAATCGCTGCGAATGTGGCCTGAATCCAATCACCACTGGTGTGTCCGCCAAATACTGAATCAATCTGTTCTTTGCATCACCCTCTGGTGCAAATGATCGCTCATAGCTGAATGAATACAGAAAGAATAGCAAAGACGAACGCGGGCTCAAATGGAATCCAGTAAACTGACTGTTCCAGAAACAATGTGAAGCAAGAATTGCAAATGTTCCCTTCATAGCCTCAGGAATGTTACTGGCACGGCCCTCAAAAATCCTCTTCAAATGGTTCCACATTGCTGAAGGCATGGTGAAATACAGCATGAATGGCAACATGCAAAAGTTCAAATGTTGCAAATTCCAGTTGGGGTTGAATGGAATCAATCTCTCCACCCTTGGTGGGAATTGTAGCCACAAATGCCTCTCAAATGGAGTATAGGACATACTCCCAGCCGCAATGTTTGGAATGATCCTGATCAGAATCTGCGCACTCCAGGCATCGTCCGCGAATCGGTTCATGAAAATAAAATCCTGGAACCCAAATTGTTCCTGTTGCTGGCCGCTGAATAGAATCTGCCACAACATCGTGGCCGTAATGAATGCCTTGTATTCCGAAAAATTCGTGCGCTCCATCTTCAAATCTCTTGCGAGAATCCGGTGGAAATACTGTCGCGTCAAATTCCGGAATGCGGGCTGTCCATCGCATCGGTCGAAGTAAATGCACACCAAAATGTCAGTCAGAATGTTGAGCAAAACAGATGTTGCAGTCATGCATGAAATGGCTTCGAATTCACTCGTGGCAAAATGTCTTGACTACTGACTAAGTGAAACAGAATCATGTTGACTATCTACTACCTGAAGGGCAAATCCCTAATGTGATGTTATGCCTCTGCAAAATTGCCTTGGCAACATACTTGGTTAAAATGTCAGATGGGTTGAGGGTTCCCGGAATCTTCTTAATCACCAGGGTCCCAGAGGAAACCAGCTCCTGGACAAACAGAAATCGCAATTGGACATGTTTGGTTTTCCGGGATGCCCCAAATCTGACAGCCATGCTCTTGCCTGCAGTTGAATCGGTAAACAGAATGATGTTCACCTTGGGAGCCACAAGGGTTTCCAGAATCAAAGATTTAATGAATAGGGCCTCGGCCGCACCACTTCCAATAGCATAAAGTTCGGCTTCCCCACTTGACAAGGCAATGGTGGCCTGTGTTCTGCTGTGTGCTGAAATGTTGATGCCGAGAATGTTCAATGCTACTCCTGATGTGGACCTCCTGGAATCGGTGCAACCTGCCCAATCACTGTCCACATAGACCTTTATGTCCAATGATTTCACCTGTCTTCCAATCCGGAAATCAGGTCTCATAACATGGACATAATCCTTGGTTCCACTCAGGTACCTCAACAATGTCTTCAACTTAATCTTGTGCACCTCAGTGGGAGCAACCAATCCTCGTGACAACTCCTTAACAGCATACATGATGTCAACACGCAATGCTGCAAGCCACAACAATTGTCCAACCAATCTCCTATACAATTTATGCTCTTGCGAATTCAACAATTCGTTGTCAAGCAACTTCCGCAATGAATCTCCTCCTGGCGTCTGAGCCGGCTTGCTCTTGGTCATGCCATAGGAATCCAGCATGCGGTCAATGTAATCAGGAGACATGAACAATTCCATGGAATCTGATGTTCGGCGAATCTGACGTCCCAAGAAGGAGACTGTCTTACCTTCACTCAATTCACCTGTCTGCCGAATCAGAAGCACCTTCTTCAAATCTTGCATCACCTCATCAATGTCACGTCGCTCACCTACAAACATCAAATCATCGACATAGACCAATGCCCACAATTTCTTGGTCTTGTGTCGGTACAAATTCGGATCTGACTTCAAACGCTCAAATCCCGCGTCAAGCATGGTCTTGGCTAAATGCTGTTGCCATGCCTTTGGCGAACCTTTCAGGCCATACAATGCCTTCTTCAATCGCCAAAGTACGCCCCCTTGAGGGTAGTACTCCTTTGGAGGAATGACAAAAATCTTCTGCCACAACGTCGCATGCAAGAATGCGGTGGACACGTCTGCAATCACAACATCCAAATTCATGGCAATGGACAACGCAATCAACAACTTCAATGTGGACAAGCTTGGGGTAGAAGCGAATGTGTCATCCTTATCTTCAATGTATTGGTCAAAGCCACGGGCTACCAATCTACACTTCACTTCTGCTCCTTTCCAAGACTTAACCCACTTCATTGAAATTGCTGAATCAACTTCTTCCTGCGTCAAATCCTCGGTTTTCTCTTCTACATACGAATCAAAGTCCTTCATGGAATTCATTTCCTTGTTCATTCCTGCCTCTTCCAAATCTCTGGGGAATTCAGACTCTCCCCAAAGAATCGGATTGGCAAATTTCTTCATGTTCCCTAATTCTTCTTCATCCTGGTTTACATGAATGGGCAAGTCCAATGACTCACGCGTGGTGACTGTGGCAATCCTACAATCTTCAACCAATGTGCAACCAAACTCGCATGGCAGAATGGCAGAAATGTAGCTTACAGTAGAATCCGCTTCAGGAATCTCTGCCTGCTCACTGGTTCTCTTAATGCCTCTTGCCTCTGCCAATCTGCGCCTATTGGTTGGAGACTCCGAATGCTCTCCAGGTTCCCTGTCAATGTCCTCATGACCTCGCGTCAATCCTTGGGACAACTGGGCTGACGAATCCTCACCAGTTCCATCGTGATCTGGCTCCTCTGTTTGCTCGTCAGTTGGTGGAATCCCCAAAGGTGGCTGGGGTTCACCTTTCTGGAGCACAGCAGAATCACCCGGAAGGATGAACGAATCCGTTTCGACCTTGGATCCTTTTGGATCCCATGGCAATGCACGCAACCCTTGCATCAAATCTCGCTTGACTTGTGATCCCGGCTGAAGTCTCCGAATGCCTCGCACCTTGTACACAGCATTGGAATCCGCCACAAAATGCTGGTCGGATGTGGTGTCACGTCCAAGCCAAATGCCTGAATGCCACGATGGCTCAGACTTAGGCGCAGGCAATCGGAACTGCACAGACTCGGCAATTCGACACAATGCACCTCCATACTTCTTTCCCCATCGTCGTTCAAATGGAGTGAATCCATCAGACCGATGAAGAAACCTGTTTAGAAGCCACATGGAGTGCTTAACAATCCAAGGAAACAATGGCGAATGCACGCTAACCGACATGCCATACCTATGTTGAATGTCAAGCTTCAAAGCACGAATCTGAGCATACAATGTTGCTTGCATGTTGGAAATGGATCCCTGAGCTTGCTTCCAGCCAGTGGGAGCTTCACGGTATGACAATCCACCAATGTCACCCGTGACTGCCTCGACCAAGGCTTTTAATGAAGCTTCAGGGTCGCACTGAACAATCCCAAATGTCCTTCCAATCTCCAACACGAATTTCCTCAACTCTGCTTGCGCATACACAATGCGTCCTTTGGACGGAACAACGCACGCCAATCCCATTCCACTCAGTACATCAGTGGCCGTGAGCAATGTCACCTGTGTGTCACTTTGTGAATCACCCATAAAGGCGTAATCCACCTGAATCACAGGTTGCCGCACCGAAATGGCACGACTCTGGTTTTGCTTGCTCTTCGACCTGACGCAAATCTCACACCATGATCTGAATGGCAGATGAGTCAACTCATGTTCACGAATCTCATCGTCCGTCGGCTGTTTGGGAACGTACAATCCCTTTGGCCGTTGAGCCGACATTTCCG
>CAUJNA010000145.1:256108-303608 GCA_963377175.1 Effrenium voratum | reverse complement strand
TGAATTCCTGCTTATTCAGCTCATCGATAAAATCAGAAGCATATCGCACGATCCTGCAGGTGAGGCGGGTTCTCTATTAAAGGTGCTCTCAGAAACATGCCGAACATGCTCCAAGACTGTGTGATGGGCATCAACACATCAAGGCTGATCAGGCACTGGAGAAGTGTGTGTACCAAGTCTGGCTCGAACCACGCGAGTGTGTTTAAACAAGACCACCCTCCTGAGAGCAGCCTCACTTCGGCGCATAAATCGCTGACAAATGTCACGGAAACCTTGCGCATCGAGCCTCAGAAAACAGGATGTCAGACGCAGGTCAGAAACAAAGCAGGACCCTTCTCAACCGCAAGTACCTGATGACGAAAAATGCTTGGAAGGTGAACAGTAGAGATCAAGGTGCATGGCCACTTTCACGTCACTGATGGCCGTCAAAGTACCGCGGTGCTTCCAATTGGTCCACAGCACAGCTTCTGCCAAGTACCGACGCTCGCCAACCTGCGAACGATTGAATCAACACGGCTACAGGCAGATGCTGCTCTTTTCGGCTAATAGCGTTTCGCATGCAACGGGGACTGCCCAATCCAACATTGTCTCAGTCAGCGTCAAAATTACTGGTCCGTGGTATATTGGGACGTTCCGTATCGCTTTTCGTGCTTCAACAAGAAACAACATGTGCATGACACGCTCCTACATAAAGTACGTGACGGCAATATTGAAGCTGACTCATCTCTTTCCAGGCAATTGCAAAAACGCTCAGACAAGTCACCTGGGCCACTTCACCGTAAGAGTCCATGTATTCCAATTGGCCCGACACAACAATGTACATCTTGGGCTCAGCTGGTTCCTCCCCGAGGTTGAAGATGATGTCCGTGCTTGAAAGCAGCAACATGGACATTGCCTGGGCCGGATAAAGAAAACTAAACCTGCCCGCGTTGCCGTTGTATGATACAATAAAGCCCCCTCCTTTCTTTTGGCCGCCTTTTGGCAGGGCAAGCTTTGCTGCCTTATGGCGAGCTTAGTACGAAATTCCCCAAACATGGCAGCTCACCAGCAACAGAAAGCTGGTTGCTCCACATCTCTCTAAGCAAGGCACACACCCCAAACTCCCATTGCTAGCTCGCGTCCATTTTTTTGCTTCCTGGGCGCTCGGTGGCAAATCGGGCGCATGATCGGAGAATTATCCTGCAGAAGCTCCAGGCAGAAAGGGTGCCACATCAGCACCTGCGAGTACATGTCCTGAGATAATCGGGCCAAGCCGCCAAAATCAAAGGCAGAACGCAAGAGTTTAGCAAGAACCAGGCATTAAAGCACAAGAATCTGTGGCAGAGTTGTTTGATGGGAAACCAAAAGGCTCCGCCCTTGCCATTGCTTAAGCATTACTATTTGGAGTGGCCCCAAACAGTTTTAACAACGCAGGTGGACGGAGTTCAGCTCAAAGTTCCTACTTGATTCCACAGCACATACAAAGAAACGTCCTGTTGGTCAAGTAATCAAGGTACAAGCAAAGCAAGAAGACTCAAACTCCCAAGTGGCAAGCAAGGGGATCCCAAAGAGAGCAATGCTCTTGTCATGCGGATCGAAGAGAACGGCATCATGCCTTTACGGCCCCAAGATGACAATCCCTCTCGCATGACTCGACATCCCCTCATTGGGGTCTAACCCCAAATTGCCGAGGGAAACATTGCCAGAAACGAAGGCTCTCCTAGGTTCCCTTCTTCAACACGAGAGTTGCCACTTGGGCAAGGCGCGAAGGCCAGCTCAACCTTCAAAGGTTCTGAGATCACGTGCAAAAGCTCCACGGACTCGGGGGTGAGGTCTCCACTGATGGCATGCTTGGCGTTGCGGCAGACCCGCTTTGTGATGACCTGCCAGGCCCCTATATAGCATTACGAGCATGCAGCCACCGGTGAGTGTTCCAATCCGGTCGCTCTCGCGCCCCCTCTGTCTCTCTCTCTCTCTCTCTCTCTCTCTCTCTCTCTCTCTCTCTCTCTCTCTGTCCCCCTCTCTCTCTCTCTGCAAGTTCTACAGGGCTAGCTTTGTTGCCTTTGCTAGCAACATACATCCCAACAAGCGTCACCTCGGCAGCACAACATTTTCTGATGGTTGGTGCTGGAGAATGGCGGGACAGACATGTGCTTGCCCATCGTAAACAGCGTTGGTATGATCCCTGTCACTCTCCAGAATAGGCTAGGGAATGTGCACCTTTGAGCGCGGTACTTTGAGAGTTCGTTCAATGTGTTCGCATGCAACACTTCCCACCAGGGCGGCTTCCGCTCTGCACAGAAACATGCTGTTCACTTTGCCTGGGCGCAAACAACTTCGTTGGTGCCCGAAGTTATTGGATTCCCCAGTGGCTTAGTTGGTGATCATGATCAATTCCCCGGACCACGTGCAAAAATATAGCCAATGAGCTTCGGGAAAACCAGGCGAAGCAGAGACCAATGAGTGATAAACATAAGAGACGGCTCTACTTATGCAACGAAATCAGTCAAATCCTCAAAAATCCGGGACTGCCTTCCAAGCAGTTAGCTTCCTCCTTGGCGCATCTAAAGACCTTCCTGTTACTTCCCTTTGCTTCTTTTGTCCTTCCTCGACTCCCTGGCCTTAGAGACGTTGTTCTGCTTCAGGTACCTCTTTAAGGTTGCGAGCTGCCTTGCGCCGCTGCCACCGATGATGTATTGCTGCGTGAGCCCAGAGGTGAAGACTCCCAGCATCACCAGGGCGATCACAAAGATGGTGCCACCTCAGTGAAAAACAGATCGAACACATCAGACACATCAGACACATCGGACACATCGGACATCCAATTCCGGCCCGAAAAGACCTGGGTCCCCAAAAAAGGCCTAGGTTACAATGGGACGAATCCCAATCTGAGCGCTCTCCAGCTTGAGACGCGGGGTCATCCAATCGGCTCGGCTGGATAGGCGTCTTGGCTTGAGCGACCCCCCGTCGCACACAAGAATGAATTCAAGTGGCTACGATTTTTGGAGGAACACCCTCACGAATGGTTGGCTTTAGGGAGAAGGCCCTGAACCATTGAAGTGGCGAAGCCTGACCCCCATGTTCAGCCCTGTGCGTGGACAAGCCTCTAGCTGATCAATCCTGTCAATGGCGTTTGGGTGAATTGGGGCTGTGCGACCCGTCTGGATGGATCACCCAATTAGTTCGGGAACACTCATCAATCATTGATGACCTTTTGAAGGGCACTCCATAAAGATGGTGCAAGGCAACTGAGCCTAGGCAAGCTTCACACCATCGGAAAAGAAACTATACGAAAATATGTTCGCACACCCGTAGCACACCATACGAAAGCTTCGGGGCGGGTTAGATGACATCAAACCCTTTGTGAACTCCCCCCAACCGAGCAGGGCATTCTCCAACGCCAGCAAAGAAAATGACCTGGCAATGGTGGCAACCAAGGGTGCCCCAACTCCTGCAGCTCCCACCCTGCCAGAGTGGAGGCAAGCCACCAATGGCCACAGCAAAAAGCCGTTCCAAGGGGTTCATCGGGTAGATCTCATCCATGCCACCTCCAAGTTGCTTGGCTATTTGAACCACATACAACATTGCTTGCCAAGAGAGCTGGTTCTACTGGTCTGTGCGAAATGGTTGTCCCACCCTTGTCCTCCCAACCAGTGACAAACTGCCAAATTCATTGTCCCTTGTCCGTTACTCCAGTGTTTTCGGTGTGTTGATGTTGAGTACTGACATGTACTGACGATGGATTTGTGGCTTCTGTCTCGGATGGAAGCGCGAGATCAGATTTCCCTTGCAAGTTCCTCGCCCGTGAGTCCCCTGGTGTTTGTGGGAAATTGAGGAAGTCTCCTGGTGCTTTTTTGGGAGTGAACCAGCGACTAAAAGTAACTTTTCTAATCGACCTGTTCACGAGGTTCTCCAAACATGCAGCTTGTCACATGAATTTTGTTCCTAGGTCTGGCAACAAATAACAAAACAAAGTACCCTCAAAATATCTCCGAATAGAGATCCTTTGACCCCCGAAAATACAAGCCCATGAACCGGGCCTGAGAATTGAGCAAGGGCCCAATGCAGCGAAGCCAGGTACTGTGCATCCACTCCCAGCGCTGTATAACCTTGATTCTTTACCCAGGTGGATTCTGTCACGTCGCGAGCACCCAGCGCAAACCACAGGCAACCGGTGAAGTGGGAGATGGTCAGCAACACGATTGTGACCTTGCTCACCTGCACTAACGGCCCCAATGTCTCAGACTGGATTCGCTCCGTCACATTGGCCATGATCTCTTGCATACGCACCAGTCTCAGCAAGCGCACAATTCGTATGATCCGTGTGACGCGGGCAAAGCTCAGCATTGCCACACCTGATGAAGAGAATATAACCTCAGACCAGTCTGAGCACACGATCACAAGGTCCAAGGCCAGCCAGGTCTTTGCATACCGCTTCAGGATTGTTTTCAGGTTGTACTCGACAGCGCCATCGGCCATAACCACACCAGTGCAGCAAGAACAGAAGATGTCGAATGTCCAAAACAGGCGAGTCGTCCACTCCATCATCGTCAAAAACGCGTTTTCAGGAAGACTATATGCCTGCATTGGGATCATCACCATGTCGTACAACACCATCACTAAACTTCCCAAGTCCCAAGCCACGCGGATTGAGGAATCTGGATTTAAGATCCATCCGTGTGAGACTGGCTCTTGATAGTCGTCCTCCTCCTCACCTTGTCTGCTGCAATTCGTGATCAAAATTCCTCCCTGCACGGCAAATCAAAGCACATGGCTGCCCAAGTGGCGGAAGGGCACAGAGCTCTCTGATTCTCCATGGCTTCCCCTCTTCATTTTCTTCATTTGCTTGGACGACGCTCGCCACACCTGCGGCTCGCACGCATGCAAGCTTTCACGTCAAGGCTGTGATATCGTGCCTCAAGCATTTCGAACTGTTCCTCCCCGGCCAAGTTGCCTTGGACAAAATACGCTTGCTCATCAAGCCAATGATAGTCAAGACTCTTCTTATTTTGGACTTCGAGTTGCTTCTGCCACTATCACTGTCCGAATCGTCATCATCCTTCGGTGGCTTGTCTTCTTGAGGTGCACCGGGCAAAATTGCCTGACAAGTTCTCTGACGTGCGTGCGACATTGAAGTAGAACCCTCATGTCTATCAAAACACTACGGGAGCCCATCTTGCATCAATCCATGAGATCCGACTGCATTGAATTCACAAATCCGATGTGCATGCAATGTGGAAGTCCCTTCAACAACGTCCTCAGTGTATGCAAGTCGCTAAGTTGCCGCCGGTGTTGGCAGTCGTGTTTCGCTTCCTTGCGCAGCACTGGTGGCGTACCCCGCACCACAATGGCACACAGGTTGACCGAAGTGTCCAAACCAGAGCAGTAGGTTCTTGTCGGAGAAGATACCAGCCATAAGCAAACAACTTCTCGCCGCCACAACCGACTCAAAAGTGTAAGTGTCAGTTTTTGGAGTGACGATCTACTCGGTTCATGAAACATGCCTTTTGCTCCAGCAAATTGGCTGACTTGAAGTGGAACCTTCCGGGTTGCCTGGACTTGCCCAGCACAGGGAAGAGCTGCGTGACAGGACTGGCTGGGTCTAGTCTCAACAGTGTTTCCGCTGAAGTGTACCTTGGTGTGCTTGCGGTTGAATGCTTGCCTGTGCAATAGTAACTAGTGGATCATGGGTACATGGTTGGTTGCAGTTGCTTGCAGTTGTTTGACTGCCATTGGTTTTCTCAGAAACAGCTGGTTGCAGCTTGTTCATAGATTGTGCAGGACTCCGTTGATCAACAGCCGTGGCCGATGCCTTCGCTGCCGAGTCGGCAGCGCATTACACCCCCAGGTCGCGCTGTTCGCTGTCACACCCAAGTTAAGACATTGCAACATGGTCACACATCGAAGAGACGTAGTCGATAAATCTACGCCAAGCCAGTCCATACCGAAACCAATACTCACCCACAGCAGACAAGAGTGACGAGCAGGTGAAACATCCGAAACAAAACGGACAACAGACTGTCGGACTGTGCCAAGCGTCATGACCTGGCGGTTCTTCCCATTTTGCGGCACATTGGCCTGGGCAATGTCCTGCTGCGGCAAAGGCTTCCAAGGCTCCGCATTCCTCAGCTTGTGACCAATTGGCACAAAAAACGGGAGGATGCTTGTGATCCCCTTTACACACCATCTGAAATGGATGAGTTGCCCGATCTCTTGGGACAGTGCTCCAGGCAACTGATCAGAATGAGCTGCAAAACGCTCATTGATCTACTGAAGCTTTGTGGAGAGGGCATTAAGGGTAGGCAAGGGTAGGCAAGGGTCTGCATGCCGGCGCCGTTTGGCACCCAGGCCATGAAGGCTTGCCAGCTTCCACCCGGCTGCTGGTTCTTCCCGCCTTTCCGGTTGTTTTGGCGGCCTCAAACGGCAAAGCTCGGCAGCTCGGCAGCTCAGCACGGCATGCTCTTGTGAGTTTAGGCTCGCATCTAAGGTGAGCACCCCCAGGACCCGCAGGACCCCCAGGCTGCTGGTTGGGCGTAGGAAAGCCGCTGCCGCCGCCGCCCTGCTTGAAGGATTGAGGACCGTTGTCTTCATCATCCTGGAATGCGTTCCTGCAAAGGATCTGGCAGTCAGTATCTGGATATCCCTTGTCGGTCAGAATGCTGCAGCCATTTGGCAAGAATCCCATCCTACGGACTGTTCTGTGTAAGGCTGATGATCTCAGACAAATCTTGCCAAAAAGTCATACTCGAGCCTTCACATCCCGTGATCAAGAAAGGCAAATGAATAGAAATGCTCGCGAGTCGCCTGCTTCCTCGTGTTGGCTTTTTCTTCGGCTCGGGCACAAGGTTTTGGAACATCACCTGAGTCTCGCTGCAACCAACTGCTCCGACCTCCCTCCAGCTGCACCATGATTTCATGACTTGTGGCCTTTTGATTCACCTGCCTTCAGCCGGCCACTTTTTGTAGTCTTGCCAAACACCGGGGCCGGGCACTTCACATGTCTGAGTCTTGATTCGCTCCACTCAGTTGAATCCAAGGCTTGCGCGTTGCGCACCTGTTCAGTGGTTTTTAGACCCAACTTCTCGCGCAGCATGATGTTCTCAGCCATCAGGTTGGCCACCTGACAGTTTCCACAGCGCCAGTGAAACTTGAGCAAGGAGGCGCCCAAGGCGTCTAAGGACCCACAATGTTGGCAAGAGAAATCTGAGAGCAAACATAAAAGCAATTGCTTCTTCGCAGCTATCCAAACATGGCATTGGTGATACTCAGTGAGTGCTTCAGGACAGAATCTACTGAGGTTTTGGGGTAAGGCAGTTTCAAGGCCATCAGACAAGTTTCAGAAGAAACGCCCCCATCCCCGATGCGCAAAAAGTGCGTCCCCGCCTCGAACTCGTGAGCCAACTGGGCTTCTTCGAGGCCATCAAGGTGTTGCATCAGGACCTGGAGACTTCGTGAGACTTCGACTGTCTTAGGGCAAACCCGTCGGCTTGCCGCACCAAGAGAATGCGTGTAAGAGAATGCATCTCACCTCTTCTGCTTGTGCACGGAAATCAGCAACGACCCTGGCAAGGCCGGTTTCCAGCCTCAGCTGACCAACATAGTCAAAAGCAAGGCACGCATGTGTAGGGCTGCCGAGCAGCTGCTCTACCTGCTCTTGAAGTGTGCGATTTTCGGGGCTTGATGAATGTGGAGGCTTTTCCTTCTCCTTGTTAATCTCCTTCGTAATAGCTTTGATTTCTTTCTCTTCACGCTCCACCGAGATAACCACAGGCGAATCTTGCTCATCTTCCTCTCAGGAGTGAACACCGGGGAGGTCAGGCGCAATATGCGGAAGCGTGCTGAGCACCCTGTGTGTGTGTGTGTGTGTGTGTATGAGCTGGGGTCGGCCAATAAAAAGGCACAAGCGTGCCTACAAGGGAGAACAACTTCCCCATTTCGCGAGAGAGAGAGGGAGAGAAACCGGGGGGAGGGGATGAAGGTCACACAGAATTACGAAGTGGCAGTGTCACCATTTTGTGGACTGTTGGCCTCAGCAGGTCCAGACAACCCACGTTGCACGTGTCCTCTTCTGGCTTCAGAGGAGCTTCAAGCTTCACCATCTTCTTCGGCTTCCCCTCCTGCCACCACAAGGATCGGGGTGCGGGACCGGTCAAATCTTCCAATGGCCTACTTGCTGCGCCTCTTGGAGACGCACAATAATGACACACCAGGTCCTTCCCGCCCTTTGGGGTCAAGGCGGACTTGACTGGCTCGGCCTTGATCCCCAGCCCAACAGCTTTTAAAACAGAGCTTTAAGTTGCAAAGGTTGCAACTTGTTCCGTTCCTCCCATAAAAACCAGGTCAAAACCCGCCAGCTTCTTGCTCATGAACAAACACGAGCGCAAAAACTCAAGGAGACTGGGGCAGAGGCCATGTCTGCGTCAACCTGGCCAGAAACGATTGTGCTAAGAGAAGCCATTGTCCCTCTCAAAACCACTGCCACTTGCTGCCACGCAACATTCATCCCTCAACCAAAAAGTTCCCCAACTTTTTGAGGTGCTAGGAACTGGCCGGTGGATCAACCCTGCCCGCAAGGGAAAACTTGTTTCTCGTCATACCCGTGTCAACTCAAATCTGCCGCATGCCACGCCTTGAGCAATGCTAAAGCTGCGTCTTGCAGGGAAGCCAGAGCGCAGGCGGCGGTTAATAGACAAACCTCTCAACAATCGCTGGTGGACAGAAAGCCCTGTGAATGACGGCTGTCAAAGAGTCCCCCAACCAAAGGTCGCTTCTTTGATGACCGCCATTCATCCAGAGCATCATAGACTCTTCAAGAAGCGTCGAACGGGATATGATCTCACTCTAACATGTCCAACAACAGGATTGACTTGTCAAGGCTTGAACTCTGACCAGGGATGAGAGTGTAGAGGAATGTGGAAATTGCTGATCCGTTTCAGAATCGATCTTGCTGCTTGCTTGCTAAATTGCTTGCCTGCTTGCTTGCTTGCACTGCCTTTCCGTGCATGTGCACTACAAAATCCAGGATAATACAGGTTTGGTCATACTTGTTTGTCCTATCAAGGGTGCAGTCTGAACTAAAAGTACTTGATGGTTGGAAACACTCGTTTCGTTGACGCCTTGGATGCGTCCTTCTTCGGATGTCTCGAAGTTGTTCTGCTGGCCAGTAGTTTCCTCATTATCTTAAGCACTATGCTGGTTTATATTATTTATACTAGCAGGTGCAGCACAAACCCAGCCTCGCCCCGCTTTGTGTCACAGGGAGATTCCGTATCAAGACTGGGCCTCTGGTACACCTACACGCGCATGCAGGCGCCTGCCGCAAAAGACCAAAGCTCAGCTTGAATCGTGCTACTCGTGGCTTGGTCCTCCATCAACCAATCACATGACAGACTTGCTCAAGAACATGTTTGTACTTGCACCAGTACAGCGTTTCCAATACTAAAATCAAAGCAGGTCAGTGTTTCAAAGCAACCCACGTGAGTGCTTTAAGCACACAGCAGGACGCTCTCGGCGCAAACTGAGGCACGTTGGCCGCAGCCTGCTTAAGGATGCCCAGCGCTTGACCTATTCCGGAGAAAAGCGCAAAGCACCTGGAATGGCGCTTTGAGCCTGGGAATAAGCCCAAGGGTCTGCTCAGCAGCCACAAGGGTGAAACAAAGAAATCAGTGCTCACATCTATGACCTGGCGCAATGTGGGCTATCACATGAAAGCAAAAGTGCTGCAATCAGTCAAATGTTGCCACCAAAATGAAGCACGAAGGAAGGCAGGAAGGCAGGCAAACAAGCAAGCAAACAACCAACCAAACAAACAAGTAGAAAGACCGATCGACCAGGCACTTGCTTGTCACCCACCCCCATGACAGCAGCCAAGAGCGTTTGCGAGCGGTGACGGAAGCTTGTTGAGAGCAGGAAAATGAATGACAATGACGAAACATCTCATCATGAGGCACTTCGTCATTTGTTGGTCAGTCATTTTTTTTGTCGGTTGGCCTGATGGAGTCGCGTACGGAGAGCTCCACGCCCACGTCCTCGGTGTCCTTTTCGGCTCCGAAGGTGAGAAGGTTTCCGCAGCAAAGAAACAAACTGCTCAAACAAGAAAAACCTTTCTGATGGAAGGTCAACAACGGCCACACTTGGTTGTGACGGTTTTTTCATGCCTTTTCTGGGTTGACCAACCCTCCCAACAAAGCTCCCAGGCGGCAAAGCCATCCTCCAGGTCACTGCCGGCCACGCTACGGTATTGAATGCGACCTCGGTGAGTGAAACAGAGTGAGGTCGTGGATGTTTTGCCGCGTCGCCCGTCAGAGCGCAAGCCACCTACCTCTGAACTCCAAAACAAGGTCGTCGCCACTCAGAACTAGACTCCTCCTGGTGGCCCCTTTTTGGTTTTCACAAACCATTCCTTTTGGCTTCCTTGTCAATCCACCACAAGGGAGGCTCGCGCAAACGAGTAAGACACGCCTGTACTGGGTTGGCCTGTGCCCCCAACAAAAACTTCAGGGAAACAATAAATACGATGGTTAACAGCGCAGTGGGATACAGCTCAGCGCCTGGCCACCCGTAGCGTCCACAACTTCGCGACTCTCAGCTTCAATGAGCCCCAACCTGTTCCAGTGGCAGCTTTCGGAAATGCATTGGCGTTTGAAACCACTTTTGGCCTCAAAGCTCAGCCCAAGTGGACTTTTTCGCCTCACGCATGCCAGTACTTGTGTATATATACTGGTAACTGATCTCACTATTTAACAACTCACGGACAACTATCTATCAAGTGTCTTCCAAAAGGCCTCATGGAAAGAGGCCAAAGGAAGGTGAAAGAATACATGGTCTTCTGTAGTTTTTGGCTTATCCTTCCACTTAGTTCCGTCTACCTGTAGGGCGCCCGGGCTTATAAGCTCAAGCTGGCCCAGGTGCTTCGCTGCAACGTGATCCCACGCAAACCATGTTAGAGGCAAGGAAGTCTTGACCAGAGATCAAAACAGAGATACGTGCAAGGAAAAAGCGAAGCTGTCCCTATTTTCTGCTTCTTGGAAAGCAAAAAATAGGGACAGCGCAGCACTTTCAGCACTCGACCTCCAAAAATGTGGGAGTGTCCATATGTTCTGCTTCTTAGCACTTTCAACACCTCGACCTCAAAAAGTGCACTGTCCCTATTTTCTGCCTGAAAACCTTCAAAAGTGCTGTACTGTTCCTAAAAACCCTTAAAAAGATGTGTTGGAGTCTTGGAGCAGGGCCAAGCTGGAGACTCCAAAATAATTGACTTTTATGTTTTTTCAGGGACAGTACAGCACTTTCAGCACCTCGACCTCTAAAAGTGTGGAACTGTCCCTATTTTCTGATTCTTGGAACGCCAAACACTTGGACAGCGCAGCACTTTCAGCACCTCGACCTTCAAAAGTGTGGAACTGTCCGTATGTTCTGCTTCTTGGAAAGCAAAAAATAGGGACAGCGCAGCACTTTCAGCACCTCGACCTCCAAAAGTGTGGCACTGTCCCTATTTTCTGCTTCTTGGACAAAGCAACTCCAAACAACAGCACTTCACACCTGATACCCTTCCATCTGCTGTCTGCAAAACAAATCATCTGCTGCCACTTCTTCTTGACAGCCATCTGCCAAAGCCAAAGCCAACAGAAGCCAAAATCCCAAACAAAATATGTTTCAGGTTTATGGGTTCTTATCAACATCAACCAGTTGCTTGCAAGTTTGCATGAACTTCACTATCTTCACAAAACACCTCTCTGTGCGCAAAGCAGATTGACTTCCAAAACCTATTGGCAGAGGTGCAGCGCGGATCTTGGGGGGGACCATATATATATATATTATTTCTTTGAAAAGGTCAAACAAGCCACCCCGCATCCTAAAACACCTTCTCAAACAAAAGGGCAGCGCTGCGCAACCCTTTTTCAAGGAAGTTGGGGAAAACATGCAATCTGTGAAACACGGCCCCCAGTTAAGAACTTCACAGATCCGTCCGGCTCAGAAAACCTGGAAAATGTTCATTCCTTACAAACACCCTCTTTGCTCCCAGCTCGTCCAGCGGACCCATTTCCCTTCTGGAAGGAAGATCTGCCCAATTGCTGGGTGAGGCAACTCTCGTTATCCAAAGCATAACATTGAGGCTCTCCTCGAGCGATATAAAAGCATCCAAAATGTTGTTTGAAGCATCTCCGCTATACCTGAAATCAAATTAAACCTCACCGGGTCATTGTCGATGCACAGGATTGCTTGACAACCAGCCAGCGTTTCAGACCAGATTGTCAGGCCAAGGAAAGCCGCCAACATTTCAGCCTCGTGAATGATGGTGTCCTTGACACCCAGTCCCAGACTCACCATGTGGTGACGCTCTAGCTCAAACGAAAAGTATTCGCAAATCTGGCCCGTGGGGTTTGCTAAAACAGCCCCCAGGCATGAATTGAAAGCCCCCTCTGTAGAATCGAAACTTGCGTCTGTAAGAAGTACCCAAGTTTCTTTAGAACATGTTCGCACTCTTCGACTCGCCCCACAAGCCAAGAACTTCTTGTAGGTCAACAGGGCCGCTTCCAGCTGAGGAGTGATCTTGCCACCACGCTTGCCTGAGTACGCATGCTGTGACCATCTTCAAAGTCTTTCTCGCAGATCGACCGAAGATCTGGCCCTCTGCAAACGCCAGTCTTCCGCGTAGCCTGAGGGCTTCTACAGCCGAAAGCGTTCTCGTGTTCAGAATTTCATCGATCGCCTCTGAAATCTCCTCGACCCTGCCGATAGTGTTTTTGACCAAGGCTTCAGCTGCAATGCTGTTGGAAAAGTCCAGGGTGACGCCCAGAGCATCCACGCTGTCTGCAAAAACAGTGGACTTGTCCCCATCTTTGTCGTATACCCAACCGAGAAGGTCAAATAACATTCTCGCACACCCATCCGTGTTGCGAACCAGCGACGATCTTTCCATGAGGATGTAGTCATCATAGAAGGATGACCAAACGATTCTCAGGCCCGACACACCCAGGTGCCACAAAGCTCTTGCGCAACGCAAAAAGAAGTGCACAGCTTGAACTGAACCAAACGGAACTGCCAGGGATTGGTACACAATCGGTCCTTTCGTTGCTGGGTGATACAATGAGATAAAACTGTGCTTCAAAGCTTTCTCCGAGATCGGAAGCTGCTTGTAAGCAGACTTCAAGTCGAAAGATTTCGACTTCAACATTGTAGATTTCCCTGCTTGCTGCAAGTCTGAAAACATTTGAACAACCGCTCCTGTGATAACATCAAGCACGTGCAAAGTAGGCTTCTCGCAGGACTGACAAGACATGTTGACCTGTGACTGGGAGAGGTCGTCGATCAGTCTGACTTTCCCCTTCTTTTGTCTGAGCCCGAACCTCCTGCTAATAATCTCAGAGCCGGTGAGATTGTTATGATTTATGGGGCCCCTGACCCAACCATGCTCAAGCTCTTCCAGAGTCTTCTGGAAAACCACATCATCCACTTCGGGATCTCCGCTTGAACGCGTAGCCTCCAAGGTTGCCTTCCTGATGCTGGCCGACAGCAAATCCAGCTCATCTTCCGTAATGAGATTCGGCCGAAATCTCCTGGGAAACACATTACTCAGCGGGATGCTGCCGGATAAAGAGCAACCCTCGATCATGAGGTCGGCTATGTCCAAATCGTCGTAGCCTGTTTCTTTGAGGAGTTTCTTGAAGAGCAGCAAACGCTTACCTGATAAAATCGTTCGGACGTGCGGCGGCATCTCGTCCTTGAGCGAGTCCTCATCTCTCCGAAGTGCTTTCGCTAAGCCAACCCAACGCTTCAGAGTGCTCGCCCGCGCCGATATGATTTCCTGGTCTGACATGCTAGCGTTCTCACGTATGACGCGGCTCAAGTTGCCGGGCAGGTGGGTCATAAACGACCTAGGGCGCCCTGCCTCTGACACTTGCTGCAAAAACTCTTCCTTAGTCCAAGCAACTCCCCAAGCCTGTTCACATAATCGTCCTTCGCAATCACTGTCCGGACTGGAATTCAAACCTCTTGAAGAATAGTCTGGGTGTAAAATGTCATCCTCCGCTACCGCATTACCCTTTGCGCCCCCCTTTAAAGGGGTGATGCGGAGCAGCTGTGACCCGGCCGGAATACAAACACCTTGAAGGTGGAAATCATCTGAGAGGCGCGAGCGGACAGAAAGCTGCGGGAGTTTGTCGATTTCGGCTCTAACTGTGACAATTTTAGCATGCTCGGCAACCAGCGGTGGCAGTTTCGTTGGTTTGACGTGATCCTGTTGAGCGACACGCATGGCTGTCAAGTAGTTGGCATGTTCATCACTGAGGGCGGCCAAGACTGCCGGTGGTTGCGCAACACCGTGGTTTGCAAAAATACGTGCAAAAATGAGGGCAACTGCCTGGCAAAGTCCTGCTGGGTATTCTGTTTCAAAGCTTGTAGCCCACTGTTGCCCCTGCAGGCCCCAAGATTTGTGCACATGATCTCCGGGACACATGGCAGAGAGATCTGAAAACTCAACGCAGTTGCTTGCAATTGTAACTCGTCTTTTCCGTTCTGAACCATAGGCGCAGGCCTCGTGCTCAAAGTACTGGAGCAAATGGCGCACTCGAGACCAGAAACTTGTGGACCAAAAAAGGCTGTTTGTTGGGTTCTCTACTGCAACTATCAATCCATGTTGTGTTGCAAAAACCACCAGGTCTGCTGTAAAATCGTAAAGACGGTTGTTTTGCGAAACATTGTGTGCATTTGTTCCTGAAAGACCTGCGACACCGTCAGGTTCTTGTTGAGAACGTAACGGATATAGCGCATGTGGGTTATTGGGTGCCTGAATGGCGCGAGCTGCACAGGCTGCACTGTACGGCGGCGCCATCCACAGTCCAACGACAAAAGGGTTGGACAACCAACTCAATAACGTGGCTTGGCCAGACGTGGTGCTGAGGTCGACATGCAAAACACTTGCTTTGCATCTTTTGTTTGTTATGTCAACCCCAAAGGCATGCAAATGCAGCCTCTTCAAGGCTGCACAAATACCGGCTGTTCCAGAGAAAACCTCAATGATCCAGCAATCTTGGTCCTTCAACTTATGCTGAGAAAGACGAGCTAAATGCCCGGTTAGTCAGCTGCTCTTGTGTTCCTTGATGAACGAGTGAACCTTGTAACACTTTGCACAAATGTGCCGGTCTCTGTTGCATGTGGCTCCCTCTGGGCAAGCGTCGCATTGGCCCAAGTTGTACCCGAAGCAGATTGGAGCTCCTGACTCGTCGAAGGCCGAGCAACCTGCAGAATACAACTCTTTGGGAATCCTGGGGCCCTGCTTCTTGCCTTTGCCTTTGCTCTTGCCTTTGCCTTTTCCTGTGTTGTAAGGCTGTTGCTGCTGCCTGGTGTACCACCCCTGAGATGGTTTGCCGTCTGCTTTGCCTGCAGGTCTGTCCTGTTTGTTTTGAACCTTGGTTGCTGGTTGAGGTAGGAGGTGAAAGTTAACCAAATGAATGTTCCAGACACTCTCGAAGAACACGTCCAAAGGTAGGCTACCCAAAGAGTCACGTTTGACTGACCTAACTTTTGTCGCTGCCTGCGACCACGCCTCCTCGTCTGCCTTCAACAATTGGTACAATGTGATTCTGCTATATCCCGGCGGCGGGTCAATTGAGAGATGTTGGAGCAGCTGCAGCAAATATTTCTCGTGAACCTGCCAAGAAACCAAGTCAGCGAAATGCAGAGCAAGACCCCTTCGTTTCAAAGCTTGCTCCACCTCAAAAAGCGTCCTGGCTTCCTGAACCAAATCTCCCCTCTGCTCCGCAACCTTGAGCGTGGAACCTTCGATTTCCAGCGTCTTCTTGTTTTTGTTGTTTTTCACCTCAAAGTCGCGAGAACTGCATCTGTCGGGGCTGAGGTACGTGATGGCATTCGTTTGCTGGATGTGCATAACTGCCTCCAACAGGTGATTCGACGGTTCGTACGGGCCCTCAACCAGGACGCCTGTAAGGCTAGTCCGCAAACGCTGCAACCTCTCCTGTTTTCAACCAGAGGAATCTTCTTGGGCACGCTAGTTTCCGACGCAGGCTCTTCAACCGCCGCACGCATCTGCGAAACTATGTATGTGTGGGCCTCGAAAAGGAGCCGCCTCCAGGGTGCACTTGTAGACCCATCTACCGGCGCGCCCGTAACCGCCACAAGCCAGTTAGTAAACTCTGTCGCATCGGGTCTGTCTCCTGGCTGAAACCTGGCAAAACCATACCTTGCTAGGGTGTCATGGCCAGATGCCACAAAAGCATCGAATATGGCCCTGGATGCTCCAACATCGGCCGCCAAAAACGCCGTGCCCGAGATTCGCCGAGCTTAAAAATGTCTCACTTGAGAGAAGCGAGCACCCACCGCGCCCTCCCTGAGCCGGACTGCGTAAAGCAGACATCATATGTTGCGGCGGCGGCTTGTCAAATTTGGCCCCGCCAAAGTTGGAAAATGACCTGTTACGAAATAAAACGTTATCAGCTGCGCTGACAACTGCTATATGCTTCGCCGCCCCCAAAGTTTTCTGGCTTTGTGGCAGGCCGTTTCGCTTGGTTTGTGCACAATTCTAAGAAAGATTCCAAAAGTGTATCAACATGTTGCTGGAAGCCTAGCCATGCGGGAAGCCTCTGGAATTCGAAACGGGACCCAAGGAAATCTGGTACCCCCAGGTGGCCAAAGAACATAATTTACTCTGTTGCGCCGCTTTTCTTGCACGGAAAAGGCTGTCTTTCAGTGCAAGCTATTTGTGCATGTTCTTTGAGCAAGTTTTTCCGAGCAAGTTCTCTGAGCAAGTTTCTCTGGCAAAAAAAGAAAATTTGGGCACCTCTTGCACACAAGAAATGAATATGGTCTGGATCTAAAGATTCACAATTGCCCAGGGAAGCCTTCTCCAACATCTTGACTCCAGAACAAGGCCATGGAATCAGTTTAAGACAATAGCATAGTGTAAGAAGCCATCTTACTCTGGGATTGGACACAACGCAATTCCATGAAAGCAATAAAAGAAAACAAGCGTTCCCCTGGGAAATTACAGAAACGGGACCAACGAAGGAAGTTTGAATATTGCTGGAACGAAAAGGACAAGCATCTTACCAAGATTCAAGAATCGCAATTGCCCTGGAAAGCATTGTCCAGAAAACAAAGGATATTCAACATTGCAGCTTGCCTCAAATATTTAGTCATATTTAATATGAATTATATTTGAGAAGTAGTCTCTATCTAATTGCTATTACCAAAAGCTAATTGAATTGCGCTTGTATTAGATTCGCCTCGGCCCCAAAGGGGCCAAGGGCGCTCAGATCTCTTCTCCAAAGAGAATCTTCGCTTTTCCCCTCCCAACCCCCTCCCCAAAATTTTGCTGGGCCGCCCACCCCCACCCATGTCGGCTGGCCCAAAATCCTGTCCGGCGGGCCTTGAAATTTTCGGGGTTCGTCGGCGTCCAGCTCCATGGGTCCATTTTTTCCGAAAATGTGCTGACAATTGGACTAGGCTCAGGCCCAGCCCAACCAGCAACCGCCTGCTGGCCAGGCCTGTCAGCCCAGCCCGCCAAGCAGGAGGTCGGCCTGGGCTGAGCTGCTTAGCCGGGGCACGTCAGACAGGCTCAGTAGTTGGCGTGGCTTGAGACCAGTCTCAGACACAGACACGTGAGACTGGTCGTTGGCCTGAGGCCAGTTTGAGACACGTTAGACAAAACCGACCTTGGCACGCTGCCTGCTGGTGGACTGGTCTCAAAGTATGCCAGCCTGAGACTAGCCTCAGGCCCAGTCCCTCAGCCCGCCTGCTGGCGTGTCTTACGTGTCTGCGACTGCTCAGGCCCAAGTGTGTATGAAACAGGCCTTGCCCATCCAGCAACCCGCCCAAGCACAGCTCAGCCCAGCCCGTAGTCCGGCTGCCCGGCAGCCAGCAACCCACCCTGCCCAGCCCAGGCCCCGCATCTCAGGCATGCCAGCCACAGCTCCACGTGTCTGAGACTGGTCAGCTGCCAGCTACTAAGCCTGTCTGACGTGCCCCAGTCCCTCAGCCCGACTGGCCTCAGGCCCAGCCCAGCCAGCAACTCGCCACCCAGCCTCAGGCCCAAGTGTGTATGAAACAGGCCTTGCCCATCCAGCAACCCGCCCAAGCACAGCTCAGCCCAGCCCGCCCAGCCCAAGTTCCAGGCGCAACCAGCAGCGTAGTCCGGCTGCCCGGCAGCCAGCCCCATGCATGGCTTCGCAGCCTCGTGGCTGAGACTAGCTTCACGTGCCTGAGACTGGTCTCAAGCTACGCCAGCTACCAAGCCTGTCTGACGTGCCCCAGCCCCCCAGTCCGGCTGCCCAAGCAGCTCAGCCCAGGCTGACCAGGCCTTGACCTCCTGCTCGTGTCTGGCCCCAAAGTCATCCAGCAGGCCCAGCCCCTTCCGTCTCAAGGTATGCCAGCCTGACTAGCCTCAGGCCCAGTCCCTCAGCCCGCCTGCTGGCGTGTCTAGTGGGGATATTTTTGCGGGGTACTTAAGCAAATGGAGGTTTGTATTCCCACCATGTACCTGTCTTGGGCTGAGCAACCGAGCAAGAAATGTATGTCATGGCAAGCCGCCAGCCACGTGAAATGGAGGTGCCCAAACACCCAAAGTTGGTCTTGGTTGTTCAGTGACACCAATTATTGTTCCCCTTTTTATGGAGGCCAAGCCCCACTAAAAATGCTCATCCCCAGAAAGAGGTCCTTTTTTTTCCAAGGGCACTGAGCAGCTGAGATAGTCTTGGTTTTGGATTTCAAACCTTCCGAGCAGGACGGCTTCCGAACATCGAACTAGCACGGGCGAACTGGTGCGGTCACAAGCTTTCAGTCGGATTCGGACCTTCCCAACACTGGATTTCGGTGTTCCTGACCCTTCCCTCAAACTAGGCTGGGCCGAGGCGGGCAACGCGAAGCGTTTACAATTATATTTAACACTTAAACTATGTTTGTTGAATAAACCCCTATCTAACTTATTTTGTTAAAGATTAGATGGAGTTTACCCGAAACTATATTTACATTTTCATGTAGCTCGTATTTGGACAGGATTTGCTTACTTAAGCTGTAATTGAACATGAAAACTATATCCTTACTAAACTATATTCAAAATGCCAATTCTAGTTGAAGTAAAATTCTATTTGGAAAGGGTATCATATTTGGACATTCTGGAGGACTCCGGGCTCCAAATTCTCCGGCTTTGGGGACCCACAATTGGAACTTTCGAAAATTCAAATTCTGAGATTCTAGATTTACCATCACCAAAAGGCAGCAAAACCAGGGTCCATGGCGGGGGGGGCATATATATATATATATATGTTCCAGGCCGTGGACCCCCCCCCCCCCCCCAACCCCCCCCTGTGGGGGGGTGGGTGGGTGGTGGGGTGGTGGGGTGGGTGGGTTGTGGGGTGGTGGGGTGGTGGGGTGGTGGGGTGGTGGGGTGGTTGGGGTGTGGTTCGGAGTTGGTTTAGGCTTGGTGGGATGGTTTAGGGTTGGTTCAGGGTTGGTTCAGGGTTGGTTTGCGGGGTTTCGGGTGGGTTTGGGGTTTGGGTTGTTTTAGGCTTAGGGTTGGGGTTAAGGAGGGGTTGCAGGGTGGTTTGGTTTAGGGTAGGATGTTGCGAGAGGTGCGGGGGGACACGGTACTGGACAGCATCCCCAGCAATTCCAGCATCATCCCCAAGATGCGGATGATGCGGGGGAGTGGGGGGACCATACCATTGGGGGGGGGGGGGGGGGGTACGTGGCCCAGGGACTGGTACATATATATATATATATATGTATATGTATATATATATATATATATATCTACCCATGTATCCACTGCCTTGTTCACCAGTTCGTGTCACCGGCCTTCGGGACACAGCCCGTGAGGCCCCGGAGAAGCTATCCGACCTGCAATGGTTGATCCACGAGAAGGTACATCGGTTGGGCAATGACGCGCTATGATTCGCACTGTGACTCGTAATGATCCTTGACATGACATGATGTGACGTGGTGACATTGACACGATTGCCTTGAAGTAACCTTGTGCCCGTTTGCTGCAACGGCGTGTCATTCAGAGATATGGGATGTTCTGCTGTGATTGCTGTGACATGATCGGCAATGCTGGTAGTGTTGCCGTCGCCGTTTGCCTGCTGGCCTAAGCTCCTCTGGCTGCTTCACGTGCCCAGGCACGTCACGACAACGCAGATTCATTAGTTCAGCCGTTCAGCTCAAGATGACATCATCACAGCTGCAACAGTGCTGTGTTTGCTGGTTTCGATATAGGGTTTTGGGTTTAGGTTGAAGGCTCTGGCCCGGCTGGGGCGAGGCCATGGGAAACGATGGGCAGCCGTAACGTTAACACAGTATGACACAATGCAGACACGACCAACAACGGTGCTCTGTGAAATGCTTGTTGTGTTCCTCCTGAGTGATCTGGCGGGACATCGCATGACAGGTCATGACAAGACAGGGTGTGCCGTTGCCTGCTAACCTATGGCAGGGACATGAGTTGACGTGAGATGGAAGCCTGATGCAATGCTATTGTTGTAACTTAGACATGTAGGAAGCCCGGATAAGCAAGAGTACTTTTGCACGCTACGATTTGCTGTACAAATGCAAAGGCCATCAGGGACGTGACATTTGCGCATGCAATCATCGCTGCGACCAGACAAAATCCACGCATGACGGACGTTCGTTGGAAAAACAGATGCAAAGCAAACGGCCAAAAACTAAACAATCAGCGCGTATGGTGACCTTATGCATGTCTTAGACAATATTGTGTGTGTGTGCTGATCTAAAGTTGCGCAATGTGGCAAATTGCCGTCTTTGTGCTAGGACAACAGCAGAGGGCCTCCTGCTATCACGTTCTTCCCATCCACGAACACGGGGCCCTTGACCAATACTCCGTTGTATGAAGCTTTAAAGGAGGATGGCTGCAAGCTGGCGAGATACCGGCAGCCCTGGGGATTCTTTCCTCAGGCCAGGGATCCTCAAGGGACCTGTCAGCTTTGATGTCTGTTGGGAGGGTGCCGGTTGTCCGGCCTTCCAGTTCTTGTAGCGATTCCCAGCAGGACGGCGAAAGCGAAGCAGCCTGAGCGGCTTTGCACAAGCCCCGAAAACCACAGGGCTTTGCATTTTGGTCATGCAGAGACCCCTGTCTTCTGTTGCCAGCTGAGATCATCCCATGTTCACAGCCCGATGCTTTCACGCAAGCTCAAGTGCAAGGGTCGAAGCAAAGGAAGGGAAGGATCGAACCTTGAGCCAGTAGCAACCGAGCAGGAGCAGCAGGATCCCAAAAGTGACTTGCCTAGATCAAAGGCCCAGTGTGGTTTCACCAAAGGCAGCGGCCGGCGACGAAGGCACCAATCAGCTCTCCCAAGTGACCGTCTTGCAGCTCCTGCAACACATGCAAATCATGCTCTTACCGCTGTGATCAAACATAGTCAAGCTAGTGCGAGGCACTCAAAGAGAAAGCGAGAGAGAGAGAGAGAGAGAGAGAGAGAGTGTTAGGCCTGGGTGTGCCCGTACAGCGCCGTATACCTCTGAAGAAGCTCCTGCGCAGCTTGCAGGCTGCGTTCAAGTGCAAGAAGGAGCAACTATTAGCAACCAAGGCAGTCACCACTTGTCGTTGAGTCCTCTACCGGCTGAAGCACATCACCGGCTCGACTTGCATCCTCTGTCATTTCCAGCCACCGTCTCCGTGTTCTCTTCCCGCCTCCAGCTTAGCACGCAACCGGAGGCTGATTTGCATCACATCAAGCATTTTGCAGCCGGCCTGTTCCGCACATCACTGAACATCTCCCCCAAGCTTCCCAGTCAGACCAAACGCAAAAGCTTGCGTCATGACAGTGTCTCGGACATGAAGCTGCTTCTTGAGTGTCAGCTTCCTCGCAATTCAGCCCTCCGTTCTCAGCATACTCCAGGATGTTTCTGCTCCGGAATCGCTGTCCGCTGCACTTGCTGCATGCTCCCCACTCGCGCCAGTCGCCCAGCTTGCAATCACGTGGAGGCGGCATGGAGCACTCGTTGCGGTTGCATTCGCGGATTTCCGCCAGCGATCCGATGCAGGCCTGAACAGGGATCACAAAGCTGCAAAGCTCAAACGGTCAAGGTGCAAAGAGTCCAACATGA
This sequence comes from Effrenium voratum, assembly GCA_963377175.1. Taxonomy (NCBI): domain Eukaryota; class Dinophyceae; order Suessiales; family Symbiodiniaceae; genus Effrenium; species Effrenium voratum. Next base: position 281,552 of record CAUJNA010000145.1, on the reverse strand, counting down.
GTCCACCAGACAGTCCACCAGTTCCCCCGTTTCAGCTTCAGTTGACGCACCTTGCCCCCGTTAACGGCTTCCACCGACACGCTCCGCGTCCGTGAGTGCATGCCACCGTCGCAGCTGGCGCTGCAGGTGGACCACGCCTTGGATGCTGAACTCCGCGATGCCAACATGAGAAACACTCCAAAAACTCATGGCACTCTCGCGAAATGCTTCTCTTTCATGCGCTGCTGCCAATCAACTGCCAGTACAAGGTGAAGCAAAAATACGGCATGCGTCTGTTTGCCTGAAGACAAGCCAGTGTTCAACCTCCCATGCCACTGACTGTGTCTGTGTCTTTGTGTTTGCGTTTCTGTCCACCATGGTCCATCGGAAGATTCCGCTCGGCTCGCTTGACTGAGGCAGCCGCGCCCCACAATGAAAACTGGCAGTCAGCCTGGGCCAAGGCTGGAAAACACGTCCACAGGAGGAACAGACAAAAAGACATAGAAGAGCAGCTTTTCACCCAGACCTCCACTGCCCCAAGACGCCAAATAATCCATGTTTCGTCCCAAGTCGAAAAATGGCTCTAGCAGCTTCAGCTGAGCCGCGGGAGGACCAACGGCGCAGCCTGAAGGAGAAGCGGCGCCCACCACTGGGTTGCAAGTCCTGGCTAGACGTCCCTCAACTGCGTGAGATCCAAGCAAAGCAAAGGAAAACAGCACACGACTGGAGAGGGAAAAGGATCCAAGGCGGATGTCAAAGATGTTGGACACATCTTCCGCACCTGTGATTCACCAACCTGAATTAGGGAATGCCTCAAGAAGGGACCTTCACCATGGCTGGGCATTGCATGCTTTCCCCAAATGAGCTTGCCATACTTAGCGCAGAAATGTATCAATCAATAACAGGGTTGACATCATTGAGAATGGCACTACCATGTCGAAACACGCTGATATGATCTTGTTTTGAGGCGAAATGTTCACAGTTCTGATAGCTCCCTGCTGAAAAGAACAAGCTCGTGCGTCATCCCATCCCGAGGCAGGACCAGCACTAATGGAGACGCTGGAATTTGGATGGAAACACCGCTCATCAAAAAGCTATTAGAGCTAAAAGGGACTGCCGCCATGGAGCCGGACCAGCCTCTTTGCGTGCCAACCCCCGAAATGGATGGCTTCCCTTGATTGTTGTTAATCACCCGCAAAATGGGCAGCCTCAGAAAAAGACATGGCCATATGCAACGGTCTCGCTTTTGATCAGCCGACCCCCCGCTTGCCTGGTTTCCTTGAGGTTCCCGACACACCAAGTTCCGTGGCCGCGTCCGAAACGGTCAATACGCCTCCGACTCCAAAGGTGGCTGGAGCTTGTATCACACAAATTCAAGTGTTCGTCGAATTCCCTTGAAAACCATGCCGAAAGGGGCATCCAGCAAATTGAGCTCGTGGAGCATGCTCAGCTTTCTTGTTTCAGCAACGCAAAAGGGTTGCTTCAGAAGGGCGATGGAGCAAGGGCTGTTTTCGTGATTGCGAGCAGGGAATACTTTGAGGCTGAACGACTCCCAATTCACGGCAAAACAAGGCTGATTTGACTTGACAATACTCATGCTTGAAGTTTGAACTCGGGGATTTGCTTTGCAATCGGCAATGGTCACCACAGCATGGACGACATTTGACTGGTTCTTGCGCTTCCTCAGCATTAGGCTAGTATGCTGCATTTGGATCAAACTATGGCTACTAGCTCAGGGATATTAAGCAGTCTTCCTGCAAGCGCGATATCCCAGCGCCTCAAGCCGATCCAGTACACGGTAGGTCTCGACTGTTCAATTTGTTTGCAACATGTGGGATTGCTAAACTAGCTGTGCCCTTCTGGTTGGCTTTCAATGCTTTACCAGGAAAGAAATGTTGGACCAGTCCAGAATGGTGAGCATTGGAAACAGCTTGTGCTTGCGCTGACCGCAATGCGTAGTGCGACATTTTATATCTGACATCTGACATCGGAAATGGCTCGCATCCACTAGTGACGTTACTCGGCCTGTTGCGTCGCTGCAAACCATCACAGGTGCGCGTGCACTCGGTCCACAAACTCCACCTGCAAGAAGCAGTTTTTCTTTGCATTCCTGTGCTTCAAGCAACGATGAGGCTGTTCCCAACTAGGGCAGGCACGAGGCAAAGAGGCAGTCCACAGGAGGCTCACAGTCCACTTCCGTGTTGCAGAATCTGGTCTCTCTATCCTGCCCGGTCAGCTCTCCCGGATTCCATGCTAGCACGAAAGACAAGTTGCATCATACGATGACGAGCCTCCGCCACAAACAGTATGGAGGTAAAAACAGGATTGCGCATTGATGATGATAGCAAAGATAACACCAAGCAGGCAATGACTCCGCATAAGCCTCAGTCAAAACCTGTTCTGTGGGCCATGGCCTAGTTCCTGAAGAGGAACATGTATGACGTTTGTGAAAATTGATGGCCATCCCTGGAAACATCAGGGTGAAAGCAGATGGCAAGCATGAAATAGCCTTAATGGGGAAATTGCGCCATCTACTTTCACCCAAAGGAGCTTGGACCTCACTGCCGCAAGTGGCTCCTTGCCCTCCGGCTCCTTTCCACAGGCGTTGGCCTCCTCAACGATTTGCCTGTGCCTATCGGTGCAATGGTCAGGCTGCTTCAAAGAAAAACAAAAGAGACAGCGACTCTTTCTGCAGAAATCCGTTCAATCCTCTTGGCACAGAACACACAGGCACTTTGCATGTGACTGACAAGCCTGAATTTGGAGCAAGCCTCTCTCAAAGCTTCACCATGCGCTCATCTAAATATCCCCAAATTCTGCAACACTCACTCCGGCCTAAAGGAAACTCCTCCTCCGCAAGTTGCAGAGCACATGCCCCACTCGGTCCATTGACCAAACTTTCCATCCTCGGCGCCGCGTTGGCAAGGCAACAACCGCGCCACTCGAGTTGGTGGGTGCTCTAAGCGGCCACATCCTTGGCTCCCTTTGTAAAAACAGCAACAAGCAGACCTGCCCGTCCCAGTAGAGACACCCCCATCTGAGTTGAGCAAAGGGCAGAGGGCCAAGTACAGGCTGAACACTCTCAGTCTACAGTAGCCAAAGCAGCGATGCATCCCTCGTTCTGGCACTTCTGCGTGTTGCAAGGTTCGATCTCTTCCTTGTCCTGCATGTCAAGGCCATCATTTGACTGGCTTCATTGTGCAAGCGTGGCCGCCGAAACTTGCTCATTGGACTGATAGCTTTCTCCGGAGAGTTGATGCGCATCGAGCTCAAGCAATCGTGATCAAACTCAATTGCTTGCTCTGCGCATTGCCATGGCATTGGGCTGTTTGGGTCCATGGGAAACAAACAAGCAAGCAAGCAAGCAAGCAAGCAAGCAAGCAAGCAAGCAAGCAAGCAAGCAAGCAAGCAACCACAAACTAACAAACACACAAACTAACAAAGAGACATAAGTGCAGCTTCGTCCCATTGGACTCTCATACAGCTTTGAATCTGCAAGCATTGGTTCAGTGGGATTGCCAGCATGCTGATGCGTCTCTTGCTTTTGCCAATCATCCGACTGCATGCAAAACAAGATGCTGAGCCCATGGATGCCAATATGTGTGTGTGTGTGCGCTTTGAAGCCCTGATCACCTTGGATTGAAGCGAAGCCAAAAAGAAACCCCATTCTGACGCATATCCAACTACCAGGAGTGAGTGGACGGACTGCAACCTGGGCTTCTGTGCTCTCTGTTTCGCATCGCTCCTTGGGCTGGCACGGCTTCCCACCGTGGCTGGGCATGCGGTGCACTGAACGGTCCCGCGTCCTGCACTGAACTGGACCCAGAGAGAAGACGCGAATAGTGAGTTTAGGCACGTCAGTCAGGGACAAGGAGACAAGGAGACAATGCGGCCAGCTTGTTTCTCTGAGAGCTCGCATTTGTTGACCAATTCCCACCAAAGTGGGGTATGCGGTATGCTGGTTTCCTTGCTTGGTTCTCAAGAGGGAATATGGGAATATGCCCAACAACCCTTCCCAACAAGAATCCATTGACTGTTGGAAGAGGATCGCGTCCTCTGGCCACCATCGCAAGTACAGGTGCAGTCGCTCCAGCCCTGAGCCACAAACCGCCTGAAGCCCGACCAACAAATGGGCTTGTCCCCATATAGAGGAACCCTTCCCTTTCAAACAACATCAAGAAGGGTAGCCTCAAAAGACACCCACGTGTCCGGGACCGCTGTCAACTGGGAGGTGCTAGGCTGTGTGTCCACTTCTATGGGCGAGATACGGCCCCGCAAAAACACTGGGCCTCCACTCCACCGCTTTGGCTGAGCACTGGACCGACCAGTCACCCCACTCACAGTCGTTGGTCTCACATGGAAGGTTTCCGGCCTTGGCACTCCAGCTGCCCTGCTACTCAGTTCCGAAACCCGGATGATGTACCCCCTATGGCTTTGTCTCAATCTCAATCCCAAACAATAAGTAAGTTCCCAAAAAGAACCAATGATGCTCCTTGTCCTGGACTCATTTGTAAAATCTCAGCTCGCAGCACAGGCCCGCGTCTCGCCAAGGTTGGTAGCGATCCCTGCACCCCCCTCGCCACGCAAGGAGATGACGTGCCTGCTCCGCTCCTCCCAGGGTGGGAAACTGACGTGGAACATATGCCTCCTCTTTGCTATGGGCTTGGGTGGTCAATCACATGCCGCATTCTCCCCTTGCGGGCTGGCTCGTGCTTGGCCAGGCAGTCGGGTTTGCATCTTGGCTTATGGCTCAATACGTTCAAAGTCTAGGGCAGCAAGGACAAGGCCTGGGTGAATAAAAAGAAAGGCTTAAGCCTACAGCCTGCGATATGACTTGGGGATTTGGTTCACGTTGGCCTAACGTCTTGGGATTGTTTTATGGCTCAAGGTGAAGGTTTTGCGCTGTATGCATGCAGAGAAAGAGAAGAGAAAGAGAAACAGAAGAGAACGAAAAAGAGAAAGAGAAGGATAAAGATAAAAATGGAGAGGGAGAGATAGAGGGAGAAAGAGAGCGTGAGCTGGCTCACAAAAGCATTTTTTTTGAAACACGTGACTGTACATATTAAGCCCTGTTCTGGCTGGCTGGAAATCAAAACGACATCAATCACTCGAGGGACACCGCTGGATACGAATACATGGGGTATTGCTCACTCCTGCATAGCTGGGCCGCAGGTTGCGGAGCACTGGCTCCAGTCAGACCACTCACCAACTTGAGCGTCCTTGCGCATGTGCACTGAAAACCGACGCTTCGTGCGCCCGATTCAATTTTGGCGCGTTCTGCGAACCTGCAACTCCAATGCAGGTTCCGCGGTCCTTGGAGCTGCAGGCCTCTGCGTTGCATCCTGACAGATTGTAATGCTCCAAAGACGCGCATCCCTTCCATCCCTTTTTTGGAGGCTGGCCTAGGGTTTCGGCTGGCCCCGCAGCCCAAATGTCGTCTCAAAGTTGGACCCCCAGCCCAGGTTTGGGGATGCCGCGGGATGCCCATCTACTTTTCTGCGCCCGGAATGCCCATTGACCAAAGATTGCCTGAAGGCCACCACACTGGGCCATTTTCCAGGCCTTGTGTCTGGATCAGCTGGTGTTCGCAGCTCTTTCCTCCGTTCATTGGGAATTTCTCCACCTGGCAAGGCAAGTCATCTCACTCATTCCTCGAAAAATGGGGACTCCTGTCTCGCCGGGCTATCTTAATGCCTTGCAGCCCCGCTAAACCATGATTGGAAGACAAGCCGCGTCATTGGCAAAATGTGAGTCTGGTCTCAAAATGGGAAACCCCTTTCTGGGATAGCTTTACAGGGCCAAAAGGAAGCGAAACCAAACCTTCGCACAATCCTTTACCACAAGGCCTGGCGTTGGCGTTGGGATTGGCCGCCGCCGCAGGTGCGGTCCTCGAGTGGGCTGTGCGGAAAACAACTGCCGAATGTGCCTGATTTCCTCACCCAGGCCCACTCCTATTCCTGACCCCAATCTCTTTTTGACGAACTAGGGGAGTGACCGGAAGACCACGGGCAAAATACGGAATACAATGGAGCAACTACAAAAGACAGGACGACAAGAGTTTGGGACAAGTGTGGAAAGAGTGCAAAAAGTGGGAAGCCACTAAAATACCAAAATTCCAAAGCCTTGCAAGAGTCAGCAATCCAGACCTTACCTTGCAAGGGTTTGCAATCCAATGTTTGTACGTGTCTATATGTATGTGTACATATTACGCCCGCCTCCCCCCCGGTGCACTCGTCTTGCTTATTGTGTGTGCGCACGGGCTGTCGAGTGCTTCTCATTTTTTGCAGAAGGATCGTGTTTGAGCAAACCGGCTGCAGTGTTTGCACTATTGTTACAGAACGCACAAGCACAGGTACGCAGGCCTGGCCCATGAAGATTCCGTTGCACCATTCCAGGCAAGCATCCCAAGTAAAAATGTAGCAACATGCAGCTTCTGCAAAGTTCTAAACGTCCACCCACCCACCCCCAACCCATGTCGCGCGGCCGTCTGACCCAGGCCGGGAAGCGGTCAGATTTTGGCGCCCTCCCCGGGCCCAGTTCCTCAACACCTAACCTGCTTCCTTTTTTGGCCACACCCCTCCAATCGGCTCTTGGCTCCACAAGCGTAAGGCTGCTTCCAACGCCAGCACAGCCAGCTTCCTTTTTTGCCCGGCCCCCTGTCATGGTCAAATTTTCCCTCCGCAAACCAGTCAAATCCCCTCAAAAATTCCTTTAGAAACCAGTCAAACTCGCTCTAGAAACCGGTCAAATTCCTTACATCTTCGCTTCGCTCGGTGCCAACTCAATCCAAACACAACAGTTCAAGGCAAACCAAAACACAGTACCTCGAAGCCAGCCAAAAGCATTCTGGCCAAGCCGGCAACCCGAACCGTTTACAATTATAGAAGCTTGAGTGCGCCTGGGTCGGTTTGTGCGACAACTCCCTTGTGAGATGTCCATTTCACATTTGACTGTCCCTTCCAGTCTTGCGCTTCATAGCGCGGAGCTGGATGTACAGATTTCGAAACTCAACGGCTTCCTTCGTTTGTGGGGCTTTGATGTGTTTGTGTAGAATTTGATATGTGTGACTACAGTTTGGTAGGTCTTGGGTGGAGACACATGAGGAAAACTAGGTACTCCTTGACAAACATAACTAGAAGGCTGGTGGCCAGAAAACATAGTTTACTCTGTACAGCAAACTAGCCGCATCTTTTTTGCACCAGAACAAGCTGAGTCTTTCTGTGCAATTTCTTTGCGCAAGTTTCTCTACGCGAGCTTCTGAGCAAGTCTTTCTCAGCAAGTCTTTCCGAGCAAACAAGAACATGTTGGTTCCTCTTGCACAAAAGACATACTCATGATTCACAACTGCCGAGGAAAGCTTTCTCCAGAATCTTGACTCCAGAGAAAAAAGGCAGTTTAAGACTATAGTGTATGAAGCAGTTTTACTTCGGTTTTGGACAGAAAGCAAATCCATTACAACAATAAGACGAAACGAGCGCTCCAAGCAGGATGCAGACATGCCAAGCCCATGGCGAATTACAGAAACAGAATCAAAATTGCCAAGGAAGGCCTTGTCCAAAATCCTGACTCCAGAAAACGATGGATACTCAACATTGAAGCTTGTCCATGCAAATGGTTGTAAAACTTGTTTGACAACTTGCCCCCTGAAACTATGACTGCTGAATCTAAACTTCTCAGTACTGCATGCAGATCTCAAACGAAGGCTTTCTGGGGATTGTTGGGAAGATTGCTGGGACTTTGGGGGGAAATTGTGGATCCGTAAGTCTCCCCCTTCAAATCTAAATACCGGTATTTTAATGTCTAAACTCCAAAATCCAAGAACCAAGATTGCTGGGACACTTTTGTTTGCAATCTTGAATCCATGAATGTTTTCCCGAAATCTGAATACCATAATCAGACTCAAAATGCCCTATTTAGATCCTGTATCCAAGTCCCCCCAGGGTCGAAACACCGGTATATACAAATATAAATGTGATGTGTAGATGTTAGTAGCATTCACCCATGGATCCGAGATTGCTCCTAAAAGTCCCACACAAATCTTGGATTGGATTCGGGGTTTAAATGCCGGTGTTAAGACATCTACATGCCGCATTTTGAGTACGGGGTCATTCACAGATCCAAGATTTCCACAAAAGTCCCCGCACAATCTTGGATCTTGGATCTTGGATGCAGGATCTACATGCCGGTATTTGGAAATCGAAATACTGGTATTACTCATGAATTCAAGATTCCTCCCAAAAGTTCCCCGCGAATCTTTGATCTTGGATCTGGGGTCTAAGTACCGGTGTTAAGAGTCTAAACAACAGTATGTAGATTTCTGGCATCCCTTTTGTCCTGAGTGCTGAGTGCCCCCCCTTTCTTTGTCATGTGTTTGTCAAAATCCCGAAAGCCGACATATGTATAAAATATGTGCATATACAAATATATACATATACGTATACATATATGGGATAAGCAAACATATCTCAGGATTAGAAAAACACATGCTTCATGGTACGGAGGAGCCGTCTCTCCGGGCGCCGAATGGGCCAGGCCCGCGCTAAGGTCGTTGAGCTCCAGGCACAACTTGACCACATCGTCCACATCGACATATGGCAGTCGGCCTGCCAGGTTCCCCCTTCACTTTGGCCCGGATTCATCTGACAGTCCGTCATGGACTTACAAGTCTTTGAAAATACCAAGTCGAGATACAAAACAATTTGGCATGTCTGTGTGTGTGTCTGTGCGTCTGTCTCTCTCTCCGCAGGGCCTTCTCCTCTTGGCCAGTCTCCGTTTCATGCAGCGTCCTTAGGACGCAAAAACTGCCGCAGGCCTCTAAACGCTTTTGCGAACGATCAGGCAGGCAAATCAGAACTCGAGCAAGCTTGAGGAATCTACGTTGCCCTTGTTGTTCAGCCAAGTTGCAGGCTGCCATGTTCGGCACAGCTTGCAACGATACAAATTTACTGCGGGAAGCTTGTAGGCTGGAAGACTCTTGCCATTGAGTCCCGCACCCTTCACATGCAAGTCCACCACCAGCGGCAGGCATGGCAACCTGCAATGACAAATCGGTTGGACTTGCAAGCCACAACTGCTGCGGCCTTTCTGGAGCGGAATCGTTGGTTGTCGCCGTCCAGGCCAGACCTAGCCACGGCAAGCCCAAGGAAACCTAACCCCACCAGAAACTAAGGATCTGGCCACGCAGACCAGGGCTCGAACTTGCAATCCCGGCCTCGGTCTTGCAACGCCTACGCCTTCTTTCCTAAAGTTGCGCAAACACCAAGTGCAGCAAAGGCGCGGATGCCACAAGCCTCAGAGTGATGAGTTTGCTTCCCGTCACATAGCATTGAAGTGTAGCCGTGCATCTGAAAATAGTGAGCATCAAGACTATTTGGGCTCCTGCGTGCGAACCTTCGTCGTAGTGATCCAACCCGCATCGGCCCATCTCCTGCGGATAGTGGAAGAACCAAATTCCTACCTGCCCATGGAGCTGCTTCCTATCCCATGAGCACGGACAAAAGCCAAAACGCAAGGGTTGGGGTTGGGACCATCCCCAAATGATCGAGTATCAAAGGAATTGTGCAGTGGACCTCGTGTGCCAAGCCTGGAAGCGGTTGCACGGCCCCCAAAGGCGCTTAACACAACTGCCCTGCCACTTTTCTGAATGAATACGAATTCACCGATCCCAAATAAGGGCGCCCAGGTTTCTTGTGAAACATGAAGGTGAGGTTGCAAGCCCCTGACGTGAGATCTCCATCATTTGCCCGGAGTGTTAGAGAAGTACCTGTTCACGACTACTGCAGCCAATGTTTTCAAGGGATACCGTAAACATTGTGGCAATCCGAAATGTAAACTCTGCGAGTGTTCAAACTCATGGGTACCTCTGCACAGGCCTACTCTGAATCCACCTGTGCCATCATTCGTTCAAGATGATTGGTGCATCTACCCTTGCAGTCGATCAAGACGAAAACACGTACCTGCCGTACAAGACATGTGACACTTAAAATTACCAAGCCCGCTCAGTTGTGTGGTTAAACATGGCGTCCCAGCATGGGCCCATAGCTTTTCCACAGGCTAGTAATGGTGCCACCCACAAAAGAAGTGGTTTCTGTTTGGTCCAAAAGAGTGCCCAGGATTTGTGTCCTTTAGGAGTACTGTTGCCGGGCTTTAAAGTAAAAGCACCAGAAAATACTTTTTTGAGGTTCCCCCCTTTTATTCTTTGACCCCGCCATGGACTTGTGCCGACGGGGTCCTGCAGTCGCCCGCCACAGAGTGGGCCACCGCCCAACGCCTGCACCATGACCTGCCTGCTGCGGATGTTCCAGCCACGACCACCTGAGCAACCAAACAGAAAGCCCCCGGCCCGAAAGGCATAGTACCCTTTGTGCGGTGGTGTTACCCCACGGCACTTTAGTGCGGGCGGCTAACTTTGCGTTGGTTGGACGACTCACTTGATGGCAATGATTGTCTTCTACCGGCTTAACTGGGCCTGATCGGGTGGTGAGCATTGCTCGCCCGCCAAACTGAACTGCTCTGCGGGCTCCTCGAAACTACGCCCTAACATAGGCAGCTCAGCTTGAAGCCGCTTCAGGCAACCCTTTGTTTGTCATCTGATCTTCAGGGTCAAAATGGCATGCTCCTGAACACCCAAAGCACAGCTGTTGTGCGCACACTTAGCTGTTCGTGCTGCTGCAGAAATAAGCAACAGTTAGGCACAGCTCAGCTCTCTTCCTCCTAGCACTTCCAGCAAAGACTATTCATCATTGGGGTTCTTAGCGACCCATAAGGATCCAGGCCACAGCGGAGAAAACTTGCGAACAACTGCCAGCCAGAATAGACAGCAAGGACGTAGAAACACTATTGTGATGGCCAAGTTGCCGCCATTCGTCAATAGCGTTGCTATCCAGCTCAGGAAAAGCTACCAACAAAATGGGAGATGTGAGGTGGTCTCAACATCTTGTCATCCCGGAAAGAACGCACTAGTCAGAACGGCGACTGTTGCCTCAAAAGTTCGGACGGATCCTTCTTGGTGGAAAACTACCTTGAGAACTGAGGAGATCATCTGAGCCAGGTTGCCAGATCTCCTTTGACAGCAAAATGAGAAGGAATCCCTAGCAAACGTGCTAGAGAGAAAGACACCCAGTTGATTCCTTTGACCTGTTGTCGCGCTAAAACTGGGTGTCAGGCAAGAACGGCTGCAAACTCCCCAGGAACTCCACTCAGAGAGTTTGCAAGCTTCAAACGCCTTGGCAGCGCACAAAAATATGGAAGAGCAACACTGAGATACAAAGTGCTGCGACAGCCTGACAGTCGCTGGCCCTACTAGTAAGCCTGCCACCGTGCTCTTGCAGCCAGTTGTTTCGCCTCAGAATGGCAGGACGTGTGGCATGACAAGAAGCGTCGCATCGAAGCACAGGGTTGGAACAACATATTCTGTTGAGCCTTGTGATGCTTGGCCGAATACACAACAAGGTTCCAGACTACACTCGCCCAAACGCAACGCAGGCGCAACAACTGCCAAGTCTCGAAAAAGTCTCACATGTACCCATTCATCTTAAGTTTAGACCAGTGAGCATGTCCTCCTTGTCTCCTACATCACAAGAAGGCAGATGAGTCATGCGAGGCGGCCGCAATATCGAGGCGCAGCCATCAATTCAAAACAAACAACTGCACGTTTGCCATCGCGCCAACTCCCTGAAGTCATGATCCTGATCATGGTTCTCTCTGTGCGGATCCATGTAGCGCTCTAGATTCTCAACAGGATTGAGAGCTATGACAGGAGTCACCAAGCTGTTGCACCTCTGAACTAAAACCCTGTTTCATGAAACTGCAATGTTTGATCAGGGATATAAGAATCACCGCACGAGCCCGCAAATTGCCAGGTCTTCCAACCCGAACATGCGTTCGAGGGACTGAGTGCACCTTCGCAAGGCTGCCCACCGTTCTTTGGCTTCTGCAGCACCTGATCGAGGAACGGAAGGCTCACAGCAATTCAATGGCTAGTGAGAAAGTGTGACTATGGCTACGCCCTTTCAAGGGAACGCCTCCCAAATGGCTTGTGTACATGCATCCGACGCAAATGATGTCCACCGCAGACTCCAAAAAAAATCACACCCGGCAGGTTTTCCAAACGCAAATCCCCAAAACACGCACGGCGCACACACACACAAACAAACAAACAAACAAACAAACAAACAAACGAACCGTCACCGGAGCAACGGCACCTGTCTGGAACGCGTCTTCTGAATCTCGCTCAGACCACTCCCATCACCTGCATCCTGAGACACAGTTATCTTTCAAATGCTGGTGTCCAAATGGGGAACCTCTGAAATGGGTGAGCTCCAAAACGGGTACCATCAACAAGACAGGCCCAAACACCCTTGCATTGAGACAGTCCTTGTCGCAGCCGGACCAGCTGCCCCACCTGCGAAGGAATGGTGCTCTGTAGAGACCAGGCCCCGTTAGAGGAGATGTCATGGACCTCCAAGGGCCGCTTTGGGGAGCTATCCCTGCACAGGCCTTAAAAATGAAGGGGGTTACTTTTCATACCCCCCCCCCTCATGGAGGCAATGAAAACGGATAATTTTGGACTTTAGGCATGTTCAAAACAGAACGCATCCACCAAGTCAAAGCATTTTTTGCGGCCAAGGAGCTCGGAAAGCTTGCAATCCCGGGGAATTTGACAATCAGCGGCACAGTGCTTCGTCTCTTGCCTGGTCATGGTGCAAGGCGCGCAACCCCTGGCATTTAGAGCTTGGTCTGTGGAATCCATAAGGCCCCAACAGGGCGCCGAGACAGGGATGGCCGCACTCGTTGTTCATGGTCTCAGCCGCGCGCGCTTTTTGCCACGTTTCGCTGCAACGAATTGCGCCATTTGTTTGACACGCAAACGGCAAACGCAAGTCACAAACGAGACCGTGCTCCATCGGAGCATCTCAATGGCCTTACTCTTGGCAACCTGGACTTCTAAGGCCTCTGCCAGTACAGTGCGGTGCCGTTCGCACAAGCCAACCTCAGACTTTTAGAGGAGACTGGACGTTCCGCAGCTTGCCCGGTTGCCCTCCAGACTCCAAAAGCATTTTGAATCCAAGCACCCTGAAGCCTCCCGACATCTTTCCCAACCAGAACCGATGTGACGAGCAAGTCTCCAGCTGTCATGCGGCAAATTTGATTCTTTGCCTGCGGCCTTCTACCCAATATTCCAAAAAATCGCCATGTGATGGTAAATATGTGGCTGGCAGCCAAATTCCTGAACAGCGGTGTTTTCCTACATTTGGCGCCCTGCTCGGCAATCATTCGCAAATTTGAGCACTTCGGCAAGCTCAAAAACCGACTTGTCCCCCTGTGCAGCACCAAACGGGCTCTTCTCCGTCTGTCCGCTTTTCGGTGCTCGGAAGAGCTCCAGTAGCATTCGGAGAGATATGACCGTCGCCGAACAACTTTCATTCGCAGCCTCCTCTCTACCAGCCACTTGCCTTGCAGCTCGCCACCCAGTCACTGCCCGCCACTATCACCCAAGCAAACAAGGACAAACAATCTCCAAGGTTCATGATCTGTTGGGGTTCCTGGCCTTAATGTCTTTCAAGATGTGTTGCTTCCAAACCTTCCATCTTCCAAAAAAATGATCAAAGTTTGGAACTATCCAAACCTTGAAGCCTCACTACTATACCTGCAAAAAACAAGTGAACATGTCCAAGCTTGGAAAAGCGTGCAAGGCCAATTCCAGTTTCCCAAAACATGAAAAACACGCAACACAAATGTTGGCCTGAAAACAAAACTCTGACGCATCATATCCGGTCGACTGTTGTTCACTCCAAAAATGCCTTGCCTACTTACTGCTTGTTTGTAACAACTCTGGCAACCAGTCGGCCTGCAACCATGGCTCCACAACTGTCAACTTGCAACATACCCTCAGAGCCGGACACAGGTTGGCTCGTTCCACTCGCTCCAGGCCCCAAACGCGCAGTCCCTGGCTGCTCACGCACGTGTCCAAAACACCAAACTGGGGAAAAAGCTTGGCACCTGGGTTTGCACTTATCCTGGCACTGCGGCAGCACTGGGCACTCGCTCACCTCGGGAGCACCCAAGTCCCTTAGTCACTCGACGAGTCCTTGGGGCAAGGCATTCAGCTGCGTCGCAGAGCAACTGGCTGTGGCTGGGCCCTGGCAGATTGGTGCCACAGCGAAATGGTGCAACTCTGGCCCAACACCCAGCACCGTGTTCTCGTCAGCGAGAGGGAATGCAAACAAATTCGCATTGTTGAAGATATGAAAGACCTGCTTTATTGTGACATTTCTGGCTTGTCTCACCATCGGTCGACAAAACAACAGAATCGCTCAAGGCCACCATGCCACGTAGTCAGTTCTGCAAAGAATTGCTGACCTCTACTCCATCCTCAACTCCATCCTCAACGCATGGTTGTCTCCGAAGAATGGACGACGGTCATCTGTAGACTCAGTATTTATTGGTGGTGTGGATGTATGGTCTCGAACCCTTAGTGGCTGCTTTGAGCTAGACAATCACTCGCTGGGCCTCGCCTTGAAGATGAACTCGGTCGGTCCCAGTGGAGGTGTGTCGACCAAGGTCATGACGCGGTTCCTGCGCTGAGGAGGATTAGCAGAGATAGCACAAAGGTCTGGAAAAACCATCCAAAGACATGATATCACAACAGCTCATCTAGCTTCTGCAGTCAGTCTATTTAAGGATGCACGTACTTGTTGGATGGAACCCTTTTACTCGGCTTAAGGAAACCTCAAGAAGCAAGCTGGCTCACTCAATCAAAACTGCGGGCCTTTTTCAATTCTCTGCAAAGGATCTGAGATCTGGTGTCGGGCCGTTCAATCGTTGGTCTGTATGCATGGACCCTACCCAACCAACCATGCTCCTGCACTCTGTCAGAAGCCAAACCAAGGGGTTCCCTTTGAGAGACAAAACCCATATGTCAAAACTAGGTGAAAAGGATGGGTGTGCCCCAACGGTTGACAGAGAGCTGGGTGCCTCATGGTGGCAGAAGCCCCGCAGCCAGGCCCGCAGGAGGGATTGGTCCAGGCGGTCCAGGCCTGAGCAAATGGGGTTGTCCCCAGATGGGTGTGGGTGTGTGTTTCATTTTGGTTTCCCTGGCAGCAAACAACACATCCCCATTAAAGGGGGGGGAACACAAAAATGGAGGGGGGTGGCAAAGAATTGTTGACCCTATGCGTCGCCGCGCGTTTTTTCAAGCTGTCCGTTCCGCTGCGTCTGCATCATGAATTCCAGACGCCTGTTTTTTTTTCCTGAGAACCCCATTTGCCCTCGTTGTTCTAATCAATCCTATGAGTTGGATACATTACAATGGTTAGTGACATATAGCCCTACATGCTTCCAATTGTTCTAGTCATTCCCAAGCGATATGTGCCTTTTGGGGACCAACATGTTTCTCCAATATGCTTCAGTATGCTGACTGTTCTGATTTGTCCAAATATTCAAAAACGGTGCGTTGTGAATTCGGATCCAATTACCCTAGTTATTCTTGCAGCCGAATGATTAGGAAAAGCCAATTCAAACAATTCACGGTATCCTGCATGGCACATTTTTCGCGTTTTGCTAGTCGCAATAAATCCAATAGAAGTGGTGGCGACGGATGGCTCAAAGACGAAACAAAGCATGGAAAGCCACGTTGACAACACACATCGCGAAGAAACTCAGCGTGCCATCGGAAAGAATGTGTTCAAGGTGCGAGATGATCTCGGTAGACTGCTAACCACCTTGACAAAGTCAGAGGTGGGCCCCACCAACACAAGACCCGAGCGGCCAGAAGAGCGCCCAAGGCAAAAAACTGCCACCTTGTTTCTTGGTTAATTTGGATGGCAGCGCTGATTCTGTCAGCGTTGTGAGCCGTGAATGGATCCTCCGCCAGAGCAGAATGCATCCTGAGATTCGCGCAGCACTAAAGCTTCTTGGATCGCCTGTCTTTCATGGAGCGATCTAGGCGCTTTTCGGGGCTCTCACCTTGATGCCTTGGAAGGCCCGACGTTCGTTCACCCCTTGCCCTACCAAGCTTGACTCTTTTCACAGGCGCTTCAGTGGCTCTCTTAGCCCCGTGTGCGCTCCGTAGCTTTTGTTGCCATTGTCAGCCTTGACCTCGTCTCGACTTCCGAGAAAGCCAGGCTACGCGCAACACGAGATGACACGTTCCGCAGCTCAGTGCTTTGAGATGGCGCAGGAGGCGTGCTGCAGCTATTGCGGACTTTGCGAAGCCCCCGACATGTGTCGACACCAGGCAACGCTGGTTGCCCCAGACTCGCTGGCGTCCTGATTGACAATTGGGGCCTGTTGCTGCCACCTTCACGAACCACCTTCTGCTCCCCATAAATTTCTACGCAGTCAAGATCAAGCTCCGGACCTTACTGCAGACTTTCGTGGGACGCGCCTCACTCTGCGATGGCCTCCTGTTTACGGATCAGGCGTCCAGGACGTGGCGGGGTGGAATGAAACATTGCCCTCAGGTGCCGGGCGCGGCCAACAGCAAACCGGCGCAGGTGGGCACTTCGGTCGCCCAATCACGGGAACCGACTCGCGATTCAGGGTGACCTTTCTGCACACGACTTCTGGAAGACGCTGATGACAAGTTTGCCAAGATGTCCAGGAATTTCTCCACTGCACCTTGCAACGCTGACAGGTCCCATCTTGACACGCTGACTCCAATTTGTTGGATGCAGCACGCCAGCGCCAGCAATCTGACTTCGCTTGTCAAGCAGGCGGTCATTGGAGCCTTCTCTAGATTCGGGACTGATGGTGCTTCCCAGGAAAGAGTCTGGATCGGGGCTCCCAACAGGGCTTTTAGAGACCACATGCCACCCTGGAACAATCAATGCTGCGGACCTCGCACGTCCTCCCAGGTGATTGCGAGTGACATCATGGCGTGCTGCGTTGCAACTTGCCGCTCACGCGTCATTTGCGCAAGGAGGAGAATGGATCTCATGTAACAAAATATGTCCGCCAATACTCCTTCTAGCATCTACACCCTAGGTAAATCTACCGATTTACGGTGAATTTATTTGGATATGTGTGTCCCGAAAACCTAGTAACAAGCATTCGCATTCACAAATGCCAAGACTCAAATGCCAAGGCCGAAATCTCACATATATAAGTTGAACCTTTGATTTGATATGTGTACTTCAGAGTTGGAATGTGTATTTGTTTGGAGCACTTGAATGTTGTTGCTGCCTGACAGCACAAGGCAAAGAAGCCATTTTACCGCTCAAAATAAACCTACATTTAAAAGGGGAAGATGTGACCGACAGGTCTGTTACTACTTTGGTGTGAGTAACAACATACAGTGGGGAAAAAAAAAAACACATGTAAATACACGCTAAATTAAGCATGCTCTACCAATTGAGTAATCGGACCAAAACTACAAGGATTACAACAATGTAATCAATAATACGGCCTACACAAAACGAGTCTCAGACTCCCCAGCCCTCGAAAGCAGCCACCCGCATGACCCCACACGCCGGCTGTGCAAAAGCGCTTGGGGGGGGAGATGCAACATGCAGCAAGAAAAAGCCATGTTCCCGGTGCTTCTCTGATCAACAAGCTCAAGGATTTCGGAGGCCAAGCGCCGCACGCAGTACTTCGACTTGTGGCAGTCGCTGTTGCAGCTGGAGACCTCTCGAGCACCTTTGCCCAGAAGGTGGCAGGCCCGACCCTGCGCCGAATTCCCAAAATCCTTCCAAGGGTTCAGCATCCTCATGTCTCAGGGGAAAAGTTGGCACCCCCTACAAGCCCTCTGAGGATCCAAGCAGCCTGGCTGCTGACAGGGCACTGTGTGGATGGCAAATCTTGCCACACTCGTTGGGCATCTTCATTATGCTTCGGTGCCTGAAGCGCTGACCTCCGCACCTGGCGAGGGGATTGACCCTCCCTGAACGCCAGTCTAAAAGCATTGGACAGCATTCGCCGTCGGCTGCCAAATCTCAGTCTGGTTGTGATTGTTGAATTGGGACCCTTTCAGGGACATCATTTATCCAGGCATGTCCGCCAACCGTTTCAGAATGGCTTCCCTTCCGAAGACTTGAGCGGGCCTGGAGCAGTCGCCCCATGCGGACCAAGGACCCCATTCGCAATCTTGACCTGAAGAGGCAGAGTCTGACTTCTGAAGTCTGTGCTGCAAACTGGGCTCCGGGCAATCAATCGGCCTAGGTCAAAGGAAGCCAAGCTTCAGGCACTTCACAGAGATTGCCAAGGCTGCGGCGAGCAAACTTCAGTGTTGCACGGCTCGGTGATCGCAAGGACCGCATCACAGGCCTGACAAGTGAACGAGGTGAAGTGCAAAAGTGCAAAGCACGCTGCTGCAAGCATATGGTGCGGTGCGCCTTTCCACCCCTGAAGGGCTCGTTCAAGATTTCACGCCTGCGCTCCTGTGCGACAATCCGCTTTCTTGAAATCCGTCTGACTGCCAAGTCTTCCTCTGCAGTGTGACGTTGCAAAAGGTTCACATTGCAAAAGGTGCTCAATCCACCAGGTAGAGTTTGGGGGCCGCATACGCGACTATTTGTTGAAAGACGCCTCGAGCTTGTAGCAATTGCAGAAGCTGGAAAACATACTTTACCAGGTGCGCACGAAGAATACCCCGTCCCTTGTTGGCCCTCTACACTCTATGACCCACTGGTCCAACCCCGTCGTGAGGCACACCGACTCGCTCGCGACCCGACCTTCTGGCCACCGCCGCAGGTGAGGCTGCACTTGGACCACTCGCTCCACTCCGCGAGCTCACAGTTCTGGCCACGTGTTGGTCAAGGATGCAACCGTAACCCTGGCCCTCTCGCTTGTCAAGGATGCTTGGCAAGGACCTGAAATCTCACCCTGGAAAAAGCAGCTCAGTGCAAATGTGAGAGTCATTGGGGTTCGGGACTTCATTTTAGTGGGTGGGGCACCAGGTGCAACCGGACCCGCATGGTGCGATGGTGCGGCGTATACGAGGAAGGTTTTATGTTTGCGTCTGCGCTAGTGCGCATCCATGTGCGTGCCGCACTGCGATGTTCAACGACACTTGCCATAACGACTGAGTTACCTAATGCGCCATCAGGCAGGCACCTGCAAACATAGGCAAGTCAAGTCATCTAGCCCTTGTTCTTTCAGGATTCGATTCGAGAATAGTCTTCCAGGAACTGTCCACTCCCGGATTCTGGAAACATGGATTTAGTTCACTCTGAGCAGAAGCCGCCCGAACTTTGGTCGATCCCAGTCTTTTCATCCAAAGAGGAAGCAAGCCTCTGGCAAAGGCTCGCCGCAGGCACTGCCGACCTGCAAGCCAGGTGAGCTATCAGAGAGAATCGGCTCCCGTTGCGCTGCGGCTTTGCCCAAGAGCATCTCAACTCAATTGCTTTAGAATGTCTCTGCAATTGCTGTCATGCTTGCAAACAGCGCTGCGAACAATGACTAAGCACGTCAACAACCATCGCGACCGACAACCAGCCAGCCAGTGCGTTCCAACTGCCGTGTGCAGCTCTAAGACATGTTGCGATGGCGGAGACAACTTGATCGAGCGAAAACCAGTGAAATCATGACATTGCCATGACTGCGCTGATTCTAAAAACCGAGGCAGTGAATCCTTCGGTTGGAATTTCAAATGGAAGCGGATCAGGCCGCGCTGGCGAGTCCGCGTGAGACAATGTGCGAAAATACTCCAAGGCGAAAAGAGCCTTTTGCCCTTGAAACCTCGGGCGAGGAAAAGAACGTGTTGGAGGAGATTTACATCAGCGGGCAGTCCTTCATCTTCCGCGGCGCCAGCTCCCAGGCCGTGTCGAAGCTCTTGAGTAAGTCCTTGGTCTCACCTTAGCCAGCTCCCGAAGCCATTGGCAAAGCTATAATTCCAAATAACTCTTAAGAACCCTATTCCGGCAATAACTTGGGTTTCGGCACTCAACCAAGGAGGAACATCGAGTTAAGAACCAAGCCACCCTCCAGCCACAGCTTTACGCGGAACTGCAGATCGTGGCCCGGAAACTCGAGCAGCTGCATGCGGAAGTGTCTGTAGGCACAGCAGCCCGCAACCCGATCGAGGTGCTCTTGAAACGAGGTTTGCAAAGCATCGCAGCTCGATGTCTGCAAAAGCTGCAACAAGGGCACGCGCCCTCTACTTCTGGAAGACGAATAGTCGGCAGTATATGTCAACTGCACTTTACCGGCGTCACCATTTGGCCTACACCACTTCACATCCTTGACCTTGGGCAGCCAGACCGCTCCGTCATGAGAGAAGGTTGCCAGTGTTTGAAGGTCAGACACAGTCGCGCGGAAGGGCTGGCTGAATCCATGATGCAATTCCGCAGCAGTTGGTCTGGTGTCAGGCTGCGCACAAAAGTTCTGAGCCGCCCTGTCCCTCTCTCCAGGCCTGTCCTGTGTATACCTGTCTGGTCCAGGCCTATCAGGCCTATCAAACCTATCAGGCCTATCAGGCCTAGGTCTGTCAGGTCTGCTGGATCTCGGCCTGGCAGACCTATCCCACGTGTCTGGCCTGTCCGGCGGTCTGCCCTGTCCATGTCGCTGGCTTGGCCTTTGTGAGCCTGAGGGCTGTGGAAATGGATAGCCCTGCGATTCAGCCTGCCTGCAACTTGCATCGGGACGCATGGCAGCCAACTGAGCATCATAGGCTTGTCTCCTCTGCTCGTTGCCAAGCACCTCATAGGCATCTGCAGCTGCTTGGAAACAGCGGCGAGCTTCCGGCGAGCTGCCAGCTTTGTCAGGATGGTACTTCAAAGCCGTGGCCCGAAATGCTTTGCGAATCTCGGCACAAGTGCAACGGCGATCCAGTCCTAACACTGCATAATGGTCCAGTATCCCTTCGAAGGCTGCAGCCATGGCACCTTCAACTCTACGCTTTCATCTCCAGGAAGCCCAAACAGCTGCCCCATAGCATGCTACTAGCACTCACTGCAACTTGACTATCAACAGCACAAGCATGGCAAGCACACTTCCATCTCGTTGGCTGCCTCCCCTGTAAGCAGTGCACCCCCACCTTGTCATCATCGTTGCAAGCTTCAATCACTTTCAGAGGTTCCCCGTCGCATGGCCTTGGTCACGGCTGCACCGAGCCATGCTCATGTGCACTGCGTGAGATATTGACAATGTGACAAGTACCCGGTCCCCTTTTTTGCCTAAGCATTGGTAAGCATTGGCTAGCGTGAGCCTCTAAAAAGCCGATGGCGCTCACGGGACTGTTGCTCATTTGGGGACCAATGGTCACCTCTCACGCTCCTCACCCTTGACTGCCGCATAGAGACATAAAGGTCAGTCAATTCCCGGCAGCAAACCGTCCTCCAACTCGAAATAAAGTTTCAAACATGAGACAACACAGCTTCGACCTCCGCTTGTGAGAACTAAGTAGCTAAGGACTGCCCACCCAAGAAAAAGCCCAAATCCGCAAATGATAATTGGTCTAAGTTGCCTTCCTTTCAAACAATCCCAAAAGAACCCGACTGCAATGACACTTCGCGCTGCTCCAAACCAAGTGGCTTTCCGCTCCCAAAAGCGAAGGTCTTGATGAACCGGCTTCGCTCTCGAATGCCGAAGCAGGAGCCTCGGAAATGGGCGTCTTATGAATATCAAACGGCCCCCAAATGTGCCATGGCTTGTGGCTACAGTTCCCAATTCAGCAATGCAAAGGGGCGCGTATTATTGTGAGAGATATTCAACATGTCGGATCCTGGCTTGATGTTCGCCTGCCTCTTCACAGCCTGCCATGTCTGCCTTCAGCAGAAAAAGAGGCCCCCACTTCAAGCAGGAAACAACCAGTGTTCTGGTGGATTTGCCCCAGCCCTCTCTCCTTGGAAAGGAAAACGGCAAAAGTGCATTTTTTCCATCCATCATGATCTACTGGTGTTTCCACCTCGCATTATTGAACCTTTCCTGAAATGCCCTTGTCCCGAATTAATTGTCCTGTTGGAAGCATACTTGTCTTGGTGGTCTCGCAAAATGGGGAAGCCTTTTGGCGTAGCCTCGTGTTCCTATCCAAGGCCGGCGCAGCTGCACTGGGACCAGCTCGCCCACATAGAGAGCTCGCAATCCGTGTCAGCCACCTGAAGCGCCAGGTGCCAAGGCACAAATCAAGAAAACCTGGAGAAGACCATTGGCTAATGGGCACATTGGAGCAACTCAGTTGGCAAATAATCAACGGCAATTGGCAGAAAAGCGCTTGGCTAGTTGGCGGTGTGCAACAAGTCTCGGAGAAACTTATCAACTCACTAGCACGCATTGAGCATCCTGTCATGCCGGCCGAAAGTAGTACATGTTTGCCAAATGGGTGGGGAAATTGTGCCAATCACCTTGACGTGAGAAATGAGGTATGCGAAGTCCTCCGCAAAGCAACGGAAAACTGGCGATAGTTTTGTCAGTTGCTGACATTCATGAATGCCACATGGTGCGGGCAGGTCTCCGTGATGCTGAAGAGTGTCATCAAGGGGATGCAGAAATCAAACGGAAATGCATTGTGGCAGGCAACCGAGATGTGGCGGGGCAGCGAGACTTTGCAAGTTGCATTAAACTGGTCTCCACCGATGCAATTGACCACCCAAAGGCACACAAGCTTCAAGGTCCTTGCTTGCCATTGAGGCATCAGCCACTGAGCCCGTGGCACATGGGGGAAGGGGGCAGCTCTCGAACTGCTGGCGAAGGCCGCCAACCGGGTTGCCGCAGTGGTTGGCCTCCTCCTGACAACAACAAGCTGACTCCGCCAAAGGCCCATGCAAGCCCATGCATTTGTGTTGCGAATTTACAAGTCAAAATCACTGCATTTTTTTCGGTCGCCATCAAAGTGTACAATAGTCTATCGCCTCAGACGAACCGCGGGTTCATGGTCATTCCATTTGTGACTCTTGTTGCGGCACGACACAAACGATCTGTCCAACCAGCAAGCGGTAGGCCGTCTTCCACAACCCAGCAAAGCAACCCAGCAAAGTTATGTACACGAGCAGTACGATCTTGATTCACGTGTCCAAGCATGTTGATTCTACTGCTGTGGGCCGATTACGCCTCTGACGTTGATCTTTCACTGAGGTGTTCAGCGATGCCTCCATCAAGCGGGTTCGCGAGCGGTAGCCACTGGAGCAGCTGGCAGAACAGGTTGACCACTCCTATCAGGGTGCTGGTCTCTTCTCACTCTGGTCTGAAAAATACGCCCTTCCCTCTGAGTCCTGCCATTGACCCCACTTTGCATCCACCTCAGATGCACTCGTTTCGCAATAGAATGCGCATTCGCTGGCACCACGCTTTCCTCTGTGCTGAGTGGCACATCCTCTGTCACATGGCTGAACGCTGCAGGCAGCCACCTGAGCCCAGAGTGGCATTCCCTCCAAGCCTGCTTGAGCCCAGAGTAGTGTTCTTACTCCCCGCCTCCGACTTCACTTCGGGTGGGCATAGCTTCCCCCCATGCTTTGGCGCCACCGCAATAACACGGTTGCCTGCCAAAGAATGGATGCCTCTCACTTCAGGAAACGGAGATTGGCTGCGCCCACAGGGGGTGGGCCATTTTCAAAGAAAAGCACCAGGAGCTTGTGTCAACAAGAGCTGTATACCAATCAACCCTGGCCCATGGCAACTCTCGGACTCTCGGATTGAGGCGCTCCAAACGTGGCCAGCGCTACGCTTCTTGACACCTCCTCCGCAGCTGCAAGAGCCTCGTGCTCATGGCTTCGCATGATCGTCCCTTGCCAGAGCTGAACGAAACCCAAACCAAGTCTGCGCAGTGTGTAGGCGGGATGTCTCTCAGAAGCTGGCAATCCGACCACTGGTCCCAATCGCCCCAGGCGCAATCCTGTCTGTTGCATTGCGTGTCCTGCAAACGGCCAACCGGGCAACCTGGGATCAGCCAACTTCCAGAACAGAAGGGGATCCCAACCTAAGTAGCTACCAATTTCTGATGCAAAGGCCGTGCCAAAGTCGAAGATCGCAGCACTGGCTGCCAAGTTTGCTCCCACAGTCTGTCTTTTGCAAGATGTCAGAAGAAGAAGAAGAAGAAGCTGGCATGTTTCTTCCTACCGCAGCTCTCTGGCAACAGGGATGCAAGCATGTCGTTGGCATGCCCGACCCGTCAGTTTGAGCGGTCCTCGCAGGGGCCAAGTTCCTCCATCGGGCCCTCGCAGCCTCTCCCGATTTGACTGGCTGGGCGCTGCCTTGGCAAAAGCGAAAGGAGTTCAAGCGGCCATCGTGCCCAGTTCTTCCAACCCTCGGTGAACCCGCACCCTCCAGCCACCCCCTGGGGGCCAGGCACCCGCCTCACCCGGTGCCTCTGTCCCTTCCCGCACTTGGCAGAGCATGGCCCCCAAGCCTGGCAACAGGGCGGCCACCTCCAACAAGTCCTCAGCCCATGGATGTGCATTTGCCTGACATTGATTCCCGACCGCCGATCAAGGAGGGCCCGCCACTCCGGGATAGACCTACTGCCCCCCCCACCAGCCGGGCAGGGAAGCGCTAGGAAACACGGGCCTCCCAGTCTTCCAAAATGCAATCATGCTCCTGGCAAAAGGCAAGGCTGCCAGGCTGGGCTGAAAACAAAACACAAGCACTCAGTCCTCTGGGTTGTAGCAGGGCTGGCTGTTGCACGCTTTGGTTTCCTGCCATTCTGCTCTCGAGGACTCTGATGAGTCAACCCACCGATCAGGACCGTTCAACTTTGCAGGCCATGGCGACAGCGAGCCTTCATCACACTCGCAGCGCAGAAGCCGTCAGGGCTGCTGGGCTCATTGAGCTGCCGTTCGCGATAGGCTTGACCTCACAAAGCCGGTAAACCTCAAGTCCTGCTTCAACGGAAAACTGCAAGCACCCGTAGTCCATCTAAGTCAGGCAGCGATTGTTTGCGGCCACACAAGATTGGCAGATTGCGCATTTCATCTGGCAATGATGCGGGCACATCCGCTCTGCCCTCCCTGATCAAGTACCACGCCCCCATCACAGGACCGGTCGCATGGCGTCCATGGGGTCCATTCCTCGAGAATGCAAAGCAGGCAACGATGCTAGTTATCTCTACCATTTTACCACTCACGCGAATTAAATGACACCCAAGCCTGTTGCTGGGGACTCCCCACCAGCCGACCTCCCCTCAAGTAATGCTTACGAGAAGTGGACACGGGGTACCCTGCAGGTACGGGTGTCTTCCATTGATGCCGGTTTGGTTAAGGAGAATTCTCTGAGGCCGTCGCGGTAAGGGAGCAGTTCCGTGGCGGGGCGGGCGGGCAGCCAGCCGTCACCACCAAAGTGGAGGGGCACTCGAGTCCGCCCGCCGCTGGAAGCTGCTCCACCTATGGCAGGCCACGGATTGAACCACTATGCAAGTACAGTAAGTGTGTGTGTGTGTGTGGTGTCGTGTTGTGAGGTTGTGTTGGATTGTGTTGCGAGTGTTGGGTTGTCTGTGTGTGTTATGTTGGAATGCGCTGTAATTTGTTGAGTTGTGTGTATGTTATGTTGGACTGTGTTCTGTTATGTCGTGTTGTGAGCTGGTGTTGGATTGTGTTGC
>CAUJNA010000145.1:136108-251108 GCA_963377175.1 Effrenium voratum | reverse complement strand
GTTGCGTTGGGTTGTGTTTGCTTGTCTGTATGTTCTGTATGCGTGGTGCTGTGTTGAGCTGTGTTGGGCTTTGTTAGGTTGTGTTGTGTTGGGTTTTGTTGGGCTTTGTTGGGCTTTGTTGGGCTTTGTTGGGCTTTGCTGGGCTTTGTTGGGTTGAATTGGATTGTGTTG
This sequence comes from Effrenium voratum, assembly GCA_963377175.1. Lineage (NCBI taxonomy): Eukaryota > Dinophyceae > Suessiales > Symbiodiniaceae > Effrenium > Effrenium voratum. Next base: position 250,937 of record CAUJNA010000145.1, on the reverse strand, counting down.
TGTGTGTGCTATGTTGCATTGTGCTGTGCTGTGTTCGGTTGTGTTGTGTTGAGTTGTGTTGTGATGTGACGTGCTGTGTTGGGTTGTGTTGGGTTGTGTTGGGTTGCGTTGGGTTGTGTTGAGTTGTTTTAGCAAGTGATGTGTTGTGTTGTTTTGTGTTGGGTCGTGTTGTGGTGTGTTAAGTTGTGCTAAGTTGTGTTGTGCTGTGTTTTGTGCTGTGCTGCTGTGCGGTTCTGTGTTGTGTGTGTGTATGCAATGCAATGCAATGGAATGCAATGTAACGTAATGAAATGTAATATGTTGTAAAGTAATGTACTGTAATGTCAATGCAAGTGTAATCGTGATGTACTGTGATGCCATGTAATGGAATATAACGGTATGTAACGTAATGGTATGTAGTGCAATGGTAAATGGTATGCAATGGTATGCCATGGTATGCAATGGTATGCCATGGTATGCAATGGTATGCAAGGCAGTGCAGTACAGTGCAATGCAATGCACCGTAATGTAATGTAATGGAATGTAACGGGACGCCGCATTTGTATGCTGCATGTCAGCGTCTAAAAAGAAGTGGAGAAGATTGCCCAAAAGAGAGCTGATGCAACTGGAACTCTTCTCCTCAACCAAGACGACGCGATGAAACGCAAACAGCCGCCGCAACTTTCCACCCATCAACACTATGCGCCTCCATCAAGACACCCATCCCTGCATTGCTGGGTTGATAACCCTTCACCTACGAAATGCAACCTCATGATTTTCACCCCTTCGCTAGACCTGTGGCTTAGGAGTGACTAAGTGGCACCCGGCACTCTTGGCGCCTTCCGCCTTCGAACTCGCTGGGTTTGACCCTCCTTGCGAGCTTGCGTGTCGCGGTGTCGCGCTCACAAATCCCTAAGTGGGACAGTGTTTCCGGCACGGAGTCGCTCGGAATTCAGGAAACTCCCTAGATTTGTCAGAACGTAAGAAAGCTGGCAGAGTGCTCTGTCACACCCCCAACTCCTTGACACCGCATCTTTGAGCAATTCGACAGGGTTTAATTGCCAAGTTGTGCCATCTGTGAGAAAAAGGGTCATGAGAGAATTATTCGAAGTGCTTTTCGTGCATCATCCGTCGGCACAAAAATTAGAGCAGCTCGGTTCAGCAACGCCTTCTAACAACTTTCTCCAGATGGCCTGCCAAACTTCCCAAGACTCTGCGTCCTCAGAAAGCCGATTTGATTTCCTGAATACACTTTGTGCCCACAACTGTTGACACGGGAACTTGTCCAGTCCCTGAAAGCATGAACGCAAATGTGTCCGGCTGTCTTGCTTTTCCAGACATGTGCCCCCCGCCGAAAAAGATTTGTTATGTTGAACACGGCGCCGTCGTGAACAGCCAACGTGGGAAATATGCAATCGCCTTTGCATGGCTACTCAACATGTACTGTCTAGCAAAAAGCCAAAAGTCAATGCTGTAGCGACGGCCTTAACGTCGCCCTTCTCTCAACCGCTGTCGGAAAAACACTGCAATGAAGGAAACACTGCGCAAAGCTGATTTGGAGGGTCACACAAACCTTTTGGAGCCAGTGAACTCCAGTCCACAGTGGAAGTGGGGTCCTCCGCACAGTCAGTCCACGATGTCCTCAAAGAAGGACGGTGACTCTTGCAGAAATATAGCGACATATGCAGATCTGCATGTCACTCCTCTCTAGATGCTGAGTGAGCGGCCACTGGGATACTTGGCAGTCAGCATTTCCACAGGCGGGGAGAGAGCAAGGCATCGTCTGTCACAAATCATTACAATGGCCATCACCAAATATCAAATGGACACGAGTTGCATCTAATCAGATGCTCATGGCCTCTTTCACTTACTTCCCGCCTCAAGAAGAACGTCGGCACAAACGTCTCCACCATGAGCAGCTTCCTGGGCACAATCACTCAATCAGTTTCTCCCCGCCCTTCTGGCCAGCCGGCCTGCTCAACTCGGCGCAGGCGCGTGTGGCGGCCCTCGCCGCAGGTCGCGCTGCAGCTGGTCCACTCCTGCGCTGCGCTGGCATGACTCACAGCCCACCCAAACGAACAACTTCCCCACGTCTCGATGCGCCGGTTGCGCGGTTGCCCGGGGCCCTGACCCGCCAGGGGCTGAACAGGCACGCCACGGGCTCGTGGCCCGCACCACAGGGCCTTGTGGCCACTTGCCCACTCCGACCCGAAGCGCCGAAAGTGTCTTGGAAACAGGTCAACTCTGAGTCAACTCAAATATATCTTGTTTGGGAAGGGGCGGCAATAAGACAGTTACTCGGCATGTAGACGGGCGCCTGGAACCTTTTTAACAGTTTGATGACTACGCGCCTCGTCAGCTTCGTTGGGCCTTCGCAAGGCTTGCCTGCAGAATGCTTCACAATTCGCAAAGCGCGTACACACTGCCAGCAACGCACTGGCCAAGTCAGACTCTCTCAAATCTGAGGACCCCTCGTTGGGATGGATTCACAGGAAACGAGTCCAAAGTTTTGTCACAGCGGCCTGTATTGGAGGGCGGGTGAAGCACTGAGCGCGACCTAATGGATTGGTCGGCAGCTGTCTGGCACACGGTCCACTGTGACCTGACAGTGTTGCTGCGCTGAAAATGTGCAAACTCTCATGCACCAGGGCCCTGACCACTGAGAGAACATACAATCCGAGACCTGCGGGCACTCCCTCAGGAATTCGCTCCCTCTCAACTCTCCCTCCTCTTCCCTCTTTCTCTCTTCCCACATGACACCCTCGCAGCCGCAAGAGAAAGGCGGCCTTCTCAACGCACTTGTCCTGGACGTATGGTTGGGACTCGATCATTGCTCCGGCGCATGGCCGTCCACACCTGGCATATTTCCAGAGCTTCCCAAATCAAAGGGCTTTCAAACATGGACTGGCGGAGGGTGTCCTGTATTTGTGCTTTCAGCTTTCAGTCTCCTCTTTCAAAAGGAAGACTGCAAAAATGGCAACTTCAGAAACAAACATGCAATTTGGTGACGTTTGCGTGAGAGAATGTACAGCACACCCGAAAAACAAGGCAGGCCGGCTCGTTGTTTGAGACCGCTTTGGATCTCTCACGGAATCGCAGCCCAATACCTCGTGACCAGCAAAGCAGGCACGGGAACACAGAGTACCGGCCGGCCAAACAAAACACGGAGTACAGGAGCTCACCACAGTGAAGCGTCTGAGCTCACCACATCCGCCCGCATCGTACCAAGCATTCCACTCCGAAAAGACACAGTCTTGAGGCTGGCAAATCGAGCACGCCTGCCACAGGCAATGCGCCGATGCTCAGTCCCGACCCTTCACTAAGCTTCCCGCTGGCAGTGGCTCGCAAGCCCCAACCTGCAACAAGCCACGTTGCACACAAACAAACCCGTAACAACGGCATGTGTTCCATGTCACGGCCGGGTCAAGGCCTCTTCATCATAGCCTTGACAGGAGTGGTGAGCCAGTCTGCGAAGCGGAGCCTGAGAATCGCGCCAAATCAGGGCAGCATGACTTGCCGTTGCCATGCAACCCGAACCCTGGCCAACTGAGGCATGCACTGCAGCACGAGTGGCGGTAAAGGATAAGAGAACTATCAGCACATGAGCAGCCATCCTTCTGGCATACTCCTATACAATTCAAAGGGCTAGCTGAAAACCTTTGAGCCCCTTCCGCACCCAAACCTTGGTCAACTCTGCCCGCTCCCAATTTGCTCCTGCTTGTCAAGAACGGACTGAGTCCGCAAATGGAGAATGTTCTGCGCTTGCACCCATCTTTTTCACGAGGACAAGAGGAATTCCAAGGCTTCACAGCTATCATGTCCATAGATCTTGCTATGCGGATACCAGGCAGAGACAACACAGGCTCCTGAGAAATGGCCCCTCAGAAGCCATAGAAATCGAAGTCCCTGTCCTTCTTCTTGGCATGATCCTTCCATCCAGCCTCAAAGTCCTTTGGCAGGATCACGTAGCGGTTGTGTCGGACCGCTTGCATGCCAGCCTCCTGGCAAATCGCTGCAATGTCCGCACAGCTGATCTTTTCAGGTCGGGAGACATAGTCTTCCAAGTCAACCTCCTCGCTGAGGTTCATCTTCGATGTGATGGTCTGGAAGATCAATCGCTTCTGGCGCCGGTCTGGGAGAGGGAACTCAATCTTTCGGTCAAGGCGGCCAGGCCGCAGCAATGCCGGATCCAGCGTGTCAGCTCTGTTGGTTGCCATGATGACTTTCACGGTGGTGTCCTGGTCAAAGCCGTCCATCTGGTTCAACAGCTCCAGCAGGATGCGCTGGACCTCTCTGTCTGCACCAGTCTGTGAGTCGAATCGCTTGGTACCAATGGCATCAATCTCATCGATGAAAACGATGGAGGGAGCATTCTCGCGTGCCAAGCGGAACACATCTCGGACCATCCGCGGTCCCTCCCCCAGGTACTTCTGCACGAACTCCGACCCGACCATGCGAATGAAGGTGGCCGTGGTCATGTTTGCCACCGCCTTGGCCAGCATCGTCTTGCCGGTGCCGGGTGGGCCATAGAGTAGAACTCCACTCGGGGGATCGATGCCAATCTGGGCGTACAACTCCTTGTGCGTGAGGGGCAGCTCCACCGCTTCCTTGATCTCCTGCTTCTGGATGTCCATGCCGCCGATGTCTGCATAGGTCACGTCCGGCTTCTCAGACATGGCCATGCTCTGAACAGTGCTATCCGCCTCCGGTGGCAGAATGTCAACCACCGCATGCGAGTGCCTGTGAAGAGCCACCGAGCTGCTTGGCTTGAGAAGCTCCCTGTTGAGGGTGCTCAAGATCCGGACAAAGTAGTTGGAGCCTGCTGTTGATGACACAATGCCATGGCTCTGGTCAATCATCTCTGAGAACTGGCCGATGACGAGGGGCACCGACTGCACTCGCTTAATCTCCTCCTGGGCGCGAATCATTTCCCGCTTCAAGTTCTTCATTTCGTCTTTGATGTACTCCTCCTGAATGTCCAGAAACTCCATTTGCCTCTTCAGCTCCTTCAACCGCATGTACAAGTCATCCTCACCCTTGGAGGTCAACTCTGTTTGCTGCACCATCGCAGCTATTGGGCAAGCTTGCGCGATGCCGGATGTACCGAATTGGTCTACCACTATACCCTCCAGCCCAAATACAACATGGCCTTGATCAAGCTTCATGGGCAAGTTGGCCTTGCTGTTTCAAGTGAACAATTCTGTTTGGCGTAGCATCGGTCTCATTCAATAGTTGCCTAATTTGGAGGCTGCCATGCTCAGCGCAAGCAGAGTTTGGCACGTGTGTCGCGGCCTTGCCAATCAAGCACAAATTGTGCTTGACTAGTCCGCAAACAATGCAATTGCAAAGAATCTAAGGATAGCGGGAGTTGCTGATTAATGTCCACTGTGATCGTCGGCCCATTGCTGTTGAATGAACACGCCGAATGGGTCTGGGCATGGTCAACATCTTTTGACACGCTAAATTTTGGAAGTTTGATAACGAATCTCAAAAAGCCACAGATCCCAAACGCGTCTCCCACACGTGGAGAAAATGTTTGCCGCCTGATTACTCTGCCATTCCCATTTTGCACGGGTTTGTTGCCTGCGACTCTTGTAATATTCAAACGCCGCTTGATCAATGCTGAAACATGCACTTGCGTACAGCTTTAAAGTAAAACCATCAAATGCAATCATGTCGCAACAAACAAAAAGCCGGGATGTGTTGCAAATTAACGCTTTGACATCGGCCTCCGTTTTCAAAAAATGCAATCACGTTCATGTCAGGATCATTGCGACCGTCGGTTGTTCCATTCTGCACCAAATTGTGTTGGCAAATACCACTCTTGGTGCACCCAATGGGCTTCAACTGCAATGGCGCCCTGATTTTCCATTCCGCTCAATTGCACCTAGTCGAACGTCCAAAATTAAATGCGGGGGCCCCCCGCTTAACGTGTGCCGTAATCGTTGATCCCCACCCCAATGCCATCAGTAGGGCAGGGCGGGCCAAGAAAAGTCAACAATGAAAAAAGAATGCTAGAACCCTGTTCACTCCTTCAAGCCTACACTAGACATGTTATAAAAAGAAACCAACGAAAGCATGCAAGCGCACGCATCTTCTTGCTATCCGGCGTTTCTCAGAGGTGCAGGCTCTGGGAGATAGGCCAACATGCGCGTTCGACCCACACACTCTGCATCCCACGCGGAACCTGTGTACGTACCCCCTGGCCAATCAAGGCGAAGTTCATCACATCTATCCGCCGCGCCGTAGCTTGAAAAGAAGCCTGACTGATACGTGTGCATGACTTTCATCTTAATAAGAATTTTCCAAGCTTAACTTTTTTGTTCAGGGTTAAGGCGACGAGTGGCAAAACTTATAAGCACAGCACTCTCATGGGCGGCGGCTGGAAGCCAATGAGCGTCTGCAAGAATAGCTGCTGAATGTCACCTCTGTCAACCTTCTAGCAAGCATGGGCAAAAAGCTCATGCTACATGCAGTTGAACGTGTCAGCATCTCCTGCCTGGAGGGTGCCTGGGGAGAATTGTATGGTCGTGAAGCTTGAGAGTGCCGTAAAGGAGTTTGAAGTGAGTGGCATTGCAATGGCCCCAATTTGAAGCTGGCGCTATTGCGTTGCATAACGGGACAGGACTTTGAGGCAGCACACCAATTTGATTGTAAGGTGTTTTCATACACTAATGTGAGGAATCAGGCGCTGGGATTCTTCGCAAACAAAATGGCATTAAAGCTTTGGGATGTGGCATCGCAATACCAACTGGCGTCCGGGAAGGTAAGTCACGATTCGTTTGCGGATGTAGGTGGCTGAATCGAAAAGTGAAGGAATTTCGCTCGCAGGTGTTTAGATCGCAGGCGTTGGTTTGGACTTGCGCACAATCGCAAGTCGCTTGAATCTTTTGTCGTTTGAGGCGCGCCGCATTTGCCGCGCGGTGCTAGCTTAGTGTTTAAGGCGGGTTTTTTTAGAGTGCGTGCAGTCCGACGCGCCAGTGGCAACGGCACGAAATGTAAAAGAAAGTTTCGGGAGGTTGTCGGGCCTACCGTTTTTTCACCGTTTGGCAGTCCGACTGCTGTTGCTCTCTCTTTAAAGGGGATTCTCCAAACGAGTTTTGACTCGTCCGTCCAGGAAACGACCTCGTCCTGCGAAGAATCCGACAGCTAAAGTGCTGCAGGGAGCCCCGCGCCTGCACTTTATCGACTCCTCGATATGCAATTTGCCCCGTAGCTGCGCTTCTGCAAGGCGAGCTAAAAAACAGGGAAAAAACAAGGGTTCCCCGACCGACGACCGACCGACGACCGACGACCCGACCGACGACCGGCGACGGCCTAAAACCCGACACCGTGAGAGTTTTCCGACGTGCCCTTTTCCAGGATTCCAGGGGGCACTTCGCGAAATCCGCAATGTTAAGGCATGTTGCACTGCTCCTAGCTTGAACCCAAACAAGACCACCCAAAAGAACAACGCAAGTCCGAAGCGGCCGCAGTTCTTTTTACGGGATTGCTGAAAGTACGGGCGCGCCTGGAGCCGGAGGTGCGTTGACCCCCCCTTCAGTGTTTCAGGCAACCCCGGTATAAGCGAGCCAGCTGGGCCGCCGGCCTCATCACCCCCCCTTTAGAGTGGGGTTGTACCTGGCAGGGCAAGTGTCCGCATGACATTGCACACGCTTGGTTGTGAGCATCCTGTTGCTCAGGGACCGCTCTTTTTTAGTCCAAGCGGCTTGATGTCAAGCTGCTGGCCGATGCAGCCAGGCATTCTGGTTGCCAGGGCGAGGTTGGCTATTGGGTCGCAATGCATGTTGGGATGCAATAAGGCTCGGCTATGCACTGCTGGAGGCAGCTGCCAGATGTTCCGGGCGCCAGGGCGCATCTATCGGACACAGCTGAATGCCTCTGCCTGACAGTGCAAGACCCGCAGGGCTGAAGCGTACGCGACTCTCAGCGGGCCAACCGACCTTTGCTGAGGTCGTCTGCCCAGTCATTGCTCCTTCCCGGAACGTGTGTTGGCTGAAGCAGCACGTTGTGCGCGTGAGCCCAGAAGGCTGTTAACTGCACGAAGAGTTGCAACGGCCAGGAGGTCGTGAACATTTTGTTAAGGCTTGCTTCCGTTGCCGAATTGTCAGTGCCTGAGGGCATGCTGAACGAGTAGTGCCCACCACCAATATGGCTGTGGGTAGCTTGCAACAGTGCCAACTGCGCCAGCGTCTCGAAGCATGCGATGTACCGCTGTCCAGGCTTGACAAGGCAGGGCCATACTGCCCGTATGTCCTGCATGTTCCAGGTTTCGGCAAACTCGGAAGGCAAAGGCCTTGGCTTGGGCAGCTCGTTGGGGACGGCCTCCTGCTTTGCTGGCAGGGCGTCGCATGGCAATTCTGGTGCGGCTGGCCACTGCGGGTCCGAGGGCGAAGGTCTTGGCTTGGGTACCTCATTTCGGACGGTCCCTTTTGCTGGCAGGGCATCTCTGGCGCGGTTGCCGTATCTGCCGGCGGGGCGTCAGGAAGCAGCTCGGGCGCAAGCTGGTCGGCCCAAGGCTTCTCACTCTTGCTGAAGGGCTGATACAAAAAAAAATCAGCCCGGTTGGGATTGAAGGGATTCACTAAGGGCGGTTCTTCTGCGCAGGGCTCTGGAGATTCCTGCGTGGATGTCCCTTCAGGCGGCAAGGTTGAAGACTCGTCAGTGGGCGACAAGGATCTCGAGGCCGCCCGATCACGCAGGACTGACAGCATGGCAGATAAGGCGGCTTGGTTCTCCTCTGTCACGCTGGAGACTATGCCTGGTCCGGCATGCCGAGGGCGAGAGAGTGGGGCCAGGCAGGAGCGTGGCGTGAAAGCACACTGCTAAATGGCTGCGAACACGATGCAATGGCGGCAAAACAAGTGCGCAAACAATTCTGCAAGTCTGGGGCACGTGGTGACAGGGCTGCTGGAGGCGAGCAGCACGAGCCTGTCAAGCACGCCAATCCAGGGTGTTGATTAAGCATGAGTGTGACACACATGCAGGACCAAGGCTGCGGCAGAATTTTAATGCCTGAGTTGACTCGCTCAATGTAGGCATGAACAAATGCGCAAAACTGCTCTTTTTAGTCCTGTGAGCCTTGTGAAGTAAGGTCCACTGCGTGGGTCTCCAAGGCTGGCAATGCGGGCAATGCCATCTGAAGGCGCGCAATGATGAATTCGAGGTTCAAGGCTCGATAAACCAGCATTCAAAAGGCTGGTTGTTTTGGGAGCAGCGCAGGCATGCAAAAGCGAGACTAAGGCGGTTTCAGAGCGCTCATGCCAGTGGTGCTGCAATGCGAAGTTCCTGAAGTTAGGATCACTGGCAGCTGTCAGAAGGCCTCTGGCTGCCCGGTCATGAAAGCAGGCCGTAGGCTTGCTCCAATCAAACGCGGAGCGAACTTGGTTAGGCTGTTCACCGTAAAGACCTGGCTCTGGTTTGCATAGGATATGACAAACGTGCACAGTGTCAAAAGGCGGGCAAAGTGCACTGAGCCCTCGTGAAGGCCAGTACGCATGATAATGAAGTCCAAGTAAAGGCGAAGGTGATTCCTCGGCCCTGCTGCTGAAGCGACGGCGGAGCCGACGACATCACGCTGGCCACCCTGAGCGAGGTGCTGCTCCAACAGCCAGAGCTCCGTGGCCTCAGCCAGCTTCACAGTGGGAGGCTTTGAGCTGGAGGGCTAGACTTCGCCTGGAACATTGTGCGCACCTACACCCTGACGCCGGGGAGACGCTACTCCTTTGGCTGCCGGTGCCGGCTGGGCACGGCCTCCAACTTGGTGATGTACGTCAGCGCGGCCGACAGTGGGCGTCACCGGCACCGTCCTTGCCACGGCCGCGCAGGGAGTCTGGAGCCTGGACTTCTCGGTGCCGCCGGGCGGAGTCGCGAAGCTGCACTTTGGCGGGTCGACGCTGGACCTACGGACCTGCTGGCCAACTCGCTGGCCCTCACAGGCTCGGCCACGCTGGACGGGCTCACCGCGCAGGGCAACGTGGGCTGCGACCAGCTGCTGTGCAACGACGTGAACTGCACGGACGTGTTCACGACGGGCGTGGACGCCTCGGGCACCATTTCCTGCCACCAGCGCCGTGTCCGGAGCCACGCTGACGTCCGCCGGCGCCGTCTCGGGCAGCTCGCTGAGCATCACCGGGGCGGCCAGTGTGGGCCTGCTGGAATCACCGGCAGCACATGTGACGAGCTCGGGCACGGTCTCCGCCCCGCAGCTCTTCGCGTCCAACACGCTCACCGTGACCAACACCTCCGACTTCTCGGACGATCTCTTTCTGACGAAGAACTGGGCGAGCTGGAGCAAGCTGCAGATTTCCAACAACAGCGCGGCCTCCGACAGCGGCCCGGAGCTGCGGCTGCTGGGCAACCAGAGCGCGCGGGTCTTCCTGGAGCGGGACGGCGGGGCGCACCAGTGTGAGCTCATCATGATCAACGACGAGGCGCTGGTGCAGTCTGACCACGAACGAGAGGAACCCGGCTGCCTGGCGATCGCCGGCAACACGGGCAACGTGGTCGTAGGGCGTCAGAGCAAGGCCCAGCCCGTGCGTGCCTTCCGTTACCTCTCCGTTGTCCAGGGCCTCCGGGATGTTGCCAATAACTATTCCTTCAAACATGTTTTCTTAGGAGTCCTTGCGGTGAAGTCGGCGGACAATGGTGGTCTCGACAGAATTTCGAGTCTATGGAACCCGGCTTCCCATGTATTTCGCCGCCGTTGTTGGTCCAGTGGTTCAACAGCGGTGCGTTGCTTGCGGGTTCTTGCCCCGCAGGCTCGATTCCTGCCGCAAGCGCAGTTGAGTACCATTCAGTCCGACTCCGGGTACGTGTCACCCCGTGACACAGTCCGTGGGCGGCCTTGGATTTGGAGAGCTTGGGTACGAGACTCGTGCTATGGACCATTGCAGCTGCGCAGAAACTCAAATCGGCGCACATTCGGAGCCCGGTGCTGGCCCGGTGATGGCCCGGTGATGGCCCGTGATGTGTTTTTGGTCTTCCCAGCACACCCCCTAGCCCGGCGATGGCCCGGCCATGGTCAGGTGATGGGTTTTTCGGGCAAAATAGAAGGAAGAACTGCCATACTCGCCCTCCTCCCACGAAGGACTTACATGTGTGCTCCCCGCGCACTCCCCACACTCCTTTCCGGCAAGAGCGCTTGTCGACGCCCCAACTCACCAGGCACACCCAGCACACTCCTTCGAGTACACTCCCGCACTTTTGCAGGCACTCCCGGCAACACGTTCCTTGCTATATGTCCTATATGTGCTATATGGCTCACAGCGCTACTACTATGAATTGTGTGGCACATATAGTGTATAAAACGCGCGTCTCGATACCATATAGTACATATAGCACACATAGCAAGGACCTGGGATAGTGTGGGGGTTCGTGGGTGGTTGAAGTGTGAGAGCCAAATAGCACATATAGGACATATAGCAAGGACTCGGGGGAGTGCGGGGGCTCTGTTGGCGTGTGAGAGCCATATAGCACATATAGGGCCGTTTTTGGATCAATTTTGAATCAATATTGCTGCAACGAAAGTCAACCATGGATCAATATTGAAATCTCTTTCTGTAGAGGCCATTCCCAAAACGGGTTCTATTGCACCTGGGAGGCTTCTGACACTCGTCCGTCCAGGAAACAACCTCGTCCTGCGAAGGATTCATAATCTAAAATGCTGCGCGCAGGCGTGTGGCTGCAACAAAACGACCCCTAGATATGCACCGCAATTTGCCTCCAGCAGGCAAGGTCGAGGTTTGCCAAAGGAAACCCTTGTTTCGGGCCACCTTTTTTGGGGACCCTATTTTTTCATATTTTTTTCTTGGCCCTGCAAAGCTCGGCTTGCTTTGCAACCTGGAGGCAAATTGCGGCGCAAAATAGGGGTCGTTTTGTTGCAGCCACACGCCTGCGCGCAGCAATCCTTCGCAGGACAAGGTCGTTTGCTGGACGGACGAGTGTCAGAAGCCTCCCAGGTGCAATAGAATCCGTTTGGGGAATGGCCTCTAAAGAGAGAGCGAGCTCTTTTTGCTGCACGACGTGAATTCGACAAGGTTGAGGTGGGGCCATCGCTTAAAACGAGGACTAAAGATCCCGGACTCCACCTGCTATTAGGCCTACTGGATATTTCCACCAACCAGAGACCCCGACACGGCGATCGCTAAACAAGAAGAAGGAGATCTACATTGGGACTTCGCTCTTAGCGTCGCAGAGTACCAAGACGATAACCGTCGCGGGTTCCTACTGGAACAACCGCGGGGAGCCTCATCCTGGCGGTCGGAGAGAGCTCAAAGACTGATGCAAAGACCCACCGTGTTTTGCCTCCGGGCAATGGCAAAATCGTCGCTGGCGCTGTGCTTCTAGCGCAAAAGCGTTGCGTGTTGCATGAGCAAAGCATCACAAAGGTTAGGGGGTTGCCCTCGTCATCCACGAGAGAGTTAAAGGTCCTGCGCGCTGCTCCTAGCCTCAAATTACAAATAACCCAGAAACAAAAGCCGACCGCAGGCGCACACCTTTTCTATCGGATTGCTTGGAAGGTAGCACTTTCCTAGGGCACTGCGGCGCCGCTAGGACAAAGGGCAAGATGTTCCCCCGTGAAACAAGAAAACAAGACGCCTGCGAGCAAGTGTCTGCCACTTAGGAGCTCGTTTGAGTCTGGCCATTACGTCTGCCATGTGCCTGTGGAAGGCGGCGCAAAGTGGCTGTCCTATGACAATGCCAACGTGTGTGCGCGCAAAAAGCTGCACTTAAACGAGAGGCAGTGCCGCTTGGTGTTCTAAAAAGGTACGAGTGCGGCGGAGCCCCCGCTGCTGGCAGTACTGGTGGAGCGCCTTGGTGCCAAACCAGTGGTTCACGTCGTGACGCATGAAGAAACAAAGTAGAAGAGGCCGCGCCAACGCAGGCTGAAGCCGACGGCTGCCCGCGCCCAGCGGCCACGTGGCGCAGCTGCAGCAGGCGCCAGGTGTGGGGCAGGCGCTTGTGCCAACGCGGGCTAAACGAGCAGCGAAGGAGGAGCGCGCTAACAGAAGCAGAAGCCGTCCAGGAGACGGCGGCAGACGCAGCGGCCGCCATGCCAGTGACGGCCGTGCCGCAGGAGAGCTGCGGCGCTTGCAACACACGCCGCTAGGAAGCGGCAGGACGCTCTGGAGCGCGATGCGCGCCTCTTGCTTGACGTGTTTGTGCGAACTGGTAGCAGCAAAGAATGCAACGCCTTGCAAGGCTTGCCAGATTTTCAGACGCAAGAGGAAGCCGTCTTTGTCAATGTAGCAGCCAGCGCGTGGCACGCGGAGCTTGCAGACCTGTGTGAAGACAATGTGAGCGGGGTGACGGAGATGCAAGTGCAGCCTTTTTTGGGAGACGCTCTACCCGTTGTTAGTTTTGCTGCAGGCCACTTCTTGGGCAACTGTTTTACATTGATATTGTCTACGTCCTAGCGCGCAGCGTCTTGCGCAAGGAGCTGTATGTGCAGTTGAATGTTTTGGAACCTTTTTGGGACCCCTCGGTCGGTCGTCGTCGTCGGTCGTCGTCGGTCGTCGTCGGTCGTCGTCGGTCGTCGTCGGTCGTCGTCGGTCGTCTTCGGTCGTCGGCGCTCCCCGGTGAGGCGGTGTTCAACACAGGGCGCACCTGTGTTGACATGGGTCGTCGGTCGTCGAATTTTTCGCAGTGGGGGGTAGCAGTCCCGACTGCGGAAAAATCACATTCTGGCAATAATTGCGGAATTCGCAAAGTGTCAGGGCAGGGGAGACTTCGGACAACTCCCAGATTCTCGTCGGTCGGCGTCGCCTCAAAGGATTTTGTCCGGTACAGCGCCCGAATCGCTTGGCAATAGCTTAGGGTTTTCTTTTCCCCTTGTGTTTAGGGCATGTTGTGAATCTACCTACGCGGTGGCCGTTTTGCTCCTAGCCTTGACCCAAACTTGCTGTTTCATTTGAAACTGGAAACGCCGCCATGGACGCCTTGCTGTGTTTTGGGGTGTGCCTCGCCATTTACACAGCCCTCGTGTCCGGCATCACTTGCCTTGCAGTTTGGTGCTTGTTGCACCAGCGCCGCAAAGCTTTGCTGTGGCAGTCGGGCTTTCAGCCGCTGCCACGCCCTGGGCCTATTCACATTCTGCCCAAACGCAAGGCTTTTCACCATCGGCGCTGCCACCACCTGGCGCAGCGTGATGCCACTGCCTTCGCCTTTCAGCCCTGCGACAATTGTGTCAGCTTTTGGTGATGCACTCGCAGCATGCAGACGCCACTCCTTGTGACAGCCTTGCCTTCCTTGCCGCTTGCTAATGTAAAAAATTGTGACAATGCACTTGGAACTTGCCCATGCGCACCTTGCATTAGTGCGCTTGATTTGCAACAATGAATTTCACCAACCGCGTCAGCATTCGCGAGCCTTCTCAAGCCTATTGCATTGTGCGCCTTGCCTTCAGCTACGGCCTTAGTCATTGATTCTTGAGTCCGCTCTTGAATCGCATCCCTCCGGGGTTGCTGCCTTGATACCAAGTGTCTTGGCAAATTAGGACCTTCACAAGGCGCAATGCCTTGCTGTCAGGTACAAGCCCTGTGATTCAGGCACATCAGTCATGACCTCAGTCATGCGTTCTTGAGTCCGCTCTTGAATCGCATCCCTCCGGGGTTGCTGCCTTGACACCGCGTGCCTTGGCAATTAAGGCTCCTCCGGGAACTTCACAAGCCCTGTAATTCAGGCGCATCAGTCATGACCTCAGTCATGCATTCTTGAGTCCGCTCTTGAGTCGCATCCCTCCAAGCTTGCAGCCATGACACCGCGTGCCTTGGCAAGTAAGGCTCCTCCGGGACCTTCGCAAGCCCTGTGATTCAGGCACATCAGTCATGACCTCAGTCATGCATTCTTGAGTCCGCTCTTGAATCGCTTCCCTCCGGGGTTGCAGCCATGACACTGAATGCCTTGGCATTTAAGGCTCCTCCGGGGCCTTCACAAGCCCTGCGACTCAGGCACAATTTGCATTAGGCGCATAGTGACGTGCGTCGCAGTTTAAGCCTTGCATCACTGCCACAGAGCTCATTCACACTCCGACCCAACGCCTTGCCTTCAGTGCCATGGAGTGTGAGGACACCTTAGACGCCATCCACACCACAATAGCCAGAAGCTATTTAGACCTTGAGGTCATGATGGACGAATTCTACGTCTTCTCCGCATTAAGTTCTTTTGCCACGTCACTGCCGTATGCCTTGTTGCATTGACCCTGATCGAAGGCATCCGCGCCTTGTCGTGCCTTGTGGAGATTGTGCAGCACTGGTTGTCCTTCGCACACTGCGCCCTCGCATGATGGGGCACTGCACTTTGCCGTAAAACAACGGCGTGCCAGCTGCACAGACATGACGCGCATGCTTGATAACCTTTAAGCTGCCAACGTGGAGATGCCCCCGCCAGGTCAGTGCAGACCCCCAGCAACAACCTCGCCCTTGCACTTACCACAGCTTGCTTGGTCACCATAGCCCTGTCGCTCAATACTTTGTGATGGCGCTTGCGCCTACAGACGTTCAGCCCTGCCCTGAATTGGTGGAGCAATGGATCAGCCTGCTTGCATACTGGGCAGACATTTTCTTCGCAAGGCAACGTAAGATTGTTGCGCCTCGACCTCGACGGAGTTGCCGGCCGCCAGGATTCTGGAGGTCGTATATCCACCACCGTTCCTGCCGTCTGGTTGCGCCCGCTGCTGGGACAAACCGTCCAGCTTGCCAGGGGCCAGGATCGGCAAGGAGATCCTGGCCGTGACTCCAAGCTTGCCGGTCAGCAAACTGTCAGTAGCTGAGCAGGGCGGCGGCGACGCTTCAGGCCGTCGCCGTGTCCTGGTCGGCGGCCGAGCGGTACGCCACCAGCAACGAGGTGATCTGGTTGGTCGTGAACACGTCCTGGTCCGGGCCCGTCCGGTAGGCCAGCAGCGCGCCCACGACGGCGGGGCGTCCACCTGCGCCGAGGTGTAGTAGGCCAGCAGCGCGGCCTAGATGGCGCTGGTCGTCTCGCGTCCTGCGCCGTGCCCGTTCGGTAGTCGACCAACAGTGCGTAGGCCAGCAGCGCAGTTGCGAGGGCCGCGTCCGCCGCTGCGACGGAGTAGCAGTCGGCCGTGATGCTCAGCGTGTCGCCGCCGTTGGCCAGCGCAGCAGAGAGAGGAGCTTCGAGACGCAGGTTGCGAACGATGTTGCTTCCGCGAACCACGCCCTCCAGCACGTCGAAGGCCGACTGGTCGGCCTTGTTCGAGAGACCCGTGGCCAGCGAGCTCTGCAGCGCGGCGATGCTGCTTCCGTGCGCGGCCACCTGCCCGTCCGTGGTGGCCAGGGCCGCTGCCGTGGCCAGGGGCGCGATGGCCGGCGCCAGTGCGCTGCTGTCCAGCTTCAAGGCCAGCTCTGCGGTGACCCCGGTCGTCCAACGGCGGCTGTTGTTGCCGGAGGCCGTGTTCACGGCCAGGTCTGTTACTTGAGCGTAGGGCGTCAGAGCCAGGCCAGCTGTCCTGCGGTGGCGCGCGTGCCGTCAGTTACCTCTCCGTTGTCCAGGACCTCTCTGGGATGTTGCCGGTGACAGGTCCTTCAAACATGTTTACATATGTTCTGCTAAGGCGTCGGCCAAGGAGCTAACCGCTTCTTACTCCACACGGGCTCGATTCCTGCCGCGAGCGCAGTTGAGTACCATTCAGTCCGACTTCCGGCCGTTCGGAGAATTTTCCTTGTAATCCTCGTGATTCGGGGTTAGTGCGTTTGACGCACCAACCCCTCACAGGCTAAGGCGTCGCCGCTTGTTGGTACGTCAACCAACCCCTCTTCGGCCTTGGTCGGATTGGACAAGGTCTGAAGAGAGGGCGCTTCCTGCCTCTTCGGACTTCCTCGGATCGGAGGAGGCCAAGTTTCCGCAAGTACGTGTCACTCCGTGACACAGTCCGCGGGTGACCTTGAAAGCACAAGCAACACTTGTGCTTTTTTCACGACCTGAAAGCGAGGCCGGCTGCGCGGCTTCGGTCTTGGAGCGACTGTGCGGCCTCGCTTTTGGAGCGAGGCCGGCTGCGCGGCTTCGGTCTTGGAGCGAGGCCGGCTGGGCGGCTTCGGTCTTGGAGCAAGGCCGGCTGTGCGGCTTCGGTTTTGGAGCGAGGCCGGCTGGGCGGCTTTGAAAAATTTCGGGACAGATCGCCGAAAATTTTGCCCACACCATATAGTACATATAGCACATATAGCGAAACTATGCATGGTGTGCATAGTTTCATATATCCGGGTCCTGGTCAGCGAGACACTCCCGTGGCCGACCTGCGCACGACGCTCGAAAATTTCGCCTTGAGGCCGCCTCGGGTGGCGCGGGCTTGGAATTCGCGGAGGACGTTTTCCTCCACTGCTATTTCGACCTCGGTGGGAGAGCGAAGTCGGAATTCCGACCTCGGTGCAAGAGCGAAGTCGGAATTCCGACCTCGGCGGGAAAGCGAAGTCGGAATTCCGACCTCGGGGTGCTGTCGGCTTTTTGTTCAGACACGAATTTTACAACTTCTGTTTTCTCTGGGCCACCAAACTGGGACCAGGAGGGGCTCACTCTGGGCACTTTCCCCACCAAACTGGGACCAGCAGAGAGGCTTCCCCCACCAAGACCAGCAAAAATCACCCTGGGCACCAAACTGGGACCAGCAGGGGATCATCCTGGGCACTTCCCCCACCAAAGGAATCACTGTGGGCACTTTAGCAAAAACAAAAGAATTCCCCTGGAGAAGTCTCTATCAATAGTCTGAGGGTTTCATTGGAGAGCTTTAGGGGGAGTGTGGGGGTTCAGTGGGTTGGCGTGTAAGAGTCTTATTTTCGCTCGCAAAGCCACATGACCCTCCGGTAGAAACAGATACTACACATGATCATAGCTCAATTGGCTGTGACCAAAGTCCACAACTCCAAACAAACTGTCGCAAGCTCATGCATGGAAAACACTATGACACAAATCTACTCTATGTCACATATGAGCTAAAGCACAAAAGCGTCTAAACTGTACGCGTGCTTATATGGAGCATTACATGGTATCTGGGGTCTGAGTGCTTGGGTCTATGTTTGACACCCCGCCTTGAAATTAGCATGTCAATGCTGATTTCACACCAAACATTGCTGCTATCTGTACAGGCGGCCAAGCACACACGAAAGTCTTAAGCTGCTCACTCACATCTGAAATGCGAAAATGCACATCTGTTGCAGTTCAAGGGTCATGGGTCACGGGAAGCTGGTGCTCTGGTTTGGCTTATCTGCGTTGTAAGGAAATTCAATGGGAACGTCTGGCTCCAGCCTCTCTTCTCCACACGCGTCGGAACTCGTAGCTGGCGACAACGGTTCTTCATCGGCCATCTCTTGCATGTACGTCTCGAAGAAATTCAAATGACCATCTCCACTTTGTGCACCATCTTCTGACGCTTGCACTGCTGCATCAGCTCTCTGTGCAAAATTCTCAGCAATTTCATCAATTCGTGCATCAACGTGAATCTTCACACGATCAAACAAACTCTCAGCGCTCATCTCTGCTTCCCTCACCATAGGGTAGCATATGGCTCGAACTTTTCTCTCATGCCAATGCACCAACCATCTGCCAAATGCACATGCGGAAATAATGCAAAACATCATGCACACGAAGATTAGGCCAGCGGCCTTCCACGAAAATGTATTGGGCTCATTCACGGAAATCTGCGAGTCACTCACATAAGGGCGAATGGCATCAGGTCCTGAGCACGCATCAGGCGCTTGTGCAACGGCACCATCCAGGAAAAGTGCAAAAAGAATCTTCTTTGCAATACTCTTTTTCAAGTTCTTCGTCACCCTATGAACACTCATTCCAGCATTTCTTGCAATACGTCCAATGTCCGAATCCTCAAAGGTGTCCAGGGCGTCTCCGAGTTCCTTCAGCTGCGTCTTGAACTGAAGCTTCTTGATCAAGCTGCCAAATTCAATCTCACCCAGGCGAGTGTAATCTCCATCCGGGTTTGCAAGGAAATTCAAATACAAAAGTTCATACAACCTCCTGCAATCAAAGCTCTTGGTGAAAAGGTCTGCCGGGTTGTAATATGTGCTGACGGGCTTAATGTACACAAGTTTATCTTTGACTGCTTGCTGTGTCCAAAGATATGCGATCTCAATGTGTTTCAAACGGCCAGACCCTGACGCTGCAAAATAGCGCGTGCACTTGAACTGTCCATGTATAGGGTTAGCTTGCAATCCCTACCTGTCATCTGGGTCCACAACTGTCTGATCATCATGCCCTCCTGCAACGCTGAAACTGCACTCAACAACTCTGCCTCACATGAAGAAAGTGCCCGGCTCCTTTGCGTACGCGATGCGGTTGTAATAGAAACACCGTTCATATAAATGCAATTTCCACTGATGCTTCTGCGGTCTCCCTTCATGGATGCCCAGTCTGAATCACTGTAGATACACAAAGAGTCCAAATTGCTTTCACTGCTTGCATGTGGAATATCTTGGTTATCCATGGGGTGTCTCCCGCAAAAGGCCCAGGGTAAAAGAATTGCAACTCTGGGATTCTGCTTCACATAACATACGACGTGAATCAGGGTTGACCATGCTGTCCTTGTAGGAGCGGCATCTTTGAAGACAAATACCGAACTGCATACATCAAATCAGGGCGGTCACCAACCAGATACATCAACCTTCCAGTTGCGCTCTGAAAAACTGCTTTGTCCTTGAAATCCAACAACTCAGAGGTGTCCTCATTTGTATGATTGTTGGGAAGAGGGGTACTCCGTCCTCGAACATGTTGCAAATCCAATTGTTCGATCAAACTGTTCACATGTTTGCAATCTGCTTCAACCATGATTCCCTTCTCATGCAAACAGACACGGCGCTTCAAATAAGTGTAACTATCTCCAATCTGATTGAATGGTCCTTGTACCTTCCACTTGAAGATGCTGCGCAAAAACTCGATTGCTGTTTTCACTTCTGCTTCACTGCCAATGATTAGCAAATCATCTACATGCGTGCAAATGCAACACTTGCCCGGCTTGGCAAAAACAGCTGGCGATGCGGCACACGGCTTAAAGCCTTCACTCTTAAGCTGCTCTGCCAGAAAATCCCCCCAAAGACTGCTAGCGGCCCGTTGGCCTGGCAACAAATAGCCAAGCACATAGGCTTTGCCTGAAAGCATGACCACTGTAAAGCGTCTTTGTGGCACCTGTAAATAGGCATCTGAAATATCGCACGCTGCGTGAAAATCCCCGCCTGTCCCTGTACAACAAGCGGTTGCTAAAACAAGCCGGAATGCTGCATTGCTTGGTGTGGGCGAAAACAAGCCTTCCATGAGCGGGTCTTTGCATCTGAGCTCCTTGGCCACAAGTCTGGATCTTCTGAACCAAACTTTCTCATCCGCCTCATTCGTTCGCTGCCTCCAGTCATACACGTGTCTGGTCTGCAAAACCAAAGACTCTTCTCCATCTTCTGAAAGTTGTCCATTGTATGGCAAAAGCACACCCATCTTCAAGAGGCGTTCAATTTCCTCTTGGTCTGCATCTCGGTTGATCTGCTCCATCTGTTCTTCACTCAAATCAGGTGGAGCTGCATTGTTCGAAACCATCCATTCATCGTTGCTGAAAAACTCATATGAACTGTCGTCATCTTTCAAACCTGAATCTGCATAAACTACATCCCAAAACTCATCACCATGTGGCAAATCAGAGGGGTCACACTCATGTACATCCACTTCTGAAATGGCTTGAATGCGTTGCCTCTTTGCTGCGGCCTCCTCATTTCCAAGGGGTTGCGGGTCAACCAGCATTGGAGTCCTCGGCACGTTCTCTCCTGGGTTAAAAGCAGGATTCGGTATCTGCTCAGGAGGAACATATGGGCCCGAACTCACAGCTGCAGCTGGTGGTGCCCTCAACACTGATGGCCTCAAAGAAACCAAAGGTGTCTCATCTGGCAAAATATCTTGACCAATCAACTGTTCCCGCGTTGGGAGGTCTCCCTCAAAAAAAGTCTCAGGTTCACTGCCGGCCTTGTCTTCCAAGACTGCATCACGAGGTTGCTGCTTTTCAAACAGTACATCGTGGTGATCTACTTTGTAATTCCAGGGCGCACCGCTCATTGCAAGAATGTGTTGCAAGGAAAAACGATCAGGAATGCGACGGATGCATCTTGTCCGAATTACGCCTTGCGCAGCGCCAATTAAATGGCTGTCTGAAACCATGTCCTTAGTCAACCAAACTGCTTTCTGCCAGGTCGGTTGCCCTTTTGGCGCCTTGATCTGTGCAAATACAATCTCACCAAAGATTGCCACCTTGGAAGTGTACCTGCGGCCTGTCAAGGCTTCCCAAGGTGTCATGCGGGTTCTGCCATCTACCATGTACATGTTCTTCAAGAATGCTGCATGCTTATATGCCCAATCAACCACTGGGATGTCTCAGGGATTTTGCCCTTGATCTGGTCCTCCAGATGAGCAATGAGACACATGCCCCAGTTTCTCAGTGTCTGGACTTGGCGTTCCACGCGTCCTTGAGCTTCATGGTCTCCCGCTTGAGCAAAACGCTTGATCACCTTGCATCCTGCCTTTGTGAGCACAGTGGTTGCATCACTCAACAGCTGCTTTGTGGCAGGCTCCTGATCTGTTTGCAAAACTGTCTGAAGCGGGTTGCAATGTAAAGCAAAACGGCTCAACTCAGTTGCAAGGTGGATCCGCATCTTCCCTCCTTTGTGAGTGGTGGGCACAGTCAAAACCATCTTGGTATGCTTATCGGCTGCTACAAGAAACGTCTTGCCATTCTCACCTGCAGTGTACCCATAGTCAAAACTGACAACTGAACAAGGGAGTTCTTCTCGGTCGCGGTCCTCAAGTTCTTGGTGGTGATCACTCTTTGATCTGGTAGCCACACAAGCAGAACACCATGGCTGAAACGGCAAATGTGTGGCCTGATGCAATTCCACCACCATTGGATCATCAGGAATCTTTGGAATTCGCGGTACTTCAGGATCGCGCTGTTGTGAAATCTCAATCTTGCTTTGCATATCCAACTCAATGTACTTAGAAACAAGTCTCCTCCACAACTTTGCTTTGCTTCCTGCTGAAGAAATTCCCATGAAGAGTGCGGCTTGTCTCAACTCTGCAAGGGTGTTCTCTGGAGTCAAAAGTCTATTGTCAATCACTAATTCGTCTCTGTCTGCATGTGGCACAATCTGAGGTGGCGGCTGCACATCCGGAACGGGTTGGGCAGGTTCTTCGGGTTGCTCACCTTCAGGAACAGGCTCAATGCCTTCATCAACAATTGCTTCAAAATCAAACGCTTCCTCTTCAACAGCTTTCACATCTTGCCAGGTAAAATTCACACTGCCAAGAAATGTCAAGGTCTCTAATGGTCTCTCTGTCTCCAATTCTCAAAAGCGCTCGTCCTCGTCAAGCTCCATGTACTTTGTGGCGGGTTCAACCACTTCCCAAAACTCATCCTGTTTCCAAAGAGTCAGGCGGTAAGGAAAGGAACCAGGTCCAAAAGTGGGGTTTGGGTCTAAATAATGGGTTGCCTGCGGCGCATAAAACACTGGTACTCCATTGCCAATGATTGACCATCCAGGCTGCTGAATGGCTGCATCCCATGCGGGATTGAACTCGACGGCCTCCAAGAATTGCCTTGCTGGTCTCACCTCGAAGGTGTTCTCAGCCTCTGTTTGTGAATAACCTTTGGGTTCATCAGCGCTGATTGCAAAAATTCTTGCATGGAAAGTCAAACTGCCTTTGCACATGTCCGTCTGAATGCATTGCTCGGTATCTGGATGCCTCAATTCCAGTCCTTGCTCGCCTTGCCGGATTTCCCATCCATGCCTGAATAAGGATCCAGCACATAAAAGCGGTTCCTGTACATTTCCCACATAGGCCTTCTCGACCAATGAAATTAATTCTCCATCTGCTGTTTCAGTGACAAACTCAAACTTGCGCCTCCTTGACGACTGAATCACGCGGCCTTGTGCGAAGCTGAGCTGATTTCTCATCAAGCAAAGGTTCACCCAAATGAGCATAACGTTGTGGCACAACTGAAACATCTGCACCACTGTCAAGTATCACAGTTGACAGATTGCCTGCAGAGGTTGGGTGGTTGTCTGATGCCCAAACTGCTCGCGCTTCAAGTGTGTTGCTGTCATGAAAATGCAGCATGGTCCAATCATGCTCTTCATACATGGAAATGCACTCATCTTGATCCACTGCAAAATCATGTTCATCCGAAATGTCAAAGAATTGCACGGTACGAATCACATGGTTCTGGAAATTGTCATGAAAAGGTTCGGGCTCATCATCATCTTCGCACAAAACATACGTTGTAACTCTGCGCACATTGGAAGAAAAATTGACTGCTGCGGGGTTGGACTGACCACTGCTATTCTGTCCCATGTTGCTGCTTGAAGCTGTACTGCCTGCTCCAGCTGTTGAATTTGTATTCACATTGCGAATCTGGTCATCGCGTTGCTTCTTCCAACATTCTGCAATCCAATGATTTGTTCCACCGCAGTAATGACAAGTCTGGTCTTTGGGTCCTTTACCAGGTTTCCCTTTTCCTTTTCCTTTGGGAAAGTTTCCACCTCCTTTAGCATCACCGTTCTTCGACTTTCCTTTCCCTTTGAAATTGTCTTTTCCACCTCCTTTTCCATTCTTAGACCAGTCAAACTTGCCTTTTCCTTTCCCTTTCGGGTCCTTACCTTTGCCTTTGCCCACGCGGTCGATGTCCATGTCCTGGGAGTCGCCTGAAGCTGTCGTTGGGTGAGGTTTCACCATATTGGGTGTCCAGGTGCTTGTAGCGCGGTCATAATCTGCAATCAAACCTTTCAGTTGACTATATGTCGTGTCATTGTTGGACATGAAAAGCTGAACGTGGCGTTTCAACTCTGGGGCAAGCAATCTCAATAAAACAGCGGTTTTCATAGTCTAATCAACCTCATTTCCAGTTGTCTGCTTGTAAGTTTCAATCAACTCCTCAATCTCACCAATCTTCTGTCTGGTTGTCATGTTACAAGCACTGGGTTTGTAACTCATGATGCAATCCATGATTGAAGTTGCACGTGTAACCGTCTTGGGTTCGTTCTCCAAAAGAAGCTTGCGAAATGCCTCTGGGCCACAAAGATCTCGAACCTCCTCAATAACTCTGAAAGCATTGTGCTGCGTAAAAGACAAAAGTAAAGAATGAAGTTGCACTGCCAAGTTTGCATCCTCCGGGTCGTAGTCCACAAGTGACTTCTCTTCCGAGGGATGAGCATCGACGTGCTCGAGCATCTCATGCATTTTCTTGTTCTGAAGCGAAAGCCAACTCATGAAGCGGGCTTTCCATGACCTCCATTCCTTGTGTTCTGTCTCCAGCGAGGTTGCACCAAATACCTGTGGCTGCTTCACAAGTTTCCCAAGGTTGTTCGGCCCCGTCTGCGCTGCTGACGCGGCTGCTCTCGCGGCCTCTGTTGCAGCTTGCAACATCTGTGTCACCATCGCGACATCAAACTGTCCAGCCATCCCAAAAGGTACTGTCTGCCCTTCCAGGTTCCAATGCAAGGTTCTGTCTGCCCTCCAGATCCAGTCAAGAGGTTCGCCCTCACACAAGAAAAGACTATGGCTCTACACGGCACGGGCGCCTAACCAAAGGGGTTCCAAAGGATACCCTGAGCTCAGGTGACTCAGGGCTCCGCTACCATCTTATTTTCGCTCGCAAAGCCAAATGACCCTCCGGTGGAAACAGATACTACACATGATCATAGCTCAATTGGCTGTGACCAAAGTCCACAACTCCAAACAAACTGTCGCAAGCTCATGCATGGAAAACACTATGACACAAATCTACTCTATGTCACATATGAGCTAAAGCACAAAAGCGTCTAAACTGTACGCGTGCTTATATGGAGCATTACATGGCATCTGGGGTCTGAGTGCTTGGGTCTATGTTTGACAAAGAGCCATATAGTACATATAGCACATATAGCAAGGAGCTGGGGGACTGTGGGGGTTCCCCCAAAAAAAGGATCGATTCCCTTGCAACTGGCCATCCTCCCAGCCGGCCCGTTAGGCGTCCCGGCCACCAGGCCGTACCCCTGACAGGAGAAAAAACCCTGACAAAGAACCCACTCAGACGTCCTGCCCACCAGGCAAGGACCCGCGAATCCTAGCAGAACCAGGCCACACGCCCCACGATTCGTCCTGGCAGAAACGGGGAAACAAAAAAACACTTGCGACAAAAACCACGCCTCTCCACCTCCACCCAACCCAGACATGGCGCAGGCTCAAAGGCTGCTTGCTGCGTCGCCCGATGCCGAGGTGCTGTTGCTGCTGTTGCTGCTGTTGCCCGAGTCGTACAATGCATGCATCCTAGTGGAGCCCTCAATGCATGCATCCTAATGGAGCCCTCATGCATGCTCATGCGTCGCGCGTGCTCACGCGTGCTCACGCGTGTTCATGTCGAGAGCCGAGATCTTGCGAAGCACGACACATTGCAAGCACCAAGCTCGTCTAAAAACATTTAAGAAATTACAAAACCATCCCCGGCAGGCGAGAGGCGTCCCGAACGACAAAACATCGTCCCGCGCGGAACACCGTGCAAAAAAAAACACGCGGAAAATCATGCAAAATCATGGAGGGCTCGGAGTTTTTTTGAGGCCCTTATAGGAACTCATAGGAACCTTGTAGGAAACTCATAGGAAGTCTTTAGGAAAAGAAGAAGAGGGCTTCCTGTCGTTTTTTCCTTGTCTGGGTTTCCTACGGGTTTCCTACAAGGTTCCTATAGGTTCCTACAAGAGCCCCTCAGGCAGGTGAGAGCTGGTTGCCCAGCAGCCGCAGTTCCGGGCCGCTGTCGGAGGCCGCGCTGTTGTTGGACACTTGCAGCTTGCTCCAGCCCGGCCAGTTCTTTGTCAGGAAGAGATCGTCCGAGAAGTCTGAGGTGTTGGTCACGGTGAGCGTGTTGGACGCGAAGAGCTGCGGCGCGGAGACCGTGCCCGAGCTCGTCAGTCGCCGCACACCACGCTGCCCGTCGACACTCCGCCGCTCGTGGCCGTGAAGGTGCGGCCCAGGCTCTCGCAGTCCAGCGGGCCCGTGGAGGCCGCCCCGGTGATGGTCAGCGTGGCGCCCGCGGTCGCTGCGCCTGAGGCCGTCAGCGTGCCCGTGGACACGTCGCCCACCGTGGTGAAGTTCCCAGCGTTGGCCGTGTTGTTGATCGTCAATGCGCTGCCTGTGTGTGATTCCGGTGGCCGAGCTCAGCAGGCCCACGCTGGCCGCCCCGGTGATGCTCAGCGAGCTGGGGCGCCGACAGCGTGGGACGGCGCCGGTTGCTGTGAGCGCTGCGCAGGAAATGGCGCCCGACGCCCGTCGTGAACACATCGGGCAGTAAACGTCGTTGCACAGCAGCAGGTCGCAGCCCACGTTGCCCTGCGCGGTGAGCCCGTCCAGCGTGGCCGAGCCCGTGAGGGCCAGCAAGTCGGCCAGCAGGTCCGTCACGGAGACCGACTCTCCCTCGAAGGCCGAGGCCCTGATCTGCATGCTGTACAGGTCCAGCGCGCCCGCCGACTGCTGCAGGCTCCGAAGTGCAGCCTTGCGACTCCGCCCGGCGGCACCGAGAAGCGAGGAAGGTGCCGGTGACGCCCACGTAGTCGTTGTCGGCTGCGCTGACGTACATCACCAAGTTGGAGGCCGTGCCCAGCCTGTACCGGCAGCCAAAGGAGTGGCGTCCCCCGGCGTCAGGGTGTAGGTGCGCACGATGTTCCAGGCGAAGGCGCTCAGGGTCACGGCGTAGCCTTTGAGCCGAGGCCACGAGACTGTTGGAGCGCACCAGAAAATTGCCTAACGTGGAGCGTGGAAGGGCCAGGCGCCCTAGTCACCCACTGTCGGCCTGGGACATGTACACCACAGAAGTTGGAGACCGTGCCGAGCCGGCACTGGCAGGCGAAGAGGAGCTCTCGGCCTGGCGTCAAGTTGTAGGTGCGCACGATGTTCCAGGGGTTCACCGCCAGGGTCAGGGTGTAGCCGTCCACGCTCGCTGCGCCCGCGGTGTGCGTGGCCAGGACCACGCTGCAGCCGCTGCTGGGGCGAACCGTCCAGTTTGACAGCAAGACCCAGGATCTGCTCTCCTATGGCGGCCACCACCTCGTCGGCCCCTCCGTCGTTTTGTGGAAAGCGCACAGCTACTTGCAGGGCAGAGGCTGCCTCCGTGATGGTCCGGGCCCGTCCGGTAGGCGTCCACTTGTGAGGAGGTGTAGTAGGCCAGCAGCGCGGCCGAGATGGCGCTGGTCGTCTCCGCGTCCTGCGCGTAGTAGGCCAGCAGCGCAGCCGCGAGGGCCGCGTCCGCCGCTGCGATGGAGTAGCAGTCGGCCGTGATGCTCAGCGTGTCGTCGCCGTTGGCCAGCGCAGCAGAGGAGCCTCCAGATGCAGGTTGCGAACGACGTTGCTTCCGCGAACGAGCTCCCAAGTAGTGAAGCCCGCCCAGGCCGGCGCGTTAACAACTCCGCCGCTGCCGGAAAGCTGCAGGGCGGCGAGCTCCGCGAGGGTTGCGTCGAGGGCGCTCTGGAGCGTGGTCTCGCTGGCTGAGAGCGCGGCGTTCGTGGCGTACGAGGCCAGCAGCGTCGCGTCGGCCTTGGCCCCCTGGAGCGCCGTGATGCTGGCGTCGCAGCTAGCAAGCTGCGCTGCGACGAAGGCCTCGATGGCGAGACCCAGCAGGGCATTTGCTATCTTGGTGTCTACCTCCAGCGGCGCGTCCAACCCGTCCACCGTGGAGAGCAGGGCGGCCAGCGCGCTTGCGTCCGCCTTGCCGAGGAGGGCAGCGTCCAGGGCTGCCGCGGTGACTGCGCCCAAGAGAGAGTCCACCTCTGAGGAAGTGTCGACGGCAGACAGCAGGGCGTAAGCAGTCAGCGCACTGGCGTCCGCCTTGGAGGCCTGCAGCCCCGAGATGGAGGCGTCTTGACTCGCGAGCTCGGAGGCCAGCGCTGCGGCGGTGACGACGCCCAGGAGAGCGTTGGCCACCTTGGTGTCGACCTCCAGCGGCGTGATCCGTCTAGGGAGTGCTGGTCCACCACCGTCTTGAGGCCGTAGTTGGCCGCCGCCGTGGCCAGCGTGGCGTTGCTGGCCGAGCAATAAAACCGTTCATGGCCGCCCGTGGTGCTGTAGTTGGACAGCTTCAGATCCACGCCGTCCGGGGTGCTCTTCGTGGCCACCACGCCCTCCAGCACGTCGAAGGCCGACTGGTCTGCCTTGTTGGAGAGACCCGTGGTCAGCGAGCTCTGCAGCGTTTCGCAAGGCTAGCAGCATGTACAGCTCCCTTAGCTACACCGCACACCTTACCTGCTAGGTCCTCTTCTCCAAAACATGAAAAAAACTTTGGATTGAGGAAGGACTCACGGAGAACTAATTCACACAAGAATGAGTGAAACTTCGGGCGCAGCTTGTACAAAGGCATGCCTGCCTCAAGCGAGGCCGCAGCCTCCTTCATGTAGTATGCTTGAGCATACAACATCCCCAACCTGAGTCGCCCAGAAAGCTGAAAAGCCAAAATTGCAGACACCGCACGCAAACGAAGTTCTGATAATGCTGGCAAAGAACTGTCTGGAGCGTTCGCGCTGCTCCTGTGTCAGCCAGAGCCCGGCAGAATCCACCTGCATGGACCACTTGTTGAGCGCCCGCACAATGACACTTGCGTAGGCCAGCTCCGGCACATCGGCTCATCGTGTGCATTTTTTCAGCCGTTTGCTGAAAAAGCTATATCTTGTGTCGTCTTCATCCTGGTTTCGCAAAACAGCAAAATACGCAAACATGCACTGAGGCAAAAAAATGCGTCGTTTGCCCCAAAAGGAGCCTTTGGCCCAAACAGCACAACAAGGGCATACTTATAGGAGGGCCCAGGCATATGCCTGATATTTTGTAACAGCAGGGTGCGTCAAAACGTACCATGCGCGTGCTTTGCCAATTCCTGCCCAGCGTCAGCCAGCAAGTGTGCCAGGTAGCAAATCCTGAGTGTCTCAATTCAGTACTCAATTTGTAATCAAATGCACACAAATGAAACATGCATCGATATACCCCTCTGTTTGATAATGCAGCTAAACGGCAACACTTTGTTGGCCCACCCCTTGCTGTACCCAAGCGGGTAGTCCAGGGACACTGTCTCAACGCCCAGTTTTTGCAGCGACAATTCCTCCACGCGGCTGGTGTCCAAGCGATGTCGCTTGCACCAGTCCCACAAGCCCAGCGTCAGCTCGTGAAGGCG
This sequence comes from Effrenium voratum, assembly GCA_963377175.1. Taxonomy (NCBI): domain Eukaryota; class Dinophyceae; order Suessiales; family Symbiodiniaceae; genus Effrenium; species Effrenium voratum. The sequence continues at coordinate 221,782 of CAUJNA010000145.1, read as the reverse complement.
ATCTCGCAGCCAACATGCAAATTGTCCTTGCTGTGTCCCGGCCAATCCCCAGCCACACCACGTGGAGCACATCTGGCCACTCCATTTCTGGAGTCCAGCCGCGCAGGTCCCACAGCCTTGGCTGCTTTGCCGAGCTCATTTTCAATGAGTCATATATACAGCCAGCCCACGCTAGCCGCCTCATTTTCCTCTCCCGCCTCCACCCAATCAAACTCAAGCACATGTATACGTACTACAACATGTTTCTTGTTTGGCGGCATCCATTCATAAAACAAACGCACACGCGCCGATCGTCATGACAGCATCCATCGACCAGCTGGGCGTGATGCGCAAAACAACTGATATTCAAAATGTCCGCGTCAAATTGTTGAGACGTGTTGGTTTTAAAAGCGTTGCAAGGGTCTTTAAGATTTGAACACAGCGAAGTTCAAATCCATCATGGTCCATGTGTCAAAACACCATGTGACATACGCCAATTTGGATGCTGACAAGAAGCGCGATGGATTGACCAACGCCTTGGATGAATGCACTGGCCGCCCAACCACAAAAATCACTGGGGTGACAGCCGACAGCAGCCCAAACCCTAAGCCTATCGATCAGCCGCACAGTATTAATACGTACATGTTTGGGCAACGGGGCACCTTACCATATCTGACAAGCAGCCACTGATCACGGCCTCCGCGACCTCGGTCGGCTCGTTCCAGGCGCACTGCACCGTGTCTGTCCATGGGCGATGATGCCGACCCCATTTGAGTTTCGATCCATGTCAGGACGTTCAACGAGCTTGCTGCACCACCAGCAGAGGAGAGATTGGGTGGCCACCACCCTTCACCTCGTCGCCGGAAAAGGTGACTGGAAGTGGAAACGTGAATTTTTGCGCGAGCCCCGGCATTATGGCCGAGCTGATGGCATTTGCCGGCGCTGCTGCTTGGCTTTCAAGCCGATGGTTGAAACAACCTTTTGACGCTTGCCGCAAACAAGAGCACGAGCCAGCAGCAATGCATTCGGAATCCAAGGCTACGCATGTACGGTCCGCACTATGTGGCGCCGCATGTGCTGCACCGTGAGGTTGCATGCGCCGTCGAACGCGCGAAGATGGCTGGGGATTACCTTGGTACAAGGACATGTCTAAACAAAAAAGAAGGGGGTGCTCGCGTGTGACCTGCGCGTGCAAAACCATACGTGCAGGAGTGTTCGCATGTCAGCCAAGGGTCGGCGAAAACAAACTTCGACCGCCAGTGCGCCCCATGTGTCGCCAGCGGGGAAAAGCTCAGAATCAAGATGTTCTTCCGGCGTTTTCCTTCTCCTTCATCCCCGTCTGCGCAAAGTGCAAACAGCTGCGCGAGCTCGATCACGCTCGCACCAGCTTTGTACTGGATGCGACCTGGACGACTGTAGATTGGTTTGGTGACCCGAGTACTAAAAAAGTCCTTGGGGGCAAACATGTTCTACGCAAGACTGTTTCATCAACTGGGCAATAACATATGTTGGATCAAGGGCTTCAATTGACACACGTGAGAAAAAACTTGCAAATTGACATATGATGTGGCAAAAGGACGGCCCCCACTTCTCGTTGCGAGCTTGTTCCCAGAAGCTCCGCCAGTCGGTGTCGCCAGTCCTTGCGCGCGCAGCTCGAGAGACATGTGCTGTGTTACGGAAAGACCATGTTTTAATTTGGCGAAACAAATTGATGGTTGTCGCAATGATGTATGTCCATCAATCTCATTTGAAGGCCGTCCAATCGGAAAAACAATTCGACGTGGCAAGCGACGGTGCGCAATGCTCAACTTGCGCAAGCATCGTTCCACACAAAAAACAAGTTCCATTTTCTTAACAAACCACACTTTTTTGATCTGGATTCCAAAACATGGAACGTCACGTGCCCAAAAAATATACTGCCGCCAAAGCTCACCAATTCCCACAAATTGGCATCATAAAGCGGCCGGCAGAACTCCATCGGGCTGATCACGGGCCACTCCCGCCAAACAATTTTAGGCTTGGCTGCACCATCCTTAGTTATGGTGGTGTGCCTTGATCTTGCCTTTGCCTTTGCCTTTGCCTTCGCCTTTGCCTTTGCCTTGCCCTTCGTCAAGAGCTTGTGGCGCCTCCGGGCACGCACGTCCACAAAGGGCAACATCACGTAGGTCAGGCTGCATTTGACGCAGTCATCCTGAGTGCATGGCATCAAGCGCAATATATTTGCGATGTCAAGTGAAAGTCCTACCAAAGTGCGACTCAAGTCAGAGCTACCATGCATGTTTGAGCTGAGGTTCGTCCCGAGCGCAGAGATTGCTCGCAGCGCCCACGGCCCCTAGCACGAAGGAGTCTAGCAGCCCATCGTGTGCCTGAGCTCGCGGCAAATCTAGGTGAACGCAACCGTTACACCCACAAAAAATCCCGGCTGTCACAAAGTACGCACCCCAAACCCTAAGCTGCTCACAATTGTGTCAACAACAAAGATTGTCCGACGAAGTAAGTGGCACACTGTCTGACACATTGTGGCTTCCAGCTTCCTCGACGGCCGCCGCCGCAAACCGCTGCGCCAATCCAGCTGCAGACCCCTTTCCCACTTCTGCCGCAGCGACGCACAGGACAGGGCTCTCCTGGCTGACACGCCGATCAGACGCCGTTTGCACGATCGATTGAAGGGCCAATATTGGAAGGAACAGCACATAAGACAAGCGCTCACCAATTTCAGCATCAATCTTGCCCTCTGAAACACTCGCCCTAGCCTTCAATGAGAGTCCCCTTGAAGACTTGTCAGGCGGTGTGGCGCCGCGGTTGAGTGTCCGGAGGCGCTTGAGCATGAAGCCAACTCCATGGCAAGCAGGCGCATGTGGACCTATGATCAACTTGCAACAGTCAACAGCATTGGTTGGTTCATATTTGTCCTGGCGAACAACCTCTTAAGTTTTAAGTGAAAGTGGGTATATGCATATAGCTACTGAAGCTCAGGATCCATATGTGTCGAACTATTTCTTGAGCCAACGCATCGGCGGCACATGTATCGCAGAGCGCACATCCGGCCATGCATGATCGCCACATACATCACAAAACCATGTCAATCGTTCACGCGGCGCCCGTTTTCCAACACACGTGTCGGATCGTGTGAGTTCCCCCAGACCAAAGCATGCGATGCGTTCACGCGTGCCTTGAAACCCCAAGCATCACGCCAGTCCACAGCACTTGCCTTGTTGTGGGAATCGTGTGAAAGTGCTTGATCATGATCACACACACACACACAACACAGCTCAATCATCGGTTGGCTAGCTGATAAAAATCAGCTGAGGTCTGGCGCGAGCTCAAGTGCGGCACGTTGCGGCACCATATTATTTGGCGCCAAGGATAATTTTCTTGTCTGGTGAATTCACATTTGTGTTGACTATAATTAGTTCACAGTATACTGACTTCACCATTGGCACCATTTGCACGATCGCTCGATTCAACGGCCCATCAGGCTGATTACACATGAAAGTCACACCAAAAACGTGTGAACTCGCCCAAATCAACTAGAAACCTAAATGACGCGCTAGTACACAGCAAATTAACGCATGGTTTTCTGATCACACAAACGCTTCTGATTGACAATTCAACGCAATGATGCACGTGTAGCACTGGCGCCCAGAGACAGCCGACGTCGCATCGAGGTGTGACACCACATGATGCCGCGTTTGGTTCAGTTGAGCGTTGGGTGTGTATACGAGGTTTACCATTTGCTGCACGCACATGGCCACACCAATTCCTATAAGCACACCCAGCATTTGGTGTGGATGTGCGTTTGTCAAGCAGACACAAATTTGATAACCCATACGTCACCGGGCACCGTTGTACTAGCTGTTTGTCCCTGAAGTCCATGTCTTCACACATATAGTTACACATTCAACCAACACGCACATCCATCACGCCTTCGCCTTTGCCTTTCCCTTTGCACGTGGCTTGGGCGCAGCCGTGGCACGGAGCAAGGTGTGTGCTGTCTTGATGTGCTTCTTGTAACCTGCCACGTGAATTGCAGCAGCCTGCAAAATATGGGCAATCAGGGCCTTCCTTGCGCACCCCAAGCCCTCGCTGCAATCGCGGATCAGCCCAGCCAATGCATCTTGGCTTTTCAGAGGTTCCAGCCTGGGGTGGCCAGAAGCACTTACACAAACTCATGCTCAAAAAACACTTAACATGGCATGCGTCAGAAAGGGCAGTGGGTCTGGTTGCTTGCGAACCCTGACCATATGTTCAACTGAATACACACATTCAACAGTGCTTCAAGGCAACAATGATTGATCAGCCACGCAGCTGGGCAGAAATGCTGGTGCACACACCCTGAGCATCGGTGCTCGACGTTACCCAGTTATTCACAAAGGCTGCAACATCTGCATCCTCAGGTTTGAGCTCCTCCATGTCTCCTTGGCGATGCGGACCTTTTTAGGCGGCTTGTTCTGCGGCGGCGCGTGGATCACTGGCCCCTGGCAAGGATTGCTGCCCGGCGGGAGAGCGCTGCTTGCACGCTTCCGACCTGCTGGCCCTGCTCCACGGCCCTTATCAGATCCACCGCCACCGCGGCGTCGCACCCGCACTCGAGGGCAACGTCCTCCAGGGTTTTTGTCCGGCTGGTCTTCTCCTGTTCGCCGAACAGAAGGTACGTCTCAATTGCTGGGTCGTTCCGGCATCTGCTTGGTCCCCCCCTTCTCGCGCTGGCGTCGGGCGACAAAGTCCCTGGCCTTCTCAGTGTGGCCCTTGTAGTGCTCCAGCATTCTCCCGCTGCGCAAAGACACCTGAACAGTGTCAAGCATGAAAATCACGCCCACATGCGTGTGCACACACACACACACGCACGCACCATCGCATCTAAACCGTGTTCGTGCTCTAGGCCCAACCATGTCTGCCGGAATACATGTGGGCCATGGCACCTCTGTCCTTATCCTCAGTCTCCTGGATCTTCCGAAACCGGAGCACCGCTTCCACGGCCATGGCATCTCCTGGACACGAGGCAACACAACTATGTGTATATGTTCACACGTGCGTTTCAACATGTGTGCGATCCTGCAGCTTGGACGAACTTGGCGAACACGTCCAGCTTGGCCGACCCGCCGGCGCATACATGCACACGATCGGCAATTAGTCACCATCATCCCAAACCACATCTGAAAAAGTGAAAAACACAAAGCTAAGATCACTAAAATGTTTTGCAACACACGCTCACACACACTTAAACTCCAGATGGAGGGCGCTAATCCTTTCGAGTACAACTGGTCAATCTCGGCTTGGATAAGGTTCTTCATGAATAAGTTTCGGCTCACAGTCACTTGGCTTCCGTCTAGCAGCGAACACGTTACCCGAAAGAACAAGAAGCAGCCACCGGACCAGCACTCTGCCACTGAATTACAGAAAGCGTTGGTCCAGCCAAGTGAAGGCTTCCCAAGGGATGTCCAATGTCCAGGGCGGCCCAACAGCGGCCAGCGCCCCGTCCCTGCTGCCAGCAAGTCGGCCGGGCGCAACCCTCACCCTGGGAGTTGCCGCCAGTTGTTAGACCCCCCGAAACCCTCATTACCTGTTGCCAAGTTGGGGGCAAAAACCTGCCTTGGAACTATTCTTTGGAACTGTCCCACAAACCTTAAGAACTATATGGAATTGGGGCCCAACAAATACAACCCCCACACCACCTGCACAAGCCTGCCCGTGTAAGGCAACAGGAGTTGCACTCCTACGGCCTGAACACGCCAGCCAAGAAACACTGGAAACCCGGACCTTCTACCCCCCACACTCCTGCGCCTGGCCCGCTCCAGGCCAACTCCTCCTTTTCTCGTCACATGGATTGCTGCGTCCGTAATTGCGTGAATCTGCAGATACTCTGCATGAAATCAACAAAACCGCTGCCACCAGCAATTGCACTCAATAAACGCAAACAAGGGCGTAAAACACAAGGCCTTGCCCCGCCACTGTCTAAACCAAAGCACGCAAAAAGAGCAAACTCCTAGGACTGCTAGGCTCCTAGGGCGAGGAAAAATAAAATGTCACCAGCGTTGGCGTTGGCCAGTTTAGTTTACAGTCTACTGACCATCTCCAACACTGAAAGGCAACTGCTGGCAGCTCCAGTGAGGCTCAGCGCGTCATGGCCATCAAGGCCTTAATCAGCTCTGGTCCCCCTTCAGTCGTTCATCAGCAGCCGTCTTGTCTGGGTCGACATCACGCTCGCGGTCTCGTTTCTTACTTTTGCCATTGCCGTCGCCCGCCTTGGTCTTGCCAACGTCTGTCTCGAGAACCTCCATGGCTGCCCCCATCTGAGCCACCAGTTTAGGCGAAACCTTTGCCAGGTCCGACTTCGTGATGCCCATGCTGGCAACAAACTGCAGCACCTTCTTGCAAGCGGCGCCCATCTGCGAGGCATGCTTCTTGTTCAAGAAGAGATCGCAAGCCAGCATGAGAGCGATGGTCATTGTCACATCACGCCGAACCTCCTCGCCGAAAACTGGAACTGCAAGGCAAAGGAAGCTTTTGAACTCAACTGCCACATCGTTCTATTTAATAATTCAAAACATTTTGCCCGCGAACCCTTTTTAGGCGCAAACTCCAAACTGTTGAAGCAAGCTTCTAGGGGGGCAACAACGAAACCGGGCGCGCGTCCTGCATACTCTGCAAAAGGTTTTGAAGGTGACCAGGAAATCCAGGGGCGAAATCTGTCCCCAGACCCTGAGACTGCGCCAGAACTTTATGAATGGACTTGCCAGCCTCATGCAAGCTGCTCCGCTGCTCCTGCAACAGCGCCATGTCGGCGTCTACGTTCTGGTCATCTTGGAAAGCCCACATGACAGGCTCCATTTGCCAGGAGCGCGCGCAGTCCTGAACAGGCCTCAGCACGCACGCCGCCAACAATAGTTGCCGACACAATAACACAGCTGACACAGCAGCGCAACCGCACTGCGGCCAAGCCGCCAACTGCTGAAAACGGAACGTTTAAACGGTTGTCTGTTGTCTGCTTGAGGTAAAGAGCGTGCAAAACTGAAAAAAACTACACCACGCAATGTCAATGTCAATGTGAACTCAATGACTGAATGGCCCATCATCCCCCACAATGCTCGCGCACATAGGCCCATATGGTCCATAACAGCCACGCGGTTGCAGCCAAACATCTTGTACTTTTCGCCAAGGATGCGGAACGCCTTGAGACATGCCTCAAACTCGTCAGTGAGAGACTTGATAGCGTCCTGGAACTTGGACTGAAGGCGTCTGCAGCTGCGCTGCGCCGTGTCCGGCATGAAGGACAGAATATCCTGGTTGAGGGTAGCAACCTTCACGAATGTCGGCATTGCAGGCGCCAACGCGGCGAAGGTGGAAATCTCCTGGCTCGCATCCTCCAGCTGCGTTATGGCTTCGATTGTTCGCAAGCAACCTTCCAAGAACGGGGTTGGCGAAGGGAACGTCTGCCTGGCCTGCTTCGGAACGGACTCAAATGACTCCTTCTCGTTTGCCGAAGCCATGAGAAGGTTCACTAGCCAGTGCTTCCCAGCAGCATCAACAAGGTTGCACAAGCGGTCGGTGGCCTCCAAACACTTCAGAAGCACTTGGTGGGGGCCAGGGAGCGCGTCTGCCGCAGCATCTCAAGGGACCAGGCCAGCATCGGCCGCTTGCTTGCGCAACCTTTCCAGGCTGCACCACAACTCAATGGACTTGCGCATGTCCCCCAATTGCATGAGTGTCTCACTGCGGTAAATGTTGACCCTTCTCGGTTGTTTAACCTGTTCTATAGTGCGAAAGCAAGTAGTGATGTTTTCGTTCGATGCCCGAAAATTCTGGCCAAGTGTCTAGAAAGGGCCAGGGGAACAGCCATCCAGGGTCTGTTGAAAGGCCATCCGGAAGCAGCATGTTCTTGCCATGCCTCACATGACGGTTGGGATAGTTGTGAGAGCACGAAATGGCCGAAACCTATCGCGTAGAGACCAACTCTGGCCCAACCAAAAAGTGCTTGACCCCATGAGATCACTTATTAGCAGCTGTTTGGTGCTTTGGATTTTTGGGCCCTGAGAGCCTGATAAATGCCCGGAAAGATTTGAGAATGGAGGATCGTGATTGGCTCTGTGTTCTTTGGAAGCTAGGGTTTTCAGGAACACACGATGACCGGGCCTGGCCCCGTCACGAAGGCAGCATGAAGGACGGACCTGGCCTCAGAATGACATCTCGAGATCTGGAAAGCCGCCTGAATATGTTGGAAGTTGTTTCACGTACACGGACTGCATAGCCATGGAGCGCAAGACCTGTTCAGTCCACTTTGCAGCGCAGTCCAGCAGGGGGCTCTCCACAATGGAATGGAGCGCTCCAACCTCAACGCGTGGCTGCAATCCGTCTTACTCATCTAACAAGTAGGCCGCCAAGGCCGTACCGTAAGCTCGAAACAAAGGCTCAGGACCCAAGCCCCTTAAATTATGACTCAAATGCTTGGGCAACAAAACCGCTCCTTCACTCCCCCGCGCACCTGCGGCTTAAAGTTTGAATCAGATCTGGGCCAAAAGGGCCAGAAGCCAGGGCAACATAGGCAGCCGAGCGGCGGTAGGCGTCCACTGTGCTGCAAATCAAACTTGGCTGGCAAAGACGCAGTCTCACCAAGGGCGTCACCCATAAGGTGTCAAGCCACTCAAGCCACCGGCTCGTCAAAGAAGCCAAGCACGGACTTGCGGGAGCCCTTCAACTTGCACAATCTGCAGCTCTTTGGGCCCCAAACCATCAACCTTGACCAAATCGTCCAGAAGCGTTGGAAAGCCAGCCGCTGAGCCAAGTCGCTTGCAGCGGACTCGCCGGGGGGGCTGCCGTCAATGTTCTGGCCAAGGCCAAGGAAAGGGAAAGACTCTTCAGCAGCGGCGCATTGTTGAAGAGCGCCGCTCAACTTCTGCAAAGCCTCTGCCTGCTCCTTGGCCACCTTGACCAACTGCTCTGAATCGACGGCCTTCTTAGCCTCTGCCACGCCCTTCAGCCACAAATTCCTAAGCAGGTCACACCCGCTCGGACCCAAAACCCTAAGAAAACACCAACACTGACAAGCGCAGCCCGCTGTCTTCAAGGCAGGATTGCTCCGCAAGGCCAGGGTTGTCCGCGAGCTGAAGCCAAGAGCAGAGGCTGCCTCCCGAAGCCAAAGGCGATCAGCGTTGGACAGCTCCTTCCTGGGTGGTGTAGCCGGTGTTGTTGGACCACGCATCATCTTTTGTCTTCATGGACGGAGGGCCTGGAACAGGCTCGCACCTGGCACACTGGCAAAACACAGTACAATTGTAGGGCGGAAGGAGTGGAATTTGACTGAAGTGAAACTGAGGCTCTGATACCAAAAAAATGGACAACCTCGCAAAGGCAACAATTGAAAGGGACCTACAGTCACCTTCGCGTGTTGCCCGGCAGCCCGCCTCAAAGCAGAACGTTCGTCCATCCAGAAAGGCAAGTTCTCGACCACGTCAGCCACCGACACGGACCGGAGTCTGTCAATCCAGTTGTGCACCAAGGTCGTCTGTGTCCGCAGGAGGATGTTGTCCACCCACCCTTGCTTGTCAAAAAGCATGCTGAAGTTGAAAATGCCATCGGTGTCTGCGGTCGCCTGGGTGGCCACGAATCTGAACATGTCTTTGCAGCTCGCCTCCGGCGCAGGCACAAAACACAAGTCCAGTCTGTCAATATGTCTGTTGAATGAACTCTGACTCTGACAGTTAGTCTACAGCCTCGGCAAGTTGCAACTTCAACTTGGGACACGCGAACTTTGGAACTTGCGACTCTTCTTGTAACACAGCAAGCTACGGAGGGATCGGAGCCATGCTTTTGGCAAAAGTTGGAGCAAGACCTGTCAAGCAATCAAACAAGGGAAAGGTGCGCACGGACGCACATGCCCGCACGCACGCACGCACGCACGCACGCACGCACGCACGCCGCACGCACGCACGCACGCGCGCGCGCGCACGCACGCACGCACGCACGCACGCACGCACGTAACCACACACACACACACCCACCCACGCACAGACACACACACACACACACACCACACACACGCCAGCTTCTGCCCCACGGACATCAGGATGGAAGCAAGCGTCTCAGCGTCCATGTCTGGGCGGCCAACGTGATGCGCAAGTCGGAAATTGCCAAGGGCTGCTTCACAAAGCCCACGACATTCTTCTCGGAACGAAGCTGTTTCAAGGTGTCATGCAATTTGGGGACCATCTTCAAGAGTTCCTGAAAACGGGCAGAAAAAGCCCCAAGCTCGCTGGACAAAGCCTCGGACGCTGTTTTGGCGGCCTGGTCAAGATCTGTCACTAGCGAAGCAGCCTTGTTGATGCGCGTGTTGATCTCGGTGTCTCGCAAGGAGCCCTTCCAGAGCAAGGAAGGAGTGAGCTGCTCCAAGCTCTTCACTACGTTGTTGGCGTTGTCCAACAGCGGCTTGGGACCGCTGTCTGCCTTTGGAGACGGCTTGGCCTTGCGAGACCCTTTTTGCTTTTCCGCAGAAACTGGCGCGCCCGCTGGCGCCGAGCTTGGAGCGCTAGGGGTGCCGGGCACCTTGGGCTGCGCCTGCTTGGACTTGATCCGGGTCTTGGGCATTGGCGCTGGATCGGGCGGCTTGCTTCTGGCAGAGCCGCTTGCGCCCTCAAGGCCAAACCTCAGAAGCGCCCACAGGACCAACGTGGCGAAATTGTTTTTTGGCAAACATCCACGATCGTCCATGTCTCATGGATCCTGGCTCCCTGACTCGCTCGTTCCCCTGACTCCATGGTCAAAACTGCAAGCTGTAAACAAGTAATTGAATTGGGACGAGCAGCGAGCTGGAGCCACTGCTATCCAAATCATTGGAGCCACGGTCCGAGTCTGAGTCGCCAGAGTCAGCTGCATCCTTGCTGGCTTTGATCTCCTCCTCGCAGGAACAGCCCCCTCCGTGAAAACCCAACATGAATTCTGACAATCGGATCTGCTGCGCTTACGCGTCACTCGCTGCTTACTAACTCACAAACTGCCGCAGCCCCGCCTTGGAGTTGGCAGCCACCGCCAAGTTGGCGCTGTTCTTCTTGTGGGCTTCCTTGAGGGCACCCTTGGAAGGTTCCTCGCCGAAATCATGCTGCTTCAGCTTGGAAGCTCAGAGGCGCTTGCCGATCTTGATTTCCTTCTCATCTGAAGCCCCATCTTTGGCAACGGCAACTCCCTCAACGCCCCTCTCATCTTTCTGAAGACGGATATTCTGCTTTAAGAGGAAGGCCTTCCTCTGCTGGTCATTCTTGAACTTCTTGCTCGCGAAATTCAAGTCGCAAAAGCGCTTGAGAGATTGCCATGTCAGAACCTGAGTGAGCAGGGAAAAAGCAGAACACTCCGACACAAGCGACCAGGTGACCACCGCCTGCGGGAAACCCGTTGCGACGAACACAAACAATGCTGGAAAAACATCCCCCCCCCCGACCCCGCGGCAGCTCGAAAAGACTCAGAAGGGCCTTGGACTGAAATGTTACAATAACGCCGCCGCCTTGCACAAGCTTGCGTGAAGGTCAAGTCGCTGGAAAAAGCAGAACCCCCCACCCCGCACACCACACAATGCCCATGCCACACAACAAGCTGAGAAGCTTCCGCCACGTCAACATACATCTCCTCCTTCCTCTCCAGAAGAACTTTCAAGTCTGGCTTCTCGTGGCGGTATCTGCGCGCAGGGTACATGATGGAGAACTGCGTCCCGCTTCTCCGCATGGATTCAAACCTGACTGCAGCGCAACTGCATCTGACATCTGCCGTTTGCTGCAATACGCTGCAATGCAACCCGAAATGAAGGAAAACTTAGGCCCACGCAAAACCTTCCAACCAACCACTCAAACCATGCGTTCCTTCTGCTGCAAAGGAAACATCGGCCAACAATCAAAATCAATCACTAAGGACTTTAAGGACCCGACTTGTCTGCGAACCCGTCATTCTCCTGAATATTTTGGACCAGCTCAGATATCTTCATGTTGCCCAGGCTGCCCCGCTTCACATAGAAGCATCGCTTGCGTAAGCCAGCTCCTGCGTCCTTCACAGTGCCCCTCCGGGTTGTCCTGCAGCGGGGCAACGGATGGAGCAAAAATTGCCGTCGCTTGGCAACGAAGCGCGCGCCGTCACTAATTGCACCCCGTCAGTTGTTTGCAAACGCCCGCCTTGTCAAGGGCTCCCTCTTCCTGGCCACAGGCCAAGCATTTAGAGATCTCACCATCTTTCGGCTCTTCAGCCATCGCTGCTGCTGCAGCACTGCAGAGCAGCGCAACTTGCCCACACCCACAGTCAAAGAAAACCTTGAAGGACTAAATTGCCCGCGAGTAGACGGACGCACGCTGCATGAAAGCTGTGGAGTTCCAAGAACACAAGAGGCAAAAGTCATAAGCTTCATAGTTCGCAAGGGCAATCGTTGTGGCGTTGCCTGAGTTTGCAGCGCACATTGGGGCGCAGCGTGCTTTGTTTAGCTTACGGTATACGCAGCGGCGAATTCTGGCCCCTTAAATCCTGAAGGCCTTGTGGGCCTTCTTTATGACATGCAACGCGTGGAAGTGTGGCAAAAGCAGTGTGTTTCGCCTCCCCTTTTTTTGCATGACTCGCAATCCGGCCAGCTACTGAGCCACTCACACCTGGTCGAGAACCCATCCATTCACCAGGCCCCAGGGAGCGCAAGGGTTGCGCTGCTCACCGCTGCTTTCACGTGTGGAATGAGTCAGGATCACTGACACTGCCATTGTCACTTTCATTGCTTGACCCCACACCTCTGCGCCACGGGGGTGAAGGGTTGGAGGCAAGACGGGAGGCTCGCATCAATGGCCGTCCGTGTCGCCCAGGCAAGGCAAAGATCATTTGTGAAAACATTGCAGCTGAGAGGACGCTTGTTGTCATAGCATTGCCTTCGCAAGGCAAGTCAATCACGCAAGTTTGTGCGCAACGCAAGCCCCTGCGAAAAATGCGGCAGCACAGAGAACAACCCCACGCCTGACAGCAAGTTGGCCAAGCGGTACTTGCTGACTTGCAACCTCCTTGGGTCGAAGCCCTGCATTAGCAGGAGCTCCTGGCGCGAAGGCCAAAAGGCCCCCCCGAAACGGAATGGCATTGTGGACTATCCATGTACACAACTATCTCTAATACTCTGAACACACAACGACTATGACTGCGCGACTGTTTGACTGCAACCAAATCAAAGAAGCAAGACAAGGGGCGTGAGCTTTGCCCGGCCTGCCCTTCCAGTAGCCGTTGCAAATAGAAGTCCCAGTATTTATTCGAAGTTGTGATTGCGCTGCATTTGCCACCGCAAGACACGGAAAGCCTGGCAAGACTTCCTCAGAAAGCGCAGCAATCGCAGCAACGGCCCTTGAACAAATATCAGTTGCGTAGCGTGTCAGAATTTGAATGGAAGAGCCAGAGCCTAAGAACAGGTCTGGCCAAGTCCGCCGCAAAGCGGAACTTCCGCGGGCGCTTTTTGAGCGCCTTGCCGCTGCCGGCAACGACAACGTGTCACAAGCGGAAAAGGGGTGCTTGGCTTAAGCATAACTTAGACCCCGCCCCCGCCAACAGCATCAAAAACGCTACGCCACCTTGAACCCGTGCGTTCTGGACATCCTGTTGCCCTGCTCAACATACGGTAACAGACGCGTGCAAACCGATGGTGTCTAGAAAGAAATCCACACCTCTATCTAGCCTAGGACCCCTAAGTAAGACAGAGTTACGGTAGGTCGTAGGTCCAACACTGTTGCGGCGAATGCCTCTTGACTCTTCTTTGCCAACATTGAACTTAGTCGTTTTGCCCTTAGCACAATCTTCTAGCACACCATGTCAAGCACTGCGCTGCATATAGTACGGAACGGTCCAGACGGTTCCATACTCTATTGGTTTGCGCCTGTTTTTGCCGGAACTATAGAGACGGTTCGGAACGGTTCCGGAACTATATATTCTTCTGCTTCAAACACAGTACGGAACGGTCCAAACGGTTCCATACTGTTCCCTCCAACGACGCAATCTTCAAAGCTCAAAGCCAGACAGACAGACAGGATGTGACAGGATCCTATAATCACAACAACTCTGCAAGCAGTGGAAATAAATAGTGCGACACATGTCAAATGACATCTTGAATAAACCGCAAAGAGGCTCAAGTGTTTGGATGAGACGGCACTTGTTTGTTTGATAAGCTTGGTGGCTTTGCTTATTGTTCCGCGCGGGGCTGTCTTGTTTGTGAATGTGAGTCAATCGGTTTGGGGGTTGTGACTTGAGTGTTCCTGTTGGCTTGTGGGTTACAGCAAGCAGAAGTTCAGGAGTTTTAATGAGAAGTAAAAAGCATCAGCTTTGGCAGACACTGCTTTCTGCGTCCCGGATCCCTGACACGCCTTGCTGATGTACTCCCACAAGATATTCAGCTCGTTCAGGTGCTCGTAGCTGGAAGGCTCAAGCATTTCAGTGTAGGGAGTGTAGCCATCTGGGCCAGGCAGCGGCAGGATCAAACTCTGAAACCAAACTCTCCACACTTACTCCAACCAACTCAAACTCAGCCAAATGGCCTGTGTCCACGCCCAGCTGCTTCTGCCATTTTTGAATCTCCGTCAAGCCCTTGTCAGTCATCCGGCGTCTTCCTTTCTTTTCAAAAAAGGGGGGCCTCCGGCGGCCTCCACTTGGGCTGGAGTCCTGAGGGTGGGGGCGGGGTCAGTACTTCAGTCTTGAGGAGCGGGGGGTTCATACGGGTGGCAGAAACAGCGCCCAAAAAGATAGCTTTCGGGCACTGCTATCGTCTGTCATCTGTTTTTGCTTGCAGCACTGCAGCTCAACTCATGAGTCAATGCTTCTGCCGGCCCTGATTTTTCTTAGCCAACTACCGCCACCTGTCACCTGTCCAACTGCGCCTAGCAGAACCAATGATCGACGATGATCCTCACTCTGTCAAGAAAAATCCTCAACTCGCACCTCAAGCGGTCACATCTTTGTTCCCCTCAAGGCGGCCAACTACGGTCTCAAGACGGTGGTGGACCAGCACTCCCTAGACATAGCGGCGAGGATCACGCCGCTGGAGGTGGACACCAAGGTGGCCAACGCTCTCCTGGGGGCCGTCACCGCCGCGGCGCTGGCCTCCAAGCTCGCAAGCAGAGACGGTGGAGAGCAGGGTGGACGGACTGGACACGCCACTGGAGGTAGACACCAAAATAGCAAATGCCCTGCTGGGTCTCGCCACCGAGGCCTTCGTCGCAGCGCAGCTTGCTAGCCGGGACGCCAGCATCACGGCGCTCCAAGGGGCCAAGGCCGACGCGACGCTGCTGGCCTCATACGCCACGAACGCCGCGCTCTCAGCCAGCGAGACCGCGCTCCAGAGCGCCCTCGACGCAATCCTCGCGGAGCTCGCCGCCCTGCAGCTTTCCGGCAGCGGAGTTGTTAACGCGCCGGCCTGGGCGGGCTTCACAACGTGGGAGCTCCTTCGCGGAAGCAACGTCGTTCGCAACCTGCACTTCATGGCTCCTCTCTCTGCTGCGCTGGCCAACGGCGACGACACGCTGAGCATCACGGCAGACTGCTACTCCACGGCGGGCACTGACGCCGCTATAACAGCGGCCTTGCTGGCCTACTACACCTCCTCACAAGTGGACACTCTGTTGGGAGACTACCGAACCGGAACGGCGCAGGACACGGAGACGACCAGCGCCATCACGGCCGCGCTGCTGGCCTACTACACCTCCTCACAAGTAGACGCGCTGTTGGGAGACTACCGCACGGCGAGCGCGCAGGACACGCAGACGCAGGCCGCCATCACGGGCGCGCTGCTGGCCTACAGGACGGGCCCGGACCAGGACGTCTTCACAACCAACCAAATCACCTCGGCGCTGGTGGCGTACCGCTCAGCCGCCGACCAGGACACGGCAACGGCCTCAAGCATCGCCGCCGCGCTGCTCAGCTACTACACCATCACGCAGGTGGACGGTTTGTTGGCCAACAAGCTCGGAGTCACGGAGGCGGCCTCGGCGCTGCAGATAGCAGTGCGCTTTCCGGACGACGGAGGGGCCGACGAGGTGGTGGCCGCCATAGGAGAGCAGTTCCTGGCCCCCACGGACGTCTCGCTGTCAAACTGGACGGTTCGCCCCAGCAGCGGCTGCAGCGTGGTCCTGGCCACGCACACCGCGGGCGCAGTGAGCGTGGACGGCTAAACCCTGACCCTGGCGGTGAACCCGTGGAACATCGTGCGCACCTACAACTTGACCCCGGGCCGAGAGCTCCTCTTCGCCTGCCGCTACCGGCTCGGCACGGCCTCCAACTTCGTGGTGTACATGTCCGAGGCAGACAACGTCTACGACCCCTTGTACGGCAGAGGCCGACAACGTCTACGCCTGGACGGCAGCTTCGTGGGCGACCAGGGTGCCTGGAGCACTGCCAAGATGTACTTCACAGTGCCTCCGAACGGGGTGGCGAAGCTGCACTTCGGGGCGCACTTCCAGGCGCCGGGCCTGCCCAACCAGACGGCTGGAACGGTGGACGTCTACGGCCTCCAGATCCTGGACGCAACCCTGGAGACCGGCAACGCGGCGGCGGAGGAGGACACGGCGGCCTCGGCGCTGCTGCTGAAGCACGAGTTCCTCGACGGAGGGGCCGACGACGTCACGCTGGCCACCCTGGGCGAGGTGCTGCTGGAGCCCACGCTCACCACGCTAGGAAATTTCCTGGTGCGCTCCAACAGCCAGAGCTCCGTGGCCTCGGCCAGCTTCACGGTGGGAGGCTTCCAGCTGGAGGGCTACGCCATGACCCTGAGCGCCTTCGCCTGGAACATCGTGCGCACCTACACGCTGACGCCGGGGAGACGCTACTCCTTCGGCTGCCGGTACCGGCTGGGCACGGCCTCCAACTTGGTGATGTACGTCAGCGCGGCCGACAACGACTACGTGGGCGTCACCGGCACCTTCCTCGGCACGCCCTCGCAGGGAGTCTGGAGCACGGCGCGCCTGGACTTCTCGGTGGCCGCGGAATCGCGAAGCTGCACTTCGGAGCCTTCGGCGGCTCTATCCCCGGGCTGGTGCAGCAGTCGGCGGGCACGCTGGACCTGTACAGCATGCAGATCAGGGCCAGCGCCTTCGAGGGAGAGTCTGTCTCAGTAACGGACCTGCTGGCGGACTCGCTGGCCCTCACGGGCTCGGCCACGCTGGACGGGCTCACCGCGCAGGGCAACGTGGGCTGCGACCAGCTGCTGTGCAACGACGTGAACTGCACCGACGTTTTCACGACGGGCGTGGACGCCTCAGGCGCCGTTTCCTGCGCAGCGCTCACAGCCACAGGCACCGTCGCCGGGGCCACGCTGTCGTCCACAGGGGCCGTGTCAGGCAGCTCGCTGAGCATCGGCGGCGCGGCCAGCGTGGGCCTGCTGAGCTCCGCCACCGGAATCACGGGCAGCACACTCACCATCAACAACACGGCCAACGCCGGGAACTTCACGTGTCCACGGGCACGCTGACGGCCTCGGGCGCAGCAACCGCCGCGAGCTTCGCAGCCACCGGTGCGCTCACGGGCGCCACGCTGACCATCACCGGTGCGGCCTCCGCGGGCCCGCTGGACTGCGAGAGCCTGGACTGCACCTTCACGGCCACGAGCGGCGGAGTGTCGACGGGCAGCGTGGTCTGCGGCGACGTGACGAGCTCGGGCACGGTCTCCGCGCCGCAGCTCTTCGCCTCCAACACGCTCACCGTGACCAACACCTCCGACTTCTCGGACGATCTCTTCTTGACGAAGAACTGGGCGGGCTGGAGCAAGCTGCAAGTGTCCAACAACAGCGCGGCCCCCGACAGCGGCCCGGAGCTGCGGCTGCTGGGCAACCAGAGCGCGCGGGTCTTCCTGGAGCGGGACGGCGGGGCGCACCAGTGCGAGCTCATCATGATCAACGACGAGGCGCTGGTGCAGACGAAGAGCCTCTCCACGCAGCTGTCCCTGACCACGAACCAGAGGAACCCCGGCTGCCTCGTGATCGCGGGCAACACGGGCAACGTGGTCTGCAACACGAGCTTCACGAATTTGTCGGACAGCCGGGTGAAGACGGAGATGGCTGAGGCCGACGTGGCAGAGCTCCAGCAGCTCTTTGACTCCGTGGAGGCCAAGCAGTACAAGCGCCCGGACATGAACGAGGACCTGAGGCTGGGCTTCGCCTCAAACGACTTCGCAGGAACAAAGTGGAAGAATTTGACGGGCACCGCCCGGTGGAGCGACGGCACGGAGATGGTTACTCTCGACTACTCTCACCTCACCAGCGTGCTGTGGGGGGTGTGCAAGGGCTTCCAGGCCCGGCTGGACGAGGTGGAAGCCTGGCAGGCCCAGCGGGGCCGAAGAACGAGTAGAAGAAAAAAACTGGTTTTGATGCATTGCGCATGCCTCCTCGTTCTAGCGGAGCCTTGTTCAAGCTCCTTTTTGGGGCAAGAAGTAGGTGTGCAGGCCTCACTGCATTCAGGGACGCCAGCGCAAGCTCCTTTTTGGGGCAACAAAGCTGTTTTTTAAATGGAGGCGCTGAGGGACCTGGCCGACGACTTCAACGTGAGGGACCCGCGGAAGCTGTACCGACTCGCACGGCAGCGCGACCTCGACGTGACGCAGGCCATGGCCTTCGAGGCGCTGAAGGCCGACGTGGGCCGGCAGGTGCAGGCGCCCCGGCCGCGCGCGCTGGGCAAGTCGGCCGCCGAGGGGCCGAACGACCGGCTGCAGGCCGACCTCATCGACTTCACAGAACACGCGGGGGAAGACGAAGTACAGTAGCGTTGCAGTAGCGAAACAAACGAGCAAACCTCGGCCTGTTGGCAGCGCAAAAAAAAAATGACCGGACTTCGTCCTGTCCAAATTTGCTGGCTACTCAACTCGGACTGCATGCTCAACATACCGACCTCCAAACAGTGCTTGATAATGTTGCATGCCAAAACGCGTCCGTGGCCAAACCAAACACAGCTGCTGGAACGTAGGCCGCGCTCTGTTGGTAATGTGAGAAATCTGCAGAGCTTCTAGATGATTCGTCAAGCACCCGCCTTCGAGGCCAGTGGTTGCTGCAAATGCCTCCGTCCAGGACTTTTCTTGAAGCCAGCCAGGGACCCTGGCTAGAAGCTGGATCCAGTCGCGCACTGTCACTTGCTGCTGCGTCACTCTCATGCGCTGAAACTCCTGACTTAAACGCTGCTTGACAGAGGCAAAGACAAACACGTCTGCCACCTGCAGCAGCGGCGTCATGCCAGCTGGAATGATGACGACTTCCAAACAACATGCCCTCGCAAAGCGCAAAGTCTCCGGCGCAATGTGAGCACTCGCTGTGTCCAGAAGCAGCACTGGCTGGCAGAATTCTTTGTACGGCTCGCACACTCGATTGATGCGGCTCACCACGCGCATCATGGAGGCGCCATTACTCCACGACGACTTGCATCGCCACACCACAAAGTTGTCTGGCAACACCAGGCGATTGCGAACTCGAACCGCTAAACGATGAGTGTTGCAGAGCAAAAAGCAAGGCATGAGATGCTGCAGAGACGGCCGGTTGCAGACAGTTGCCAAAAGCGAAGCCGTTCCTCGCTTCTCGTTTGTTGAAACTGCAATTTGACCGCCAAATCCTTTCTTCACGACTCCTGTGACTGGCTTGATGTGATACGGAATCGGCGTCTCATCGATGTTAATCAAAAGCAAAGGCTTGCCCTGGTGCTGAGCTTTCAGCTGAGTGTGTCGGAGCCATTGCCAATACACTTGTGCCTGCATACCCATTTTTGAGCACAAGTAATGAACCTAGTTTGTGGGTCAGCCATTTCTATGAGCTAGTGGTAGTTCATTATGACCCTCTTTTTGGGGCTAAAAAGTGTACCCATTTTTGGCGTCACTAAGAAGCTCAAAAAGCTGGCGCAGTCTAGCTTCCTGACAGACCCAACTCCACTGCAAACACCGCAAAAACAAACGAAGCCATCCTGCCTAGTTGAATCTTCACTATAGCCCACAATCGATTTAGAGGTCACGAAATACAAGTGCAAAGGCATAACAAAAAACACCAAAAAAAAGACTTGAAGACAAGGTGCCTTTGCGCGTTTTTGCGCCAAAGTCAGCTCCACCTGATGCAGACCAATTCTGCGACGCACGAACTTCCACTGCTTGCAAAACCGCTGCGTCCAGAGTCTTCTGCCGCGAGTGGTTCTGCCTTGCAACCGCTCGTCTTCTGGAAGCATTCGCTGATACATCTCAAACACCCCTAGCGAAGCCGGAGCGTAGCCAGCAGCGTTGCGCGCAGCTACAGCTTTCGCCACCGCCGCTTTGGCGCCCTGCTTCCGGGCCAGCCTCCAGTCTCGTGCATCAGAGCTTCCAGCTCGTCCAATGTCAGCCAGACTTGCCGCCGCGACGCACTGTCCAGCTAGCTCAGCGTCGCCCAACTTGGCGCCAGCAAACTCTTCCGCGGCCGCCACACCTCCCATGGCAAACGAAGCCAGAATGCACTTTCGAAGATGCGGAGTGATCCGGCGACGCGCCGCGTCGCTCCTGGGGCTCGCATCTGTCGAGCTGCTGGTTTCCCTCAGCTGCCTTTTCAAATTTGAGCACGCTTCCCGGAGCTGCTGAGCTCGATGCGCCGGTCTGCTGCACATGAGACTGCGCCGGTCTGCTGCACATGAGACTACAGGCTACAGAGCTAGCATGCAGAGACTGCTCTCCCGCCGAAATCCGTCCGAAACTTCTTGACCCAAAATTGCACAAACACTGCTGCCACGCAACAAATGTCTTGCGCGCAACGCCTGGCTGCACAAAGGCTGCTGTGAAGTGCGCGCAAAACCTGTGCCAAGCTTCTTTGTCGCTGCGAACCGCAGAATACTGTAGCGTTGCAGTAGCGAAACAAACGAGCAAACCTCGGCCTGTTGGCAGCGCAAAAAAAAAATGACCGGACTTCGTCCTGTCCAAATTTGCTGGCTACTCAACTCGGACTGCATGCTCAACATACCGACCTCCAAACAGTGCTTGATAATGTTGCATGCCAAAACGCGTCCGTGGCCAAACCAAACACAGCTGCTGGAACGTAGGCCGCGCTCTGTTGGTAATGTGAGAAATCTGCAGAGCTTCTAGATGATTCGTCAAGCACCCGCCTTCGAGGCCAGTGGTTGCTGCAAATGCCTCCGTCCAGGACTTTTCTTGAAGCCAGCCAGGGACCCTGGCCAGAAGCTGGATCCAGTCGCGCACTGTCACTTGCTGCTGCGTCACTCTCATGCGCTGAAACTCCTGACTTAAACGCTGCTTGACAGAGGCAAAGACAAACACGTCTGCCACCTGCAGCAGCGGCGTCATGCCAGCTGGAATGATGACGACTTCCAAACAACATGTGTCCAGAAGCAGCACTGGCTGGCAGAATTCTTTGTACGGCTCGCCACACTCGATTGATGCGGCTCACCACGCGCATCATGGAGGCGCCATTACTCCACGACGACTTGCATCGCCACACCACAAAGTTGTCTGGCAACACCAGGCGATTGCGAACTCGAACCGCTAAACGATGAGTGTTGCAGAGCAAAAAGCAAGGCATGAGATGCTGCAGAGACGGCCGGTTGCAGACAGTTGCCAAAAGCGAAGCCGTTCCTCGCTTCTCGTTTGTTGAAACTGCAATTTGACCGCCAAATCCTTTCTTCACGACTCCTGTGACTGGCTTGATGTGATACGGAATCGGCGTCTCGTCGATGTTAATCAAAAGCAAAGGCTTGCCCTGGTGCTGAGCTTTCAGCTGAGTGTGTCGGAGCCATTGCCAATACACTTGTGCCTGCATACCCATTTTTGAGCACAAGTAATGAACCTAGTTTGCGGGTCGACCATCTCCACGAGCTAGCGGTAGTTCATTACGACCCTCTTTTTGGGGCTAAAAAGTGTACCCATTTTTGGCGTCACTAAAAAGCTCAAAAAGCTGGCGCAGTCTAGCTTCCTGACAGACCCAACTGCTGCTGCAGACACTGCAAAAAAAACGAAGCCATCCTGCCTAGTTGAATCTTCACTATAGCCCAAAATCGATTTAGAGGTCACGAAATACAAGTTCAAAGGCATAACAAAAACACCAAAAAGAAAGACTTGAAGACAAGGTGCCTTTGCGCGTTTTTGCGCCAAAGTCAGCTCCACCTGGCGCAGACCAATTCTGCGACGCACGAACTTCCACTGCTTGCAAAACCGCTGCGTCCAGAGTCTTCTGCCGCGAGTGGTTCTGCCTTGCAACCGCTCGTCTTCTGGAAGCATTCGCTGATACATCTCAAACACCTCTAGCGAAGCCGGAGCGTAGCCAGCAGCGTTGCGCGCAGCTACAGCTTTCGCCACCGCCGCTTTGGCGCCCTGCTTCCGGGCCAGCCTCCAGTCTCGTGCATCAGAGCTTCCAGCTCGTCCAATGTCAGCCAGACTTGCCGCCGCGACGCACTGTCCAGCTAGCTCAGCGTCGCCCAACTTGGCGCCAGCAAACTCTTCCGCGGCCGCCACACCTCCCATGGCAAACGAAGCCAGAATGCACTTTCGAAGATGCGGAGTGATCCGGCGACGCGCCGCGTCGCTCCTGGGGCTCGCATCTGTCGAGCTGCTGGTTTCCCTCAGCTGCCTTTTCAAATTTGAGCACGCTTCCCGGAGCTGCTGAGCTCGATGCGCCGGTCTGCTGCACATGAGACTGCGCCGGTCTGCTGCACATGAGACTACAGGCTACAGAGCTAGCATGAAGAGACTGCTCTCCCGCCGAAATCCGTCCGAAACTTCTTGACCCAAAATTGCACAAACACTGCTGCCATGCAATAAATATCTTGCGCGCAACGCCTGGCTGCACAAAGGCTGCTGTGAAGTGCGCGCAAAACCTGTGCCGAGCTTCTTTGTCGCTGCGAACCGCAGAATACTATTGGTGAACACTCCGTGCTCTTACAAGCAGGACGCAATGTGACCCTAATTCTAGGGTCACGGACACAGCCAATTTTCAGCCATGGAAGCATCAACTACGCGGAAGCCAGCTAGACAACCTAGACACGCGTCTGGCCTTGGACCTGACGTCACACGCCTCTGGCCTTGGACCTGACGTCGGGCTCTCAGCGACTTTGCCACCCGCTCTCCCACCCGGAGTGCTGTCCGTCTTGCCACCCGGTTTCCCACTCGCTGCGCCAGCCATAATGCCAGCCGGAGCGCCAAGCAGGCTGCCAAGACCATGGCTCCTCGGGAACACCGTGTTTTGGTCTCTTGGCTGGCTGCTGCTGCAGGCTGTGACTGCTCTGCGACTGCACCACCGCTCGATGCAGCTTTATACTGTTGCCGTTATAGTACTGGTTAATGGTTGGGTTGGTGAACTGCCGGGCAGCAGTGGGAATCACGCGGAATGCCAACACCTCTTTGCCGTCAGCCAACTTGCGCAAGATCCGAAACCTGCTTTCCGGATGGCGGGCATCCTTGCGTAGAGATTGCTCTCGCTGGATAGCCTGGCAATTGGCGATCATGAGGAAAACGTCCGACGCATCCCAGAACTTGCTGTCGTGGCCCGCCGCAACAGCCCATGCGTCCAGCGCCGATTGCAGCAACGAGTAGCCAATCCCCAACAGCTTGGACTGGCTTGACAGCACCTCTTCCTCCACACGATTTCCACGAAACTTCAAGAGGACCGGTTTGCTGGTGACGGGAGTGGTTTTCTGGAGGCTGCAAATAAAATCACGCCATGACGTGCCTTGCTTGGTGGTTTGGTGCTGCAAGGTCTGCTGAAACTCTGCAGGCACGCAGTTCGAAAGAACCAGGACTTGCTCTGCACAGTACTCCGGCAGCCCCTCGTTGAAGTCGTACACAATGCTAACGAGAGCTCGAATCCACGGAGACATATTGAACGACAAATCGCCCGATCCACGCAAAATTGCTTCCTGTTGCTCCTTGGACAGCTCTAGGAGCTCATCACTGGCGGGGAGATGCTTGTCGCTCAACCACTCCAGACCGGAGCTCGCCGGGTCGTTGACTGGCTCCTCGTCTGTCGGCTCCTCGTTCACTTGCTCCTCGTCTGTCGGCTCCTGCTTCTGCTCCGCCTGCGGCTGCTGCTCTTGCGGGGCGGGATGCGTGTGAGTGACTTCGCAGTCGTCCTGCGATTTGACGTGACTCTGGCTCTCAAAGTGCTGAAGCACTGCCGCCAGCGACTGAAGCCTGAAGAGCTTCTCTTGCTTGCGGCACCATACGGATGTCAGGGCATCGTAGGCCTGCGGAAACACTAGCCCCTGGCCCACCAGGCACTGCAACTCCAGATCGCTGAACTCCGTCTTGCGCTTGCCCTTCTGATTCGTGTAGAGCTCCATCACCTTGCGCGCCACTGTGTCCACGCGAGCCAGACGCTCCTCACGAGCAATGAAAAATAGTCACCCCCGCTCGAAACGTTATTTGCAACACACAAGATTAGAAACCCGGCCGGCCTCACTATGGCGCAACACCTCCATCTCAACCGCCAGGTCTCCGTCTAGAGGTCTGCAAGCGACCTCCTGCGCGGCGCTGGCCTGCGCGCAGTCACCTTTGGCTGCCTGATGAAAAGCCGTGTCGGCCCGCGTGCGATCCTCCTTCCAACCTTGGTTCCAACCCCAACATCGTGTAGCCAGCAGCCAGTGCTGCGTCTGCGCGGGATGCTTGTTCCCGCTGTGGATTATGTGGCCGTCAAATGGCAGCGAAACGATAGGGCCGTCCGTGTCTGGAATTGGCTTGGTCAACTGCATCACTTGGCGAGCTTTGTCGGTGACCAGCTTGTCCTCCTTCAGAAGATACACCCAGCCATACGGGCCGGCGTCAACCCAGCCAGGCACTAACTTGTGCACCCGGGCACCCTTCTTCAGCGTCTCGTAAAACTGCAGAAAGTCAGGTACCCTTTGCCTTTCGCCTTGCTTGCAAGCTCAGATTGCGGAGTCATCATGGCCTCTCCCAGCACCCGAGCCAGCAGCGGGTGTCGCGGGGAACAAATGATCAAGCCCTGAAACACGTATTCGTGACTGAACGTGCCCAAGGACGTCACCATGAATGGAGGACACTGAGCGCCTGCCCGGGCTTCGCCCTGGCGGCCCAGTTCATGCTGCATGCAAGCGTTTTGTAGCTCGAGAAGCCAGCTCCAGAGCGGCTGAAGCAATCCGCACTTGAAGTCCAGGTATACTCCACCGCGGCGATACATATGCAGGTAGCGCCACACATCGGCGCGGTGGCACGGCTTGATGTATTCTCGAAAAAGATTCACACTTTCCGTAGAGGCAAAGTTGCAAAACTCTGCATACTGCTGGCCATCGTCGACAAAAGTTCGAACGAACTCTCTTGCGAAGTAGCTGGCGTGCATGCGCACCCGATGATCCTCCCGACAGTACGTCTGCACCAGCCGTCGCGGCAGCCACCACAAGGGAATCTTTTTCTCATCGTGCCTGAGAGCCCACAGGCTCGTTTCGCTGCAGGCATTCGCCCAGCCGCTGGCAATCTGCAACAACGTCCTCATGTCCACGGCGCCCTGCTCCCAGTGACGCAAAAGCTGCAGCTCCGAGCACAGGTTCACCAAACCTATCCGATACAAACGCAAACTTTTGGGTCCGGTTTTCGGAACGTTGTTCCACCCACAGCAGATGACGACCACCAGGTCGCAGTCCACCACGTCGTCCTCTGCGCACGTCGTGCCCGGTCCCACAGCCAACTTCGCCGCCTCCTCGATCACGTGGCAGTAAACTCGGCGCTGTCGATCCTTGTCGCCACAGAAGTGCAGGCCACGCCGATAGAACGGCTCGCTGTCCTGCCGCCAGCTGTCCTGCATGTCTAAAATGGTCTTGCTCGTCTCTCGCAAGCGCCAACTGCTGCGATGTTTCTGCAGGTCGCCATAGATCGCAGCGGTTTTCGGCACGCTTTCGCGTGCCGCCACAATGCTCACCGCCAGCCTCTGAGCTAGAAAATCTGTCACATCCGGGAACCCGAGGCGCGCGGAAATCAGTTTCCAGCCGCACACGAGCTGCTTGGCCACGCTCGGGAGCGTCTCGCCAGCACAACAGGAGCCGGTCACCAGAGATCCACCGCAGCACCAGACGACACAGTGACGCCTGCTCGAAGAATCCACAAGCTGCACGCCGTACTTGTCACCGAAGCCCAGCGCTGTGCTGTCAGCCAAGGATAAGATGGGCGCGCACTCAGGCCTCATGGCCGGGCCGACAAAAACTACGCCGAGTCAGCCAAACTGGCAGGGCTCGAACCTGAGCGGGCCAGGCACAGTATACGCATGCAATCAAAAAGCCAGACACTCGAAACCACAAAAGCTACGATATCCGCTCTTGATTAAAACCAGTGGGCTCGGTCTTTTCACTTCGACTGCCGACTCACTTGCACCGGCACTTGCGATGGCCACAGCCAACCAGAGCTGGCTCTCTCGACCAGCCGCGCTTGCTTTTACAACAAAAACTACGCGCCGCTCGCCAGAACAACACAAGAAAACACACAGTCTACAAGTGTCGGCCTTCGGCCTGGGTGCAACCCCGGCCTTCGGCCTAGGCGCACGCCTACTCCCGCCTGCTGCGTAACACATCTGGTCCAAACCGAAGGCAGCTGAGTGCGGCACATGTGACATCAACCCCTTGCAATCGAAGATCCAATAACTGGAATTGCGAAACATTTTGAAACACGTTTGATCCAAACCGAATGCAGCTGAGCGTGGCACATGTGACATCAATCCCTTGCAATCGGAGACCTCAAGAAACTGAAATAAAAAAACATCTTAAAAACCCATCTGGTCCAAAATGAAGGACACTGAGCACCTGCCCGGGCTTCGCCCTGGCGGCCCAGCTCATGCTGCATGCAAGCGTTTTGTAGCTCGACAACCACCTCCAGAGCGGCTGAAGCAATCCGCACTTGAAGTCCAGGTATACTCCACCGCGGCGATACATTTGCAGGTGGCGCCAGATCGAACTCTCTCGCGAAGTAGCCGGCGAACCTGCGCACCCGATGATCCTCCCGACAGTACGTCTGCTCCAGCCGTCGCGGCAGCCACCACAAGGCAATCTTTTTCTCATCGTGCCTCCGTGTTCACAATCTCGTTTCGCTGCAGGCATTTGCCCAGCCGCTGGCGATCTGCAACAACGTCCTGATGTCCACGGCGTCCTGCTTCCAGCTCGCTTGGATCTGCAGCACGGTCTTTGACATTTCTCACAGAGGCGGCAAGCCTGTCTTCATAGAAAAGCGACCAAAAAAGCTAGACTTGAGCCGTCATCAGCCACGCATCACTTCAGCTCGCACCACCAATAAAACGCCAAGCATGCAACTCACACCTCGCTTTTTGCTTTGACGAAAGGAGACAATACAAGCTCGCCGCCGCAGCCCGCGACCTGCTGGCTATCACCCTCTGGGCGAACAGCCCAGCGCCGCTGCAAAACCCCCTGGGGGCAAGATAAACTGTAATCCTAGAATGATGCAGCGGATTTATGTCAGCCCACCTGCCAACACAAAGCTTCATCAATTGCACAACACACTCTCTCTGCATGATGCTGACGCCGAGGCGCTCACATTTACAGCTTCAACTCTTCGTGATGTCGGTGCAGCGTGTTGCAGGGTGCCACTGGCCAGCTGTGACATTTGTCACGAGACCATGCACGAGACCTTGACGTTTGCACATGCCTCCCCACAGTCGGCTACTGCATTGAAGGTGTTGTTGTAGTCCTCGCTGAGTTCCCTCCTGGGTAGACCGGCCTCCCCGTTCTTTCGCCGGCAGTCGGCCAACTGCCTGGAAGAGGTCGTACTCGCGACCGTTCCTTCCTGGGTGGGCGGGATTAACGAGACGAAGAACTGATTGCTGCGGGCGCCCAGCCTGCGACTTGGCACCCAGTCTTCACAACATGCCAGCGGTCTGCAGCACGCAGGAGGCTCATAGTGCTGGCCCCCACACGCGGCCAGTCTCCACAGCTGCCAGAGTAGCACTCATCGCCGAGAACTTCCGCCGACGCCCGGCTTTCAACTTGGCGCCCAGCCTTCACAATATGCCACCGGTCTGCGGGCTCATAGCACTCGCCCCCTCCCACGCAGCCACTCTCCACGCTTGCCGGAGCAGCGCGCATCGACAAGAAGCAAAAGGCAGCTTCCGGATTCGCACGTCCCCATCACTTCGCAAACTGCTGTCCGACTCCCGGAGAAGTTTCATGAGGTCGCAGCATCTGCCTCGTCTCATTACTACTGCTGACAGGGCTCATTTGGCGCCGAGGCATGGGAGAAACATTGCGAAACACATCTGACACAAACCGAACACAGCTGAGCCGGAACGCAAATACATGCTGCAAGCTCAGCTCACAACTCAACTTCAAACGACCGCAAATCCCACAAATCGTGCGAGACAGTGAGTTGCAAGTGTTCACTGCGCAGGTCGCTTCACTTGCATTAGCACATTCACTGGGCGTTAGCCAGGACCAAGCGCTCAGTCTCAGGCGACCGCACTCCACTTCAGCACAAGCTGCCAAATCCCGGCCTTCGCCAACTAGCCGCGCCCAAGAATGCTGTCGCGAAGCCAGGAGGCCACAGAGGGCTCAGACGCCGGCACCTGACAGTAGCGCTTCTCCGCGCCGCTGGTGCGGCTGCTGCTTCGGCCTTGCGCCGAGCCTGGCCTTGCGCTCCATGAGCTCAGCCTCCAGCCTGTCCAGCTCTTCCCACTCTTGATCAGCGCCGCCTGTCTCTCGACATAAGTCCTCCGTCTTCACCGACGGCGGCACGC
Source organism: Effrenium voratum (assembly GCA_963377175.1). NCBI lineage: Eukaryota > Dinophyceae > Suessiales > Symbiodiniaceae > Effrenium > Effrenium voratum. The sequence continues at coordinate 193,143 of CAUJNA010000145.1, read as the reverse complement.
TTGCGGCTCTTGTCCTCCCGGCAGCGGGGCGGTGTCGGCTGAGCCATTCGGCCTCTCCACTGGCGGCCGCCACAAGATTCCATCCTCCCGGCGAACGTCCTTGCGGCCGGGACGCTGGTGCCCGGTCTCACGCAGTAGTCCAGCCCTCCTCCGCTTGCCTGAAGCTGTCGCCCCTTCACTTCCATGATCTTGCCCGTCACAATCTTCTCCGTGCAGTCCTCTGGGCTCACTACATCCTGCAATTCCGCAAGCGCCGTCTCAAGAATCTCGGCAGCGATGCCTAGAGCTCGACGCTGTCCGTGCCCCGCGGCCTTCGTCACATAGCTCGTCCTCAGGGCACATCTCTGGCAGGTCATCCACGCAGCATGCTGGTTGCCGCGCGCCCGCGTGACATGCTTCCGGAAGCACGGCCATCCCTCGCGTCGAGGGTCATCCGAAATGCCAGCAGCAAGCTCCGGCATTTAGCTTCACTGCGCAAAGGACTCTGACACACAGCCTCAGATCTGCCCCAAAAAGAAGATGACGGTGGACCACACTGCCCGCGAAGCCGAGAATGCACGGCAGCCTAGCTTCTCCACGCACACGCCCAATCCCTGAGCGCTAGACGGCGCTAACACAAACTGGCGAGCCACACATATAGCATTACACTCAGCTCATGCCAACTCTCTCTCCGACAACAACCAGCTACACAATTCTGCCTGCAGTAGCTCACGTTTTGCTCGGCAGGTCCCCTCATGCCCAACTGCTACGCCTTAGGCTTCGCCATAGGCGGCTCCGACACCCACCCAAGCCACCTACTGCCGCGCCGCGAGCTCAGGAGACGTAAAAAAAGTCTGTGGTCACATGCTCCTGGCCACCATACGGGAACCAGCAGCGTCCGTCCTTGGCTTTTCCCGGGATTCTGCCGAAGTAGGAGTTAGCCACCGCGCACCACAGCTCTCCGTGCTTGTCGAGCTGCTTCCCCTGCGGCTCTGCGTCATCCACAGTGCGAGACAAGCTCTGGCGGCGCATAATCTCGAAGTGTTTGGTGTAGTGCTCCTTGCCGGCATATGAGTACCAACACCTATCACCGCGAGCCTTTCCGGGGATCTTGCCTTCCCTGACGCGGGCTATGGCGCACCAATAGGAGCCGGTGTCGGCTAGACGGCGCTAACACAAACTGGCGAGCCACACATATAGCATTACACTCAGCTCATGCCAACTCTCTCTCCGACGACAACCAGCTACACAATTCTGCCTGCAGTAGCTCACCTTTTGCTCAGGTCCCCTCATGCCCAACTGCTAAGCCTTAGGCTTCGCCATAGGCGGCTCCGACACCCACCCAAGCCACCTACTGCCGCGCCGCGAGCTCAGGAGACGTAGAAAAAGTCTGTGGTCACATGCTCTTGGCCACCATACGGGAACCAGCAGCGTCCGTCCTTGGCTTTTCCCGATATTCTGCCGAAGTAGGAGTTAGCCACCGCGCACCACAGCTCCCCGTGCTTGTCGAGCTGCTTTCCCTGCGGCTCTGCGTCATCCACAGTGCGAGACAAGCTCTGGCCGCGCATAATCTCGAAGTCTTTGGTGTAGTGCTCCTTGCCGGCATATGAGTACCAACACCTATCACCGCGAGCCTTTCCGGGGATCTTGCCTTCCCTGACGCGGGCTATGGCGCACCAATAGGAACCGGCGTCGCCTTGATAGCCTTGCGGGCGGACCATGCCCGCAGCAGCGGAGCAGCACTCGGGCACACAGGAGCGGCCCTCAGACTGCGGCGCGGCCATCTGCTCTGCGCCGCGCGACTTGTTCTGCCGCTGCCGCCTCTGCTGCTGCGCCGCCTCCACTTCTCTGCGAGCCGACAGCTCGTCCAACAGCCTCTTGCGAATCGAAGCTTCCTCCTCCTGAGCCCGGCAAAGCCTGCTGCGCCGCTGCTGCGCCGCTCCTCGCTCTGCCTTCTCGCGGATCTGCGAGCCAACATCAATCCACTCACTACAGTCCGTGCTGCGACTGCGCGCCGAGTCAGACCTTTCGCTGACAGGCATGACTAATGAAGCAAAGCTGAAGCACAGTCCATAGCTGAACCAACACACGCAGTCCATAACTCAGGCAGTCGAAAAATGCCAAGCCTACTGCACCAAAGCAAGACAAACAAATGACACACGCGCACTGCAAGCCTATTTTTGTTCCTTGGTCTCACAAGCATGACTCTCTGGCTAAAGGTGCTGCTCAATTCCAATCTCGCGAATTGCGAGCGAGCAGCCTACTTGGCTCAATTCCGCTCTGCGTCCTAGGCCACTCTCCGGACTTTGCCCGGACACGACTTCCTAAGCCTCTCTCCGGACTAAGCCTCTCTCCGGACTTCGTCCTGAGCAGGGAAACCTGTGCTGGCATCAACTCTCCAACCCTGCGCCAGCTGCGGGCGACTCACCGCCAAGTAGTGGTCGCGAGGCCATGCCTGCGAAACTCCGCCAAGTCCACGAGGTAGACGTAGCCGTACGCCTTGCTGATGTGCCAGCCAAAGCTCAGCCTCTCGGGCTCAAACCTGCAAATGTCATCCTGCAGATGCTCGCGGACGGTGCGCCCGACGCGAGCTTCTGACCTCGCCGGGTGGATCACGTCGTGTGCCAGCTCGGCCATCAATGGGTGGCGCGGGGCACACACTATCAGCCCCTCTGGGGAGAAGCGGCCGAGATCCATCCACGGCGAGGGTAGTGCGACCAAAGGCGGATTGCACACGCCGCCTGCGGCAGCACTCCAGTCCTCGAATTTCTCTCCTATTGCTCGCTCCCAGCAGGCCCATTGCATCTGAATCCCGAGCTCGTGCTGCTTGTCTCGGAGCCAAAGATCCAGATCTACTCCAAGGCTGCCGGACACGTAAACTCCCCCGCTGCGGTACAACTCCATGTATCGCCACAGCGCAAAGATCGAGTACGGATCCTGCAGTGCTTCTTCGATGCCGGAGATGGAAAGCCTCGACTGCAGGAACTCCAGCATCTCTTCATCGTCTACGGACTGCCGGACGAATCCAGGGCATAAGATCTCCGTCTCGCAGCCGCACTCTTCGATCACACGCTTGGGAAGCCACCAAAGCGGAGAGCAGCAGCACGCGAGCTGCGACCATAGGTTGGCAGTCAGCGGCACATCCGACCACAGATAACACATCTGCAGCACATCCCGAAATGTCACTGCCTCTGTCTGCAGCAGCTTCAATAGATTCTGCTCCGCGTGCAGCCTGGCCATCTTCCTGTAGGTTTTGCCAGCATCCACACACGGGCCTGGCACCAAGTTCCACCCCGCGCACACGAGGATGTAAAGCTCCGCGGACGAAGGCTCGCAGTCTCGGGCCACTCGCTCCATCAGGTCGTTGAAAATCTCCTTTTTGCGATCCATGGGTCCCCAGAAGTGCAAGCCACTGCCGATGTCGCGCGGAGTGAACAAAGGCATGCCGTCCTTCTCAAACCAGGCGTTCTCCATGGACTTGGACTCTTTCACTCGCCAGTCGCATCGGGCCTGATGCAAAGGGGTGAACTTGCCCTCTTGGTCGACACGCACAGCTTCACGCGCAGGGACCACGCTCAGCCCAACGCGCTTGCGCAAGAGCTGATCACGGCATTCCATCTCGTAGTACGAGTCGGCGATGCCAGCCCAGGTGCAGAGGAGCTTCTTCAAGATCGACATGTGCCTGTTGCCTTTGGAGGCATGAATCAAACTCGCGCCAAGGCCGAGAATCACCACATGCTTTGTTGCGCTGGACGACATCTTGACCACGTTGGAGCCGTACTCAGCGTATCCGTTGCCGGTGCTGTCGGACAGCGCGAGCACACACTTGCTCGCAAAAGCTTCCTCCATGCTTTGAGCCACAAAAATCCTGGCCGCGAACAAACAGAAAGATTTTACATGCGCCATGTCACTCTATAAATGGCCGAGCCAACCCACGCAGTCCATAACTCAGGCAGTCCAAGATGCCAAGCCTACTGCACCAAAGCAAGACAAACAAATGACACACGCGCACTGCAAGCCTGTTTTTCTTCCTTGGTCTCACAAGCATGACTCTCTGGCTAAAGGTGCTGATGCTCAATTCCAATCTCGCGAATTGCGAGCGAGCAGCCTGCTTGGCTCAATTCCGCTCTGCGTCCTAGGCCACTCTCCGGACTTCGCCCGGACACGACTTCCTAAGCCTCTCTCCGGACTAAGCCTCTCTCCGGACTTCGTCCTGAGCAAGGAAACCTGTGCTCGCATCAACTCTCCAACCCTGCGCCAGCTGCGGGCGACTCTGCTGACCGCCAAGTAGTGGTCGCGAGGCCATGGCTGCGAAACTCCGCCAAGTCCACGAGGTAGACGTAGCCGTACGCCTTGCTGATGTGCCAGCCACGGCTCAGCCTCTCGGGCTCAAACCTGCAAATGTCATCCTGCAGGAACTCGCGGACGCTGCGCCCGATGCGAGCTTCTGACCTCGCCGGGTGGATCACGTCGTGTGCCAGCTCGGCCATCAATGGGTGGCGCGGGGCACACACTATCAGCCCCTCTGGCTGGAAGCGGGCGACATCCATCCGCGGCAGGGGTAGTGCGACCACCAAAAAAGGCGGATTGCACACGGCAGCACTCCAGTCCTCGAATTTCTCTCCTATTGCTCGCTCCCAGCAGGCCCATTGCATCTGAATCCCGAGCTCGTGCTGCTTGTCTCGGAGCCAAAGACCCAGCTCTACTCCAAGGCTCTGGCTGCCAGACACGTAAACTCCCCCGCTGCGGTACAACTCCATGTATCGCCACAGCGCAGGGATCGAGTACGGATCCTCCAGTGCTTCTTCGATGCCGGAGATGGAAAGCCTCGACTGCAGGAACTGCAGCATCTCTTCATCGTCTGCGGACTGCCGGACGAATCCAGGGCAGAAGATCTCCGCCGAGCAGCCGCACTGTTGGATCACACGTTGGTCGAAAGCCACCAAAGCGGAGAGCAGCAGCACGCGAGCTGCGACCATAGGTTGGCAGTCAGCGGCACATCCGACCACAGATAACACATCTGCAGCACATCCCGAAATGTCACTGCCTCTGTCTGCAGCAGCTTCAATAGATGCTGCTCCGCGTGCAGCCTGGCCATCTTCCTGTAAGTTTTGCCAGCATCCACACACGGGCCTGGCACCAAGTTCCACCCCGCGCACACGAGGATGTAAAGCTCCGCGGACGAAGGCTCGCAGTCTCGGGCCACTCGCTCCATCAGTGGGTCCCCAGAAGTGCAAGCCACTGCCGATGTCGCGCGGGGTGAACAAAGGCATGCCGTCCTTCTCAAACCAGGCGTTCTCCATGGACCTGATGGTGGAGCTGGACTCTTTCACTCGCCAGTCGCATCGGGCCTGATGCAAAGGGGTGAACTTGCCCTCTTGGTCGACACGCACAGCTTCACGCGCAGGGACCACGCTCAGCCCAACGCGCTTGCGCAAGAGCTGATCACGGCATTCCATCTCGTAGTACGCCAGCCCAGGTGCAGAGGAGCTTCTTCAAGATCGACATGTGCCTGTTGCCTTTGGAGGCCTGAATCAAACTCGCGCCAAGGCCGAGAATCACCACATGCTTTGTTGCGCTGGACGACATCTTGACCACGTTGGGGCCGCACTCAGCGTATCCATTGCCGGCGCTGTCGGACAGGGCGAGCACATACTTGCTCGCAAAAGCTTCCTCCATGCTTTGAGCCACAAAAATCCTGGCCGCGAACAAACAGAAAGATTTTACATGCGCCATGTCACTCTATAAATGGCCGAGCCAACCCACGCAGTCCATAACTCAGGCAGTCCAAGATGCCAAGCCTACTGCACCAAAGCAAGACAAACAAATAACACACGCGCACTGCAAGCCTGTTTTTCTTGCTTGGTCTCACAAGCATGACTCTCTGGCTAAAGGTGCTGATGCTCAATTCCAATCTCGCGAATTGCGAGCGAGCAGCCTGCTTGGCTCAATTCCGCTCTGCGTCCTAGGCCACTCTCCGGACTTCGTCCTGACACGACTTCCCAAGACTCTCTCCGGACTAAGCCTCTCTCCGGACTTCGTCCTGAGCAAGGAAACCTGAGCTGGGTCCATCTGGCCAACCCTGCGCCAGCTGCGGGCGACTCTGCTGACCGCCAAGTAGTGGTCGCGAGGCCATGGCTGCGAAACTCCGCCAAGTCCACGAGGTAGACGTAGCCGTACGCCTTGCTGATGTGCCAGCCTGGGCTCAGCCTCTCGGGGTCAAACCTGCAAATCTCATCCTGCAAGCGCTCGCGGAGGCTGCGCCCGACGCCAGCTCCTGACGTCGCCGGGTGGATCACGTGGTGTGCCAGCTCGGCCATCAATGGGTGGCGCGGGGCACACACTATCAGCCCCTCTGCCTGGAAGAGGGTCTGATTCGTTGACGACGAGGGCAGCGTGGCCACCAGGAAGGGCGGATTGCACACGCCGCCTGCGGCAGCACCCCAGTCCTCGAATTTCTCTCCTATTGCTCGCTCCCAGCAGGCCCATTGCATCTGAATCCCGAGCTCGTGCTGCTTGTCTCGGAGCCAAAGACCCAGATCTACTCCAAGGCTGCCAGACACGTAAACTCCCCCGCTGCGGCACAACTCCATGTATCGCCACATCGCAGCGATCGCACCCGGCTCCTTGCGGGCTGCTCTGAGGCTGGAGATGGGAAGCCTCCACTGCAGGAACTGCCACTGCTCTTCCTCGCCTGCGAACTCCCGGTAGAATCCAGGGCAGAAGATCTCCGCCGAGCAGCCGCAGTCTTGAATCACGCGCCTCGAAAACCACCAAAGCGGAGAGGAGCAGCACGCGAGCTGCGACCATAGGCTGGCAGTCAGCGGCACATCCGACCACAGATAACACATCTGCAGCACATCCCGAAATGTCACCGCCTCTGTCTGCAGCAACGTCAATAGCTGCTGCTCCGCGTGCAGCCTGGCCATCTTCCTGTCAGCCGCGCCAGCATCCACACACGGGCCTGGCACCGAGCTCCACCCCGCGCACACGAGGATGTAAAGCTCCGCGGACGCGGGCTCGCAGTCTCGGGCCACTCGCTCCATCAGGTCGTTGAAAATCTCCTTTTTGCGCTCCATGGGTCCCCAGAAGTGCAAGCCACTGTGCCGAGCGGGGTGAACAAAGGCATGCCGTCCTTCTCAAACCAGGCGTTCTCCATGGACCTGATGGTGGAGCTGGACTCTTTCACTCGCCAGGCGCATCGCGCCTGATGTAAAGGGGTGAACTTGCCCTCTTGGTCGACACGCACAGCTTCACGCGCAGGGACCACGCTCAGCCCAACGCGCTTGCGCAAGAGCTGATCACGGCATTTCATCTCGTAGTACGAGTCGGCGATGCCAGCCCAGGTGCAGAGGAGCTTCTTCAAGATCGACATGTGCCTGTTGCCTTTGGAGGCATGAATCAAACTCGCGCCAAGGCCGACAATCACCACATGCTTTCTTTCGCTGGACGACATCTTCACCACATTGGAGCCGTACTCAGCATATCCGTTGCCGGTGCTGTCGGACAGCGCGAGCACATACTTGGCTGCAAATGCTTCCTCCATGCTTTGAGCCACAAAAATTCTAGCCACGAACGAACAAAAGGATTTTACATGCGCCATGTCACTCTCAGTAGGCCTGCCCCTGACTCGCATTCGCATGAAGCAAGGCCCTCTCACTCTTTTCCACGCTTCAAACTCTGCACGCTTCGTACTCCGCTAAATTGGGAAGCCATCACTGCCAATTACTGGGCTCTGGCCTGTGTCCAACGAAAGGCTCCAGCAACTCACGCTGTCCTGTCGACACGCGCACCATGTCGGCCAGCTGGGCAGCGTTGCCGTGCGTCGGGCCTCGCACCTGGCTCAAAATAACCAGCCGCTCGGCCATCTGCAGTCCAGAGTATGTCAGGCTTGCGCATTGCGTCCACTTCACATACACGCTGATCGATGGGTCTTCCAAAATGTGTCTGCATGCCTCGCACATGCCCAGTCGTCGAAACTCCGTCTCATCCTGGGGCCCTCTGTAGAGGCCATGCATCTTGCCACAGCTCAGGCAGCTGCTAAGCTGCGTGAGCCGCTCGGGCGACAAGCCCAGTCGCTCGCGCACCTTGCTGCAATACTCAGACACTATACGAGGCGATATCTCCACGAAGATATACTGTGTTGAGTCGTCCATTTTCGGCCTTTTGCTACGGCGCCCCATCCCGCGGAGTGGCGTCGCACGCCTTGCTACGACAGACACAACAATGCTGCGGGCAAGTCACACATACAATATGATCCGCCGCTCTTTCGCTTGCCTGGAGCACTGAAGAGCAACGCCACACTATTCGCGGTCTGAATCATGTGAACGAGAACGCAATTGGCGCGGGATCGGTGGTTGGACTTGCTTCGTGGCTGGCCGCAAAGAAAAACACTGCTAGACATCGGTGCTCGGCTGCTTTGTGGCTGACCTACTCAACAGAAACTCGGCTAGCAGCACTCCCCGTCCAACCGAATCCGCTCGTCCAAGATTCAGACCCGCGAACAGCGTGACGTTGCTATTGCCTGGCAAAGCACCTTTTTGTAGCTCCACTGCCCACGATGCTCGAGGCGTGCTAGATGCGCTTTTAGCCCGGGCTCGCTACACTGCAAACTTCTGGTAGAAGCACAGTGGCTCCTCGTCTTTGTCTTTGTCTTCGTGGCAGCAGCTGCGCGGCCGTCACTTGGCTCCAGTCCACGCGGCGACGCAACGGCTTGGGAAGCTTCTGGTTCTGCGCCGCTGCTGGCTTCTTCTGCGTGCGCTGGCCTTGCTTTTGCATCGCCTGCCCCCCGCTCGCCGCTGCCCCGGCGACCCCGCCTCTTGTTGCTGGCCGCTTCATCGCAGCTTTACTTTCGCTGGCTGCGAGCAAAAAAATGCTGCGGACAGGCAGCAGGCGCGTGGCAATAGACTGCAGAAACTCATGCGAGCAGGCAGCTGCCCGCAGCTTTTCTGCGCGGGCGCGCGGAAGTTCCCCCTTCCACAGGCGCTCATGCGGCTTTGCGCTCTGCTCGCGCTGCCTTCTTCTAGCGGGTGTCTCGGGGCTGGCTGGCCTTCGGCCTGCCAGGGCTGGGCTTCCGCTTGCCTCGCGCTCCAACTCGCGGCAGTGCTCGTAAAAGTTTTCCCACATCGCCGGGCTCCAGCCCGTTGTGTCTTCTTCGGCCGCCGCAGTGGGGCTGCCAGCCGTTCGACATGCTCTCACTAGCCGCACTTCCCATGCCCCCATCGAGCCGCGCGCGGGCTGCGATCACGAAGCCTCCCCCCCAGACAAACTCGATGCACAGACAGCTGCCGCCTTTGGCGAGTCTATTTATTTTTTGCTACACATCTGCAGGCCGTGGACAAGTTTGCTTGGCAGACTGGTCACTTAGGGACTTGTGAAACTATCAAGCACTCCATGGGTCTTGGAGCCAGACGCTCTTGCGTCCTCAGATGGGATGTGGCACTGACGCTTGGCACGCCAGGCTACAACCGCAAAGGATCGATGAATGCTGCGAGGACTGATAAAGACAAGTCTGTAGGTATCTGCCTTGTCTCTGTCACACAAAAGGTATGGCGGCTGGATCGGGCCCGGATGAGCCGCTCGCCGGAGGAGTGAGAGGTGGCGTCGGCAGACCTTGCAGCCAGCGGCTGAAGCAGCTGCCGCATGGCGGGCACCGCTTACAGTCGCGCTCACTGCGACTGTGCGGGAAGTAAAAATAGCGAAACCTGGCCGCCATCATGGCGTTCTGCGTCTCCACGTCCACACCTTCGCGGTATGCGTCCTCCATGGAGATCCGCAGCTTGTCAGATCCGCTGATGAAGAAAGGCATGCCCTTTGCAGACCACGTCACATCCTCGGAGTTCACATTTCGAGGCATGGGCGGCAGGCTGTCCCACCCGATCCGCATGCTTTGTGGTCGCAGATCTTGGCACAGCTACTTTTTTGCTCACAATTCCCTGCAACAGTTGCATTTTCCTGCAGGTCTGGTGTATGTGAGCTTCGCTCCGAAGATGTACGTCACCGGCTCGATCGCGCAGGATTTACCCGCGTTGCGTGGCCCGTAGAAGAACAAATTGTTGAACTTCTCGGCGCCGACCTGAGCGTCCTAGTTATCGCCGCTATCAGCCTGGCCTCCTCCGGCTTTTCTTCTTGTGACATCTGCGGGGGGAAGTTCTCGCACTGCACCTGCAGATTGTCTCGCATCAGCGGTATCCACAAGCCGTCACAGACACACTTGTCGCGCGCTGCGGCGCACACCAATTCCCAGGGAGACATCTTCAGTCTCTTCAAGTTATCCGTGGACGCTTGGATGTCCCACACGGTGCCAGCAGTGTCGGAATGTCCTTGAAGTGCCTGAAAAAGAATTCGCGCACCGGCTCTATTTTGTCCGAGGTGCGCTGCTCCAGGTGCGAGTTTAGGATGGGCCCTTGCCCACCTTCTCGTCTGTCGTCGGCCGGGCTTCGCCCTGCTTTGGCTGGACCTCGTCCTGCTTGAGCCCAGCGCTGCTGCTGCGTGCTGCGCACGGCTCCGCTGGCCGTGAAGATGTCTTTCACTTCTTGCTGCTCAAAGCCCTCCCACAGACGGTCGAAGTCCTCGGAGTTTATCGGGCTAAGCTCGTGCTCTGGAGTGAGAGCTTGCTGCCAGCACCTGCACCAGGAATATCCACAAGCGGGACAAGCTGTATCCAGGTCTTCTGCTCCGGCTGGCGAGGCGGCAAGCAGCTGCGAGCCAGCTGCGACCCATCTCCTCTCCTGTCTGCTCGACGGTACCGCTCTGCCTGTCGCGGCCAGACTTGGCCTTGTGGCGACGCTTGGGTGAACTCCGGCTTGCTTTCTCGCTCTTGCGCTTGGAGCGCTTGAGCGCCGCCGCCGCCGCCTCTGCCTCCAGCTCTTCTCTGCGTCTCTCCGCGCTGGCGTGGATGCATTGCCAAATGGGCGCTTGCAGCGCCGCTAGCGGGGCTTGGCAGGCGTCGCAACTGGCGCCGCCACTGCAAGAGCGAGCTGGGCGTCTGCCATGTTTGGTCCGGAGGATTGTCGTCCGCAGTCAAGTGGAAGGACTGCTCCGGCAAGCTCAGAGCCAGTGAGAGGGGAGCGTTCGTCCAGGTCGAAGGCCGGGGCTTTTGCCGAGCGAGCACAATCCAGCGCAGAAACAAAAAAACAAAGAGAGCGAGCTGCTCGTTTCAGCGGACTTTGAGCAGAAACCAGAGCTTTCTGGAGTCCTGCAACTGCACAAATTTGTCCTGCAGCTGGAAACGGCGCAAATGCGTCCAGGACTCCTCGAATCTAATGGACTCTTGCTGCCACAGAGACTCAACTGACTGCCTGGCGACAGTCTTCCATGTCACTTGGCCTGTGCTGCGTCTTCTGGCAGCCATGCGCACAAAATGACGCCAGATGCATGGCAGCATTTGCACAAAATATAGATCGGGTGCGACTTTGAAGTGCTTCTGCAGCGCTGTTCGAAATGCTGTCCATCTGGCAGGCGCGGCATCCAACGCCTCGCGGGAGTTGTCGGCATCGCCGGACATAGCGCACGCCAGACATAGAGGACTGGGGCCCCAAAACATGAACGTGGTGCGAAGATGCCACAGCCGACTGCAAGCTCGACACTTGCACTCTGCCGAAGGACGCCACAACGGGTGCTCCTGACGGTTGGCGCAGGTCGCACAGGCCATGAAGACGTACAGGTCGTTGAGCATAAACTTCAGGTGATACCCCCTCATGTCTGAAGCCGTTTTACAGCCCGGCCGACCCAACAGGTGAACAGACAGAAGCAAAGTGCGCAGCTGCGCCAGCACTGAGGAAATCTGCCCCAAAAAATCTGCCGTGAGGAAGCGGTGCATCTGCAGGATGAGGCGACCGGCGCCCAAGGCCGATTCAGCCCAAAGTTTCAGCGCAGTCACCGCGTGGTCCACGAAGCGGGTGTCCGCTCCAACTCTGACTACATCCATGGACTTGCCGAATGTTCTGCGGCGTCCATCGAGATTTGCGAACATTGACCGCACCGATCTTCTGGAACCAGCAGCCAGCCTGAATGCATCTTCGACGGCGCCGACAACGCGGCTGCGAGTCTCGGTCGTCAGCCCTCCGCGTAGATGCTGCGGTCCGCCACGAACCACTCGTGGTGCAGCAAGACATCTGTGAAAAACGAGTGGTTGCCCAGGTACCTGAATACGCAGTCGAGGAAAAACCACAGGTTCAGCTTCGGCTCACTCAGCTCCAGCTCTTTTCCCCACAGCTTTTTGTAGACTCGGTACATGTAGAAGCTGCGATCCCGCCGAAACGAGTCCATGTGCGGAAAAAAGGAATTCTGCATTCCCGCCTCCAACAAATCCTGGTCTGGCAATGTCTTCGCGGTTTCTCGCAGCTCTGTGAAATCGTCTGCGTCCTTGGGGCAGCTGGCGGCGATGTACTGCGTGGCGAAGCAGCAGAACGAGCGCAGCAACTTTTCATTGTGGACGCGCAAGATGCGGCTAGCTTCGGCACGAAATTGCTCATGCTGAGCCGGAAAAGAGCATGCAGCGTACTCGTATCTTTCATCAAAGAAAGACAATGTTTGCTGACGTGTCTTGTATGTGTCGTCTTCCTCTTCTTCTGCAGAAAGATCCGAGTTGCCTGCTGATCCGGAATCCGCATCGTCCACTCGCGCCTGCCTTCGGCATGCTTGCACTCTGTTGACTTCAGCCTGCTTGAAGCTGCGGTCCTCGGAGGGAGTGCGCTTGCTTTGATTTTCTCTTCGCCACCTTGTCGTCCTGGAAAGGTCTTCAAGCTCTCCTTCGGCTGGCTTGCGGCCTCTTTTTATCCCCATCTGGCAGCTATGCGCTGAACTAGCATAAGCATTTTGACCCAAAAGCGCTTGGGCAAGGGAGATGTACAAACCATGGAGTTGAGTGTGGCGCATGTGACATCAATCATTTGTAGAAGAAACTGGAAACGGATTTGGCGGAAAATGCAAGGCGCTTTCTTTTTTTAACGCGCCGCCAATAGACATCTGGCGCAAACCGAAAGCAACTGAGCGCGACACATGTGACATCAATCCCTTGCAATCGAAGACCTCAAAAACTGGAATTACGAAACATTTTGAAACACATCTGGTCCAAACCGAATGCAACTGAGTGCGGCACATGTGACATCAATCCCTTGCAATCGAAGACCTCAAGTGACTGAAATAACGAAACATGTGGACAGACATCTGCTGCAAGCCGAAGGCAGCTGAGTGCGGCACATGTGACATCAACCCCTTGCAATCGAAGATCCAAGAAACTGCAATTACGAAACATTTTGAAACACGCTTGCTCCAAACCGAATGCAGCTGAGCGTGGCACATGTGACATCAATCCCTTGCAATCGAAGACCTCAAGAAACTGAAATTACGAAACATTTTGAAACACATCTGGTTCAAACCGAATGCAGCTGAGTGCGGCACATGTCCCTTCCATCCCTTGCACTGGAAGACCTCAAAAACTGCAATTACGAAACATTTTGAAACACATCTGGTCCAAACCGAATGCAGTTGAGTGTGACACTCGCCACAAATGCAAGCTGCTGGCCGGTTGAATCCTGCTGGCCGGTTGCATCCGGCCACAATGGTCAAGTTGACATGCAGAAGCTCTGCCTCGACGAGTGTTCTCGACAGGCTCGATGTCTAGTCTGATCTGGTCTTCGACCTGATCTGCCTTGAGGATCTTTCTCTGCACCTCATAAGAAACTAAGCAAACCCAAACATCGCTTTCCCGAGACGCTGTCAGCAACAAAGAATGAAAAACAAACCGAAACCCTTCTCGCTCCCGGACGTTGAAGCGCACAAGCGCTCAACGTCCCCCGCGCCCCAAGCGCACAAGCGCTGGAGCACGAGCGGAGCGAAAGGAGTCTCAGCGTTGATTACGGAGCAGTTTCAAACTCATCTGGTTTAAACCGAATGCAGCTGAGTGCGGCACATGTGACATCAATATCTTGCAATCGAAGACCTAACAAACTGAAAAAATTAAACATGTGGAAAGACATCTGATGCAAGCCGAAGGCAGCTGAGTGCGGCACATGTGACATCAACCTCTTGCAATCGAAGATCCAAGAAACTGGAATTACGAAACATTTTGAGACACGCTTGCTCCAAACCGAATGCAGCTGAGCGTGGCACATGTGACATCAATCCCTTGCAATCGAAGACCTCAAGAAACTGAAATTACGAAACATTTTGAAACACATCTGGTCCAAACCGAATGCAGCTGAGTGCGGCACATGTCACTTCATCCCTTGCAATGGAAGGAAGACCTCAAAAACTGGAATTACGAAACATTTCGAAACACATCTGGTCCAATCCGAATGCAGTTGAGTGTGACACTCGTCACAAGTGCAACCTGCTGGCCGGTTGCATCCTGCTGGCCGGTTGCATCCACAGACGATGGTCAAGTTGACTTGCAAAAGCCCTGCCTCGACGCGTCTTCTCGACAGGCTCGATGTCCAGTCTGATCTGGCTTTCGACCTGATCTGCCTTCAGGATCGTTCTCTTCACCTCCAATGGCATAACAAACAAAGCAAACCCAAACATGGCTTTCCCGAGACGCTGTCAGCAACAAAGAATGAAAAACAAACCGAAACCCTTCCCGCTCCAGGACGTTGAAGCGCACAAGCGCTCAACGTCCCTCGCGCCCCAAGCGCACAAGCGCTGGAGCACGAGCGGAGCGGAAGGAGTCTCAGCGTTGATTACGAAGCAGTTTCAAACTCATCTGGTCCAAACCGAATGCAGCTGAGTGCGGCACATGTGACATCAATCTCTTGCAATCGAAGACCTGAAGAAACTGAAATAACCAAACATGTGGAAAGACATCTGATGCAAACCGAAGGCAGCTGAGTGCGGCACATGTGACATCAACCCCTTGCAATCGAAGATCCAAGAAACTGGAATTACGAAACATTTTGAAACACGCTTGCTCCAAACCGAATGCAGCTGAGCGTGGCACATGTGACATCAATCCCTTGCAATCGAAGACCTCAAGAAACTGAAATTACGAAACATTTTGAAACACATCTGGTCCAAACCGAATGCAGCTGAGTGCGGCACATGTCACTTCCATCCCTTGCACTGGAAGACCTCAAAAACTGCAATTACGAAACATTTTGAAACACATCTGGTCCAAACCGAATGCAGTTGAGTGTGACACTCGTCACAAATGCAAGCTGCTGGCCGGTTGAATCCTGCTGGCCGGTTGCATCCACAGACAATGGTCAAGTCGACATGCAGAAGCCCTGCCTCGACGAGTGTTCTCGACAGGCTCGATGTCTAGTCTGATCTGGCCTTCGACCTGATCTGCCTGTCAGCAACAAAGAATGAAAAACAAACCGAAACCCTTCTCGCTCCCGGACGTTGAAGCGCACAAGCGCTCAACGTCCCCCGCGCCCCACGCGCACAAGCGCTGGAGCACGAGCGGAGCGAAAGGAGTCTCAGCGTTGATTACGGAGCAGTTTCAAACACATCTGGTCCAAACCGAATGCAGCTGAGTGCGGCACATGTGACATCAATCCCTTGCAATCGAAGACCTGAAGAAACTGAAATAACGAAACATGTGGACAAGACATCTGATGCAAACCGAAGGCAGCTGAGTGCGGCACATGTGACATCAACCCCTTGCAATCGAAGATCCAAGAAACTGGAATTACGAAACATTTTGAAACACGTTTGCTCCAAACCGAATGCAGCTGAGCGTGGCACATGTGACATCAATCCCTTGCAATCGAAGACCTCAAGAAACTGAAATTACGAAACATTTTGAAACACATCTGGTCCAAACCGAATGCAGCTGAGTGCGGCACATGTCACTTCCATCCCTTGCAATGGAAGACCTCAAAAACTGGAATTACGAAACATTTTGAAACACATCTGGTCCAAACCGAATGCAGTTGAGTGTGACACTCGTCACAAATGCAACCTGCTGGCCGGTTGAATCCTGCTGGCCGGTTGCATTCACAGACAATGGTCAAGTCGACATGCAGAAGCCCTGCCTCGACGGGTGTTCTCGACAGGCTCGATGTCTAGTCTGATCTGGCCTTCGACCTGATTTGCCTTGAGGATCTTTCTGCGCACCTCATAAGAAACAAAGCAAACCCAAACATCGCTTTCCCGAGACGCTGTCATCAACAAAGAATGAAAAACAAACCGAAACCCTTCTCGCTCCCGGACGTTGAAGCGCACAAGCGCTCAACGTCCCTCGCGCCCCAAGCGCACAAGCGCTGGAGCACGAGCGGAGCGGAAGGAGTCTCAGCGTTGATTACGAAGCAGCTTCAAACTCATCTGGTCCAAACCGAAAGCAGCTGAGTGCGGCACATGTGACATCAATCTCTTGCAACCGCAGATCCAAGAAACTGGAATAACGAAACATTTTGCAACACGCTTGCTCCAAACCGAATGGAGCTGAGCGTTGCACATGTGACATCAATCCCTTGCAATCGAAGACCTCAAGAAACTGAAATTACGAAACATTTTGAAACACATCTGGTCCAAACCGAATGCAGCTGAGTGCGGCACATGTCACTTCATCCCTTGCAATGGAAGACCTCAAAAACTGGAATTACGAAACATTTTGAAACACATCTGGTCCAAACCGAATGCAGCTGAGTGCGGCACATGTCACTTCATCCCTTGCAATGGAAGCAAGACCTCAAAAACTGGAATTACGAAACATTTCGAAACACATCTGATCCAAACCGAATACAGCTGAGTGCGGCACATGTCACTTCATCCCTTGCAATGGAAGACCTCAAAAACTGGAATTACGAAACATTTTGAAGCACATCTGGTCCAAACCGAATGCAGTTGAGTGTCACACTCGTCACAAATGCAACCTGCTTGCCGGTTGCATCCTGCTGGCCGGTTGCATCCACAGACGATGGTCAAGTCGACATGCAGAAGCCCTGCCTCGACGGATCTTCTCGACAGGCTCGATGTCCAGTCTGATCTGGCTTTCGACCTGATCTGCCTTCAGGATCGTTCTCTGCACCTCCAATGGCATAACAAACAAAGCAAACCCAAACATCGCTTTCCCGAGACGCTGTCTGCAACAAAGAATGAAAAACAAAACGAAACCTTTTTCGCTCCAGGCCGTTGAAGCGCACAAGCGCTCAACGTCCCCCGCGCCCCAAGCGCACAAGCGCTGGAGCACGAGCGGAGCGAAAGGAGTCTCAGCGTTGATTACGGAGCAGTTTCAAACTCATCTGGTTTAAACCGAATGCAGCTGAGTCTGGCACATGTGACATCAATCTCTTGCAATCGAAGACCTGAAGAAACTGAAATAACCAAACATGTGGAAAGACATCTGATGCAAACCGAAGCCAGCTGAGTGCGGCACATGTGACATCAACTTCTTGCAATCGAAGATCCAAGAAACTGGAATTACTACGCATTTTGCAACACGCTTGCTTTAAACCGAATGCAGCTGAGCGTGGCACATGTGACATCAATCCCTTGCAATCGAAGACCTCAAGAAACTGAAATTAAAAAACATTTTGAAACACATTTGGTCCTAACCGAATGCAGCTTTGTGCGACACGCGTCACAAACGCAACGTGTCGGCCGCTTGCGCGCAGACACGAAGGTCAAGTCGATCTCCGGAGTCCCGGCCTCGACCGGTTTCTTCGCAAGGTCCATATCCAATTTGATCCGCTCGGATAGCAAAGGCCAATGACGAGCTGACAACTGCAAGCACAATTACGGCGCACAAGTCCACAGCAAACAAACAACAATGCTGCCGCAAAAACTGTCTTAGCCGCAGCGCGACAGTTTTTGCGGCAGCATTGCTGTTTGTTTGCTGTGGACTTGTGCGCCGTAATTGTGCTTGCAGTTGTCAGCTCGTCATTGGCCTTTGCTATCCGAGCGGATCAAATTGGACATGGAGCTTGCGAAGAAACCGGTCGAGGCCGGGACTCCGGAGATCGACTTCAGCTTCGTGTCTGCGCGCAAGCGGCCGACACGTTGCGTTTGTGACGCGTGTCGCACGCAGCTGCATTCGGTTAGGACCAAATGTGTTCAAAATGTTTCGTAATTTCAGTTTCTTGCCGCAAAAACTGTCGCTCTGCCCGCTAATGTTTTTCCTCGATGTCGCAAAATGCACAGCCTTTGTCCAGCCTTCGGCTTGACACGCTCCGCGCCCCAACGCGGAGCATGGCTGCCGCCCCAACGCTATCCCCTACTCCCGCTCTACTTCAAAAGCTGGTGGATCTCTTTTAAAAGCATGCGGGAATGTTCTCGACTGGAGATCCGCTGCGCTCCCACGCAGGTCACATTTGTCTTGGCCTCACCACCCCACGTGTCCGGCTTGGCTCGCAGCTGCAGCTCGAACATCTCGTCGTAGTATGTGTCCTTGAGCGCTTCTTCACAGATCTCCTCAGATTGCTGGCTCAGTTCGACAATGGACTCGGCGGTCGAACCTAGCACTTTCTCGGCAGCTGGGTGAAAAACTGTGACCCAGCATGATCCGAAAGCATCTTGAAAACGGCAGCGCACATTCAGCCGCGGCCCCACCTGCGCAGCACAACTGCATAAACGCAAAATGATCGCGCGCAATCCCGCCTTCCCCGACTTCTGGCACATTCGACAGTACCCGGTCTCGTCAACTCTTCGGTTACACTGCAGGTTGCCGCCATCTTTCAGCTCCAGGCAGGCCATGTAGTACAAAGGCATGGCCTGCCAATTCAAATGCGTGACACACCAACTGCATTTGTGCTTTTTGTTCTTTCTCTCTCTTTCTCTCTCTCTCTCTCTGTCTCTCTCTCTCTCTCTCTCTCTCTCTCTCTCTCTCTCTCTCTCTCTCTCTCTCTCTCTCTCTCTCTCCCTCTCTCTCTCTCTCTCTCTCTCTCTCTCTCTCTCTCTCTCTCTCTCTCTCTCTCTCTCTCTCTCTCTCTCTCTCTCTCTCTCTCTCTCTCTCTCTCTCTCTCTCTCTCTCTCTCTCTCTCTCTCTCTCTCTCTCTCTCTCTCTATATATGTAGATGAATATACATATATATATACACATTTAGAAATATAAACAAACAAAAACATCGCGCCTCGTGGGTTTTTTTTCGGAGTTGTAGCGACCCAAGTCGGCATATGAGCGTATAGGACTGCTGCTCCCTCACAGCCTGCTGCGACATCGCTGAGATCTCTACCGAGGTCGCTCTTTGTGGAGGTCGAAGACTACCAGCTGGGCTGCTCGAATGTGAGATGTAGGTCAATCTCTGCTGGTTGCCTCCCTTGTACCACCAGGCGGCTACCCGCTGCGCCTCTGGCAAGAAGGTTGGGTTGAGTATCATGGATCCTGCTTCCGCCATGGAGCCGCTTCGACAGCTCATCCACTCCTTGACCTGAACTCCTTTGAGGGCTACCACGGGGCTGCCGGCAAACTCGCGACTATCTAATCTGGCTCTGTCACCCCACAAGGTAAT
Source organism: Effrenium voratum (assembly GCA_963377175.1). NCBI lineage: Eukaryota > Dinophyceae > Suessiales > Symbiodiniaceae > Effrenium > Effrenium voratum. Next base: position 173,773 of record CAUJNA010000145.1, on the reverse strand, counting down.
CAGCACGCTGTGGCCGCTGTCGTCTGCCACAGTGATCTCTCGCTTGACTAAAGCTTTTCCTTCTTTGGTCTGAAACTCTTGAGGGTGCTCCGCTGAAACGATGACTCCGCAGATATCCACGCTGCTAGGCACAGCCATCTGTGTCACTGAAGCAATCTTCTGCACGGCGAGACGCACTGCTCCGATGTCAGCGTCGTCGTCTACCATGTGTATCTGACATCTGCCGTCGAACACCAGCTCGTAGCCATGCTTGAGCACGCTGTACTTCTTCTGGGCAGGGCGCACGCTGCCGTTGCACAGCGTGAAGCATCTTCCGCACTGCATGAGATCATAGTGCTGCTCCGCAGCTTCGTTGAACAAGCTCGCACGAATCTCGCCTCCTTCTCTATCCAGCAGCTCCACTGAGAACACCATTCCCTGCAGGCTGACCAAATCTACCAAACTCAACCAGTCACTGCAAACCTAACATATGCGAAGACTCAACAACTCCCTCGAGCCTGTCCAGCACCATTCTTGTTTTGGAACTGACGCAGCTGTGACCGGCTGGTCACTCTGCACTTGATGGTCCACTTCGGACCCACCCAGGTACTTAGCTCTCTGACTGGAAAAAAAGCGCGATGTTCGCTCATGCTGCAGTTTGCTTCGAGCAAAACAACTAACTAACTAAAGCCAAAAACACCTGCGAGCCGCTGCCAAACACAACGTGTGAAAGACAACACCGCCCAAGCGCAGCGCACGGACCGTCAACTCTCATTCTTTTCATGGCTCGGTGCTCGATTTGCACTTCTGCTGCGCGGGACCGATTCTCCGCTAGCTATTCCGTGTGGAGCAACCTTCGGCTGAGCTACTGACCTAGCCTTCGGCTTGGCAATCCGAGGAAGCAATCCGAGCAAACCGCTCGCGCCCAAACGCTGCCGGTGCGTTTGTCTCCCAGGCGCCAGCCTCGGGAGACCATGTCTTCCTGATGGACCAAGTCGTCGTCGCCCATAATGCAATTTTTGGTGACATCCATTTCGCGGCATTGCTGGCAGACGACCGCGTACCGGTAGTAGCGAGGATTGTCCTTGGTCGCTACAGGTTCACATGGCCACTGCTCGTCTCGCACAACCAAAAACAAAACATCCCTCGTCAACTCTATGACAGCCGAGCCGCGGTGCAATAAAATGCTGTCGTCTCTGTCAAATCCCGAGAAGTCATGTTGATCATCATATAATCTTTAGTCGTCACATTTACGAAATCCGACGACTCGCCTACCGGCGGATCATGTTGAGCGCAGCTTCTTTCATCCGCTCGTCTGGCCGAAGTTGGCTTGGGCGGCGGCGACTTCATGACGGCGCCTGGTGGGATCTGCCGCAGCACACATGGCGGCGGCGCCTTGGTTGGCAGATGTGTCGGCTGCACGCAGGGGGCTTTCGCCTTTGTCTCGAAGGGCGGCGGCTGCGGCTCAGCAGGTGTTTGCGTGAAAAAACACGAGGTTGGTTGCTGCTGAGCCGGCGCAGCCGGCGCACAAGGAGAGGCCGCGGGAGTTGGGAAGCTTGGCGGAGCCGAAGGAAACACTAGAGGCGAAGAAAACAGATCACGCGGGCGAGCCTGCCGCGGCTCTCATAATCATAGCCATACCCATTTGTCGGCTGCCAGGCAGGCTGGTGCTGTCGTAGACGCTCAGCTAGGTATGTGTGATCGTAGTTCGCACCACCTGCCTGACCTTCGGTCTGGCTCTCAGCTGTCCTCCCGCAGGCTTGCTGAGCAGCAGCTGCATCTTCGGTCTGGTCTACGCTGGCTCGTGAATACTCAGCAGGCGGCCGACGAAAGTTACTTGGCACCTGGCTCGAGGCTGCCGCTTGGCCGGGCAGCTGCGGCGGCCGATCTTCGCGAACTCTCTGCCGTTGGGCGCTCGCGGCAGCAGCCGCCACCGGGCATGGCACAGCTGCCAGCCCGTTCTCAATGGCCCAGCAGCGCAGCCAGTTGCATTGCGTTTGCGCTTGCTGCACCAGCTCCACAAACTTCGGCTGGGTTGAGTTGAGCGGACTCGCATAATGCAGTGGACCGCACGGTGGCCACAGCCTGCCTGCCTGGTCCGGGTGCACCATCTTGAAGGCTCTTTTCACACCCGCTGCGATCCCAGCTTCACTGGCATCGTGCGCTATGTTCATGCTGCAAAATGGGCATGCCATTGCTTGGAGCAGGTAAATGGTAGCTGGCTCACTGCTCTGGCCAAAAAGCTTGCGGTCATGCACATGCACAACTACAGTTTCAACTGTTCGTGATGTCGGGCACGAACCCAGCTGTAACGCTACAGAATGCTATATAAAAAAAAAGATACCCCCCCCCTCTTTATTTACAGCATTCTGTAGCGTTACACCTGACCAGTGGCATCCTGCAGCACACGACTCACATTTTACACAAGGCAGCAGCTCACAGTTTTGCTACAGCTTAGCTTGGCTTGGCTGAGCTTTGCGCAAGAATAAGGCAATGTGCTTGACACGCAGCCTCATTTGTTGGTGGTGTCGTCCACTTCTTCAGCTGCGTTCTGATAGTCTTCGACATCAGAGGCAACTTGAACTTCTTCGGCGGCTGGCTGCGCCTCGTCCGCAGTGGAATGTTGCCCACCTGCAGCTGGGCTTCGCCCTGCCGCCTCGGCAGTCGAGCTTAGCCCTGCCGTCGCGGAGCTTGCCTGTCCTGGCTCAGCAGCTGGCTGCGCATCCACCGGAGCGTCGTCTTGCCCCGCCGCGGTCGTGGATGGCTGCTGCCGCGACATCAACCACTCGAGATCGGCGGCACTCAAGCGCCCCGCAGCCCTGATGAGACGACGTCTCTTCCTTGGCTGACAGGCTTTTCACAATGCTAACAATGAATACTCAACAAAGCAATCAGACAAGACGCCGCATTTCCAACTTCAGCAACTTGGACTGCTCACGAAGCTGTCGCTTCAGATCCGTGCGACGACACTTCATCTCTTCCACATTCATTGCAGTGGGCGAGGCTTGAAATGGCTGTCCGACCGCTTGCTGTTGCTAACCGTGCCTGCACCTAGTGCTTAACGCTACCGGCAGCCTAAAACAAAGCCTTGCCTGAACAGCTACTCCGAACAAAATCCTTTTCGCGCCATAGCCTGCTTCGCCACGTCCTGCCTTGGGCAGACGCTTGACGCGCAACAGCGTCACTGGGATTCGCGCTATCCGCCCAAGCCAGTGAAACTCACAGTGGGACTAGGCGACCAGGACCCGCCTTTGGCGGACGCCGTCGGCCCTTCCTCTGCAACACTGTTTTAGGGGATGAATTGCGACCCCCGCAGACACGTCTCTGGTATGTTCATTCACAGTAGCGTTGCAGTAGCGAAACAAACGAGCAAACCTCGGCCTGTTGGCAGCGCAAAAAAAAAATGACCGGACTTCGTCCTGTCCAAATTTGCTGGCTACTCAACTCGGACTGCATGCTCAACATACCGACCTCCAAACAGTGCTTGATAATGTTGCATGCCAAAACGCGTCCGTGGCCAAACCAAACACAGCTGCTGGAACGTAGGCCGCGCTCTGTTGGTAATGTGAGAAATCTGCAGAGCTTCTAGATGATTCGTCAAGCACCCGCCTTCGAGACCAGTGGTTGCTGCAAATGCCTCCGTCCAGGACTTTTCTTGAAGCCAGCCAGGGACCCTGGCCAGAAGCTGGATCCAGTCGCGCACTGTCACTTGCTGCTGCGTCACTCTCATGCGCTGAAACTCCTGACTTAAACGCTGCTTGACAGAGGCAAAGACAAACACGTCTGCCACCTGCAGCAGCGGCGTCATGCCAGCTGGAATGATGACGACTTCCAAACAACATGCCCTCGCAAAGCGCAAAGTCTCCGGCGCAATGTGAGCACTCGCTGTGTCCAGAAGCAGCACTGGCTGGCAGAATTCTTTGTACGGCTCGCACACTCGATTGATGCGGCTCACCACGCGCATCATGGAGGCGCCATTACTCCACGACGACTTGCATCGCCACACCACAAAGTTGTCTGGCAACACCAGGCGATTGCGAACTCGAACCGCTAAACGATGAGTGTTGCAGAGCAAAAAGCAAGGCATGAGATGCTGCAGAGACGGCCGGTTGCAGACAGTTGCCAAAAGCGAAGCCGTTCCTCGCTTCTCGTTTGTTGAAACTGCAATTTGACCGCCAAATCCTTTCTTCACGACTCCTGTGACTGGCTTGATGTGATACGGAATCGGCGTCTCGTCGATGTTAATCAAAAGCAAAGGCTTGCCCTGGTGCTGAGCTTTCAGCTGAGTGTGTCGGAGCCATTGCCAATACACTTGTGCCTGCATACCCATTTTTGAGCACAAGTAATGAACCTAGTTTGTGGGTCAACCATTTTTATGAGCTAGTGGTAGTTCATTACGACCCTCTTTTTGGGGCTAAAAAGTGTACCCATTTTTGGCGTCACTAAGAAGCTCAAAAAGCTGGCGCAGTCTAGCTTCCTGACAGACCCAACTCCACTGCAAACACCGCAAAAACAAACGAAGCCATCCTGCCTAGTTGAATCTTCACTAGCCCACAATCGATTTAGAGGTCACGAAATACAAGTGCAAAGGCATAACAAAAAACACCAAAAAAAAGACTTGAAGACAAGGTGCCTTTGCGCGTTTTTGCGCCAAAGTCAGCTCCACCTGATGCAGACCAATTCTGCGACGCACGAACTTCCACTGCTTGCAAAACCGCTGCGTCCAGAGTCTTCTGCCGCGAGTGCTGCCTTGCAACCGCTCGTCTTCTGGAAGCATTCGCTGATACATCTCAAACACCTCTAGCGAAGCCGGAGCGTAGCCAGCAGCGTTGCGCGCAGCTACAGCTTTCGCCACCGCCGCTTTGGCGCCCTGCTTCCGGGCCAGCCTCCAGTCTCGTGCGTCAGAGCTTCCAGCTCGTCCAATGTCAGCCAGACTTGCCGCCGCCACGCACTGTCCAGCTAGCTCAGCGTCGCCCAACTTGGCGCCAGCAAACTCTTCCGCGGCCGCCACACCTCCCATGGCAAACGAAGCCAGAATGCACTTTCGAAGATGCGGAGTGATCCGGCGACGCGCCGCGTCGCTCCTGGGGCTCGCATCTGTCGAGCTGCTGGTTTCCCTCAGCTGCCTTTTCAAATTTGAGCACGCTCCCGGAGCTGCTGAGCTCGATGCGCCGGTCTGCTGCACATGAGACTGTGCCGGTCTGCTGCACATGAGACTACAGGCTACAGAGCTAGCATGAAGAGACTGCACAAACACTGCTGCCATGCAATAAATATCTTGCGCGCAACGCCTGGCTGCACAAAGGCTGCTGTGAAGTGCGCGCAAAACCTGTGCCGAGCTTCTTTGTCACTGCGAACCGCAGAATACTGTAGCGTTGCAGCAGCGAAACAAACGAGCAAACCTCGGCCTGTTGGCAGCGCAAAAAAAAAAATGAAGACTTCGTCCTGTCCAAATTTGCTGGCTACTCAACTCGGACTGCATGCTCAACATACCGACCTCCAAACAGTGCTTGATTTTTGTTGCATGCCAAAACGCGTCCGTGGCCAAACCAAACACAGCTGCTGGAACGTAGGCCACGCTCTGTTGGTAATGAGAATCTGCAGAGCTTCTAGATGATTCGTCAAGCACCCGCCTTCGAGACCAGTGGTTGCTGCAAATGCCTCCGTCCAGGACTTTTCTTGAAGCCAGCCAGGGACCCTGGCCAGAAGCTGGATCCAGTCGCGCACTGTCACTTGCTGCTGCGTCACTCTCATGAAAACTCCTGACTGCCGGTTGCAGACAGTTGCCAAAGCGAAGCCGTTCCTCACTTCTCGTTTGTTGAAACTGCAATTTGACCGCCAAATCCTTTCTTCACGACTCCTGTGACTGGCTTGATGTGATACGGAATCGGCGTCTCATCGACGTTACCTGGTGCTGAGCTTGCAGCTGAGTGCGTCGGAGCCATTGCCAATGCACTTGTGCCTGCACACCCATTTTTGAGCACAAGTAATGAACCTAGTTTGTGGGTCAGCCATTTCTATAAGCTAGTGGTAGTTCATTATGACCCTCTTTTTGGGGCTAAAAAGTGTACCCATTTTTGGCGTCACTAAGAAGCTCAAAAAGCTGGCGCAGTCTAGCTTCCCGACAGACCCAACTCCACTGCAAACACCGCAAAAACAAACGAAGCCATCCTGCCTAGTTGAATCTTCACTAAAGCCCACAATCGATTTAGAGGTCACGAAATACAAGTGCAAAGGCATAACAAAAACACCAAAAAAAAGACTTGGAAGACAAGGTGCCTTTGCGCGTTTTTGCGCCAAAGTCAGCTCCACCTGATGCAGACCAATTCTGCGACGCACGAACTTCCACTGCTTGCGTCCAGAGCTGCCTTGCAACCGCTCGTCTTCTGGAAGCATTCGCTGATGTATCTCAAACACCTCTAGCGAAGCCGGAGCGTAGCCAGCAGCGTTGCGCGCAGCTACAGCTTTCGCCACCGCTGATTCCGCGTGATTCCCACTGTGCAGTCGCAGAGCAGTCACAGCCTGCAGCAGCAGCTGGGAAACCGGGTGGCAAGACGGACAGTACTCCGGGTGGGAGAGCAGGTGGCAAAGTCGCTGAGAGCCCGACGTCAGGTCCAAGGCCAGAGGCGTGTGACGTCAGGTCCAAGGCCAGACGCGTGTCTAGGTTGTCTAGCTGGTGGCTGAAAATTGGCTGTGTCCGTGACCCTAGAATGGGTCACATTGCACTTCACAGCAGCCTTTGTGCAGCCAGGCGTTGCGCGCAAGATGCTTGTGTTTGTGCAATTTTGGGTCAAGAAGTTTCGGACGGATTTCGGCGGAAGAGCAGTCTCTTCATGCTAGCTCTGTAGCCTGTAGTCTCATGTGCAGCAGACCGGCGTAGTCTCATGTGCAGCAGACCGGCGCATCGAGCTCAGCAGCTCCGGGAAGCGTGCTCAAATTTGAAAAGGCAGCTGAGGGAAACCAGCAGCTCGACAGATGCGAGCCCCAGGAGACGAAAGTGCATTCTGGCTTCGTTTGCCATGGGAGGTGTGGCGGCCGCGGAAGAGTTTGCTGGCGCCAAGTTGGGCGACGCTGAGCTGAAAGTTGTAGCTGCGCGCAACGCTGCTGGCTACGCTCGGCTTCGCTAGAGGTGTTTGAGATGTATCAGCGAATGCTTCCAGAAGACGAGCGGTTGCAAGGAGCTGACTTTGGCGCAAAAACGCGCAAAGGCACCTTGTCTTCAAGTCTTTTTTTGGTGTTTTTGTTATGCCTTTGCACTTGTATTTTGACCTCTAAATCGATTGTGGGCTATAGTGAAGATTCAACTAGGCAGGATGGCTTCGTTTGTTTTTGCGGTGTTTGCAGTGGAGTTGGGTCTGTCGGGAAGCTAGACTGCGCCAGCTTTTTGAGCTTCTTAGTGACGCCAAAAATGGGTACACTTTTTAGCCCCAAAAAGATAATGAACTACCACTAGCTTATAGAAATGGCTGACCCACAAACTAGGTTCATTACTTGTGCTCAAAAATGGGTATGCAGGCACAAGTGCATTGGCATGGCTCCGACGCACTCAGCTGCAAGCTCAGCACCAGGGCAAGCCTTTGCTTTTGATTAACGTCGATGAGACGCCGATTCCGTATCACATCAAGCCAGTCACAGGAGTCGTGAAGAAAGGATTTGGCGGTCAAATTGCAGTTTCAACAAACGAGAAGCGAGGAACGGCTTCGCTTTGGCAACTGTCTGCAACCGGCCGTCTCTGCAGCATCTCATGCCTTGCTTTTTGCTCTGCAACACTCATCGTTTAGCGGTTCGAGTTCGCAATCGCCTGGTGTTGCCAGACAACTTTGTGGTGTGGCGATGCAAGTCGTCGTGGAGTATGGCGCCTCCATGATGCGCGTGGTGCGCCGCTCGTTCGAGTGTGCGAGCCGTACAAAGAATTCTGCCAGCCAGTGCTGCTTCTGGACATCACATTGCGCCGGAGACTTTGCGCTTTGCGAGGGCGTGTTGTTTGGAAGTCGTCATCATTCCAGCTGGCATGACGCCGCTGCTGCAGGTGGCAGACGTGTTTGTCTTTGCCTCTGTCAAGCAGCGTTTAAGTCAGGAGTTTCAGCGCATGAGAGTGACGCAGCAGCAAGTGACAGTGCGCGACTGGATCCAGCTTCTGGCCAGGGTCCCTGGCTGGCTTCAAGAAAAGTCCTGGACGGAGGCATTTGCAGCAACCGCTGGTCTCGAAGGCGGGTGCTTGACGAATCATCTAGAAGCTCTGCAGATTTCTCACATTACCAACAGAGCGCGGCCTACGTTCCAGCAGCTGTGTTTGGTTTGGCCACGGACGCGTTTTGGCATGCAACATTATCAAGCACTGTTTGGAGGTCGGTATGTTGAGCATGCAGTCCGAGTTGAGTAGCCAGCAAATTTGGACAGGACGAAGTCCGGTCATTTTTTTTTTGCGCTGCCAACAGGCCGAGGTTTGCTCGTTTGTTTCGCTACTGCAACGCTACAGTATTCTGCGGTTCGCAGCGACAAAGAAGCTCGGCACAGGTTTTGCGCGCACTTCACAGCAGCCTTTGTGCGCGCACTTCACAGCAGCCTTTGTGCAGCCAGGCGTTGCGCGCAAGATACTTGTGTTTGTGCAATTTTGGGTCAAGAAGTTTCGGACGGATTTCGGCGGAAGAGCAGTCTCTTCATGCTAGCTCTGTAGCCTGTAGTCTCATGTGCAGCAGACCGGCGCAGTCTCATGTGCAGCAGACCGGCGCATCGAGCTCAGCAGCTCCGGGAAGCGTGCTCAAATTTGAAAAGGCAGCTGAGGGAAACCAGCAGCTCGACAGATGCGAGCCCCAGGAGACGAAAGTGCATTCTGGCTTCGTTTGCCATGGGAGGTGTGGCGGCCGCGGAAGAGTTTGCTGGCGCCAAGTTGGGCGACGCTGAGCTGAAAGTTGTAGCTGCGCGCAACGCTGCTGGCTACGCTCGGCTTCGCTAGAGGTGTTTGAGATGTATCAGCGAATGCTTCCAGAAGACGAGCGGTTGCAAGGCAGAACCACTTGCGGCAGAAGACTCTGGACGCAGCGGTTTTGCAAGCAGTGGAAGTTCGTGCGTCGCAGAATTGGTCTGCATCAGGTGGAGCTGACTTTGGCGCAAAAACGCGCAAAGGTACCTTGTTTTGAAGTTTTTTTTTGGTGTTTTTTGTTATGCCTTTGCACTTGTATTTCGTGACCTCTAAATCGATTGTGGGCTATAGTGAAGATTCAACTAGGCAGGATGGCTTCGTTTGTTTTTGCGGTGTTTGCAGTGGAGTTGGGTCTGTCAGGAAGCTAGACTGCGCCAGCTTTTTGAGCTTCTTAGTGACGCCAAAAATGGGTACACTTTTTAGCCCCAAAAAGAGGGTCATAATGAACTACCACTAGCTCATAGAAATGGCTGACCCACAAACTAGGTTCATTACTTGTGCTCAAAAATGGGTATGCAGGCACAAGTGTATTGGCAATGGCTCCGACACACTCAGCTGAAAGCTCAGCACCAGGGCAAGCCTTTGCTTTTGATTAACATCGATGAGACGCCGATTCCGTATCACATCAAGCCAGTCACAGGAGTCGTGAAGAAAGGATTTGGCGGTCAAATTGCAGTTTCAACAAACGAGAAGCGAGGAACGGCTTCGCTTTTGGCAACTGTCTGCAACCGGCCGTCTCTGCAGCATCTCATGCCTTGCTTTTTGCTCTGCAACACTCATCGTTTAGCGGTTCGAGTTCGCAATCGCCTGGTGTTGCCAGACAACTTTGTGGTGTGGCGATGCAAGTCGTCGTGGAGTAATGGCGCCTCCATGATGCGCGTGGTGAGCCGCATCAATCGAGTGTGCGAGCCGTACAAAGAATTCTGCCAGCCAGTGCTGCTTCTGGACACAGCGAGTGCTCACATTGCGCCGGCTTTGCGCTTTGCGAGGGCATGTTGTTTGGAAGTCGTCATCATTCCAGCTGGCATGACGCCGCTGCTGCAGGTGGCAGACGTGTTTGTCTTTGCCTCTGTCAAGCAGCGTTTAAGTCAGGAGTTTCAGCGCATGAGAGTGACGCAGCAGCAAGTGACAGTGCGCGACTGGATCCAGCTTCTGGCCAGGGTCCCTGGCTGGCTTCAAGAAAAGTCCTGGACGGAGGCATTTGCAGCAACCACTGGTCTCGAAGGCGGGTGCTTGACGAATCATCTAGACGCTCTGCAGATTTCTCACATTACCAACAGAGCGCGGCCTACGTTCCAGCAGCTGTGTTTGGTTTGGCCACGGACGCGTTTTGGCATGCAACATTATCAAGCACTGTTTGGAGGTCGGTATGTTGAGCATGCAGTCCGAGTTGAGTAGCCAGCAAATTTGGACAGGACGAAGTCCGGTCATTTTTTTTTGCGCTGCCAACAGGCCGAGGTTTGCTCGTTTGTTTCGCTACTGCAACGCTACTGTATTGCAGCGCGTCGCCCAACTGTGCGTCTTTGGGCAAGGCGGCCTCACGAGCGTGCCCGGCAAGGGTGCAGTGTGCCAGAGCGGCAGGGGGCTTGCGACGATCTGTACGCGTTCGGTCGGGCTTCTGCCTGGTCTGTGCCCTCAAAAGGCAGGCCCCGGTGTCGCGAATTACTGGCCGTTGTACAAAGCCCGCAAACTCTCCGCCATGGAGATCGCCTTGTCGGACCCGAACTTTCGCTTCTCGCGCACAGAGTCCTTGACACACTGCGCCGTCACTTCCACGAGGATGCAGCGCTTCAGCACCGCGCGCGTGTCCGCGTCAAAGACCTTGTCAAGCGGGCGAGCGCGCCACTCAAACCCTTCGAGCATGAGGTCCGGAGGGCGAACCTTCGCCATGTCGTCCAAGTTGTGGTGGAGTTTCGCCAGGTCCTGCACCGTGATGATCCTGAACGTCTCCGCAGGCACCTTCACGTCGTTGTAGCGACATTTGATGGTGGCTGGCAAGTCGGGCGACAGACCGAGGAGATGCTTCAGCGTGTCCACTCCCCCGCCTTGGGCGCCGATGTTGCTGCTGCTGATCTGAAGCTCGTCCAGGAGCAAAGGCCTCTCGTCACGCAGGAGGCTGCGCTCGACCGCGGATCGCAGCATGTCCGGGCTGGACACCATGACGAACTCGTCCAGACCCACGGCGCAGCAGGGTAGTCCGCGGCATCAGGGAATTGCTGGCGCAGCTCCAGGTCGTTCAGGATGAGCCTGTTGCCGTCGTAGGCAACGCTCAGACTGTTCGTGGTCTCGCTATAGGTGGCGGTGGCAAAGTTGGAGCTGATCCAGGCGGCCAACCGTGCGCCAGTGTACGCGCCCTCGGGCAACAACGCCCAGTTCAGCGTGCCCAGCGCGGCGTCGACCCAGTAGAGGTAGCGGCCCCGGTCCGTGGACAAAAGCTGTCGGCCAGGCGGATCTTGTAGACGGCAAGCCGGGCGTCGCTCTGCAAGTGCAGGGACTCTCCCAGGTCCACCTCAAAGTCGCTGTCCGAGCCGGCCACCCTCTTGCGGCTGTCCACGTAGATAGTCGTCATCCTTTTCTTAAGGAAGCCGCCCGTTCTGCGGACGACGGGCGGCTGGACGGCTGCGACGGAGGTGCAGCAGGAGATTTCTCAATCTGGCGTTGATCAGTGTGGAACTAGCGAACAGCTTCTGGCCCAGGAAGCTGAGCGCCGCTCCCATCGGCGTCTTTTTCAAGTGCGAAACGCTCTTCAAAGCGTATGTGGAACATTTCCTTCTTCGACTTCAGATAGTAGACGAACAGGAAACTGTAGGGTTCCCTGGTCGCCTGTTCATACAACTGGTAGAGCTGCTCCTTCGGCAGCAGGGCGCTGAGCTCCTCCACCACGGCGTCCAGCTCGTGCTGGTTGCGCAGCCTCCAGCAGCAGAGGAATTGCATGTTCACCCGCACGGCTGCGCTGATGAGCCGCAGCTTCTGCGAGCTCACCCAGGTGCTGATCTGCGTATGACGGCCCCTGATGAACAGCGTATCCAGGGCGCCGTTTGGTTTATGCAATTGCGGCATGTCCGCAAGGTCGTCCAGGATGATCAGCACCTGATACAGTTTCTTCATCTCCAACTTCTTGGACGCCTCGGTGATCTTGCGCTGCTGCTGGATGATGCGGCGCAGCGCCGGCTCGTCCCAGTCCTCCCAGTAGGCTTGCTCTCGTTCGGTGTTCACCCCCAAGTCCTCCTCGATATACTTCTTGACGGGAATCCAGCCGTCATCAATGTCAATGGACGGGCTAAAGATGTAGATTCTCTCAAACACGCCGCGATACTGCTCCAGAATCAGGCTGATCAAAGTCACGGTTTTGCCTGATTTTGATGGCCCGAGGAAAATGCCCGTGCACGGAACCAGTGGCACCACGGGGTCCGAGGACTGTTTGCTGCTGTATTCTGGCACAGGAAACAGCTTGATCTTCCCCATTTCCTTTGCGTTACTTGCCAAATTTGAAGCCGGGAAGCCGGGCGGCGAGTATGTCAGCGCAGTGCTGTGTAGCACCGCGCTGACATAGTTTGTCCGGGCAATCCGGGCGGCGAGTCCGGGAGTGCGTCTCTGTGTACAGACGCGCTTCCAGAGTTTTCAGGGATAAACCAAAGGGCTGGTATGCAGCTGAAGTACTTTGGAAGTAAAGCGTGGTTAGCTCCTCACATGGACCGGCTGCTGGGGGACGTCGCCGTGCTTCACTCTCCCTTCTTCGGTTCTGGAAAGCTGGAGTACTACCTCGCCGCCCGGCGCCCGGGCCTGGAGGTGCGCGGCGTCGACGCCTTCGAGCCCGTCGCAAACCTGCACCGCTGCTACTTGAGGCAAGACCCGGTCTTCCTGCGCTCCTTGCTGCGCCTGGTGGGGCGCAGGGTGGACAGGCGCTTCTACTTCGGGCACCTCCTGCCGGGCGCGCTGAGAGGCCGTGCCGGGCGCCGGGCCGCCTGCGCGTACGTCCTGCTGCGCAACAGCTTCTCGGGAAAGTGGGGCTCCTTCGCACAGCAGAGGCCGCTGGCACTGAGCAGCGTGCGGCGTCTGCAGCCACCGTGCAACGTGACCGTGCGGCACCAGGATGCGCTAGCCTATCTACGCGCTCTGCCCTGCCTGGCGCACCAGTGCATCTACGCTGACCCTCCTTACATTTTCCCCGGCCGCAGCATGAACTACTATGGTACGAGAGGGGGCCACGACCTGGTCTTTCACACGGAGCTGCGAGACGCACTTTTCGCGAGTGGCCTGCCCTGCAAGAACAGTTCCAAGCCCGAGCTGCTCGTAATGCACCGGGGCAATCCTGCTGTCAGCACAGGAATGGTTGAAGCAATCCTGTTGCCACAGCAGGATTGACAAGAGCAATCCTGTGCCCAGCCCAGGATTGACGGCTGGGCGTGTGAATGGTGGGAAAAAACACTCCGGGAGTTGTGCTGCGAGGACAGCATAACTCCCGGACCTTCGGCGCTGGCCCGGTGATGGGTTTTTCGGGCAAAATACCGAAGTCGGAAATCCGACCTCGCTGAGAGACCGAAGTCGGAAATCCGACCTCGGTCTATACCGAAGTCGGATTTCCGACCTTGGCGCGGGCTCGGCAGGAGGCTTCTATGCCGGGCAGGTGGCGCGGCCGGGTGGCACCCGGAGTGCCAAGCCTCAACATGTCAACCCGACATGTTGAAGCAATTAGGCTCCGACGCCGGGCAGGTGGCGCGGCCGGGCTCCGATGCCGGGCAAGTGGCGCGGCAGGGCGGAAGCTTCTACGCCAGGCAGGTGCGGCAGGCACCAACCCGCCGAACCCTCACAGTCCCCCGGGCCCTTGCTATATGTGCTATATGTGCTATATGGGTCTCACAAGGCAAGCCACTGAACATCCACCGGGTCCTTGCTATATGTTTTTTTTGTGCTATATGGTATAGAAGCCTGTATACTATACACATAGCATCTCCAACATGTACCAAACATGCATTGTAGCACATATAGTACATTTTAAAGCGCGTACAGAATAATATAGCACATATAGTACATATAGCAAGGACCCGGGGGAGAGTGGAGGTTCCGCGGCTTGGCGTGTAAGACCCATATAGCACATATAGCACATATAGCAAGGAGCCCGGAGACTGTGGGAGTTCAGCGGCTTGGCGTGTAAGACCCATATAGCACATATAGCACATATAGCAAGGAGCCCGGAGACTGTGGGGGTTCAGCGGCTTGGCGTACACGCGGCACCGTGCCGCCGCAGTGGGAGGTAGAATCCCCCACTGCGGACAACTCTAGCTCTCTCTTCAGAGGGGGTTTCCCAAATGGATTCTATTCTACCTGAGAGGCTCCCAGCACTCGTCCGTCCAGCATTTGACCTCGTCCTGCGAAGGATTCGAAGTCTAAAACGCTGCGCGCAGGCGTGTGGCTGCAAAATAGTGACCCCTAGATATGCGCCGCAATTTGGCTCCAGGTTGCATTTCAAGCGATGTCAACCTTTGCCAAAGGAAACCCCTTTTCCCTTTTTTTCGGGGACCCCTTTTTTTGGGACCCCTTTTTTTCTTTTTTTTTTTTTTTTTCTTAGCCCTGCAAAGGTTGGCTCGCTTGAAATGCAACCTGGAGCCAAATTGCAAGCATATCTAGGGGTCACTATTTTGCAGCCACACGCCTGCACGCAGCGTTTTAGACTTCGAATCCTTCGCAGGACGAGGTCAAATGCTGGACGGACGAGTGCTGGGAGCCTCTCAGGTAGAATAGAATCCATTTGGGAAACCCCCTCTAAAGAGAGAGGCGGCGGTCTCGAAGATCTGCACCATCACGGAGTCGGTGTGTGAAGAGCAGCCCATCTTTGGGAAGAGCCTCTCATGGGTAGTACGCCTTCTCCATCATGAGCTTGGAAAGCTGAGCGTGCGGGCGCCACTTGGGTGGGCATGCTGCAGCTTTGCAATCCGTTCGGCGGCACGGTAAGTACATCTGGCTGTGCCGCAAGCTGCCGTACAGGGGTCGAGCTCTTGGCCGGGAGGTTGTAGGTGCGCACAATGTTCCACGAGTATCGCTGCCAGGGCCAGTGGTGGATAGGGTCAAGATCCGACTGCCCCGGAAGAAGTTCCGGTAGCTCTCCATCACGTCCGCCAGGGCCAGGACGTGTGTGGAGGTGCTGGTAGCAGTCGTGGAACTTGCGGAAGGTCTCCATGAGATTGCGGCCAGCCGGTGGTCCTCTGCGCTCACCGCTTTCCCAGCCAGCACGCTGTCGTGGCAGTGCTGCTCCCACACCGCAGGCATCTCCCACACCTGAAGTGCTCGAAGGGCATGGGCAGCTTGCGCAGGATGCAGTTCCACGCCTGCTCCAGTCGCAGAGACACGGTGAAACTATGCGCTGTGAGGACAGGACTTAGAACAGAAATCTCCGCTGGCAGTGGACACCGCAACGGGATCGCCGCGCAAGAGCGCGCGCAAGCGGAAGGCGACAGAGCGCGTTGGAAGCTGGAGCGCGCATCGACATTCTGCGCTGGCGGCTGGAGCGCCGGTCGTTCTCAAGAAAGAGAACGAAGGCGCGTTGGACAGGCGAGGGGCGCGGTAAAGAAAAAAAGCCCGCCAAATGCTCAAATTCCAAATGCTAACGGTCTCAACTTCCTTGGCGGCCTTCGTGCGTGCGGCATGGCTTCTGGAAAAGCCCGCCGCGTGGGTGGCAAGGACACTTCCAGCCTTGTGGCCGCTCTGATGGCCCAGCGGCTTTCTACATCGGCCTCGCAGGATGCACTGCTCCAGAAGCGTGTACTACCGGCGTCTCATTGCGGCCTTTGTCGCAGTGAGAAGCGGGAGCGCGAGAAGAAAATTCTTAGCAGCTGGAGCGCAGCTACAATCCGTAAGCGATCTAGCGCACTGCAGATGGTGCAGGAGACGCTTATCTGCTTGAGGGAAGGTCAACCGTAAGACTTGGCGCCGTGAGGAGCTGGAGCGCCGCATCAAGATCCTGAGGAAGAGACAAAAATCTTTGCAGGCGAACGCTCTGATGCTTGGACTCGCGCAAAGAAAAAAGCCGCCGTCCCAAACCGCAGATGACTTTCTCCAAGGCCTTCCGATGCGTGCAGGCATGGCTTCTGGACAAGCCCGCCAGCCGCCGCATCGAGCTCCTTGATTGGTCCTGCTTCTCGATGTTCCAGAAATCCACAGCTCCTTAAACTCCCTCTTGAACTTGGTTCGGGTTGGCCCCCCGGCTGGAACCCTTTTAATGCCCGCCGCGGTGGTGGTTGCAAGACGGTCCTTCAACGGCTCCGCGGCCACTTTTTTAGTCAGCGCGTCAATAGCCACAGCATGAAGGGTAGGGCTTTCCCAAAGGGCTTCATGTCTGCCAGATCCACCTGCAGCGGTTCATGCTCCAGAGGCACGAAGCTGTTGTAGCCTCTCTGCGGTTGGTCCTGGTTCACCCCAAAGGCCGTCCAGAAAGCCTTTAGTTCCTCTCAGAAGATGCTGGGGTCGCGCGCCTGAGCCTGTTGCAGCGTCTGCGCTATGCTGCCAAATCCTGTGCGGGGACCTTGTAGACGCCTTGATGGTTTGTCTGCAAGCGTCAGCATGTTTCTTTTCCCGCTGGGCCTGGAAGCCAAGTAGTTAGGGTGACCGTGCCCTTGCGGTGCCCGTCAGGTTCTTCCACTTTGTTCCTGCAAAGTCGTTTAAGGCGAAGCCAGCCTTAGGTCCTTGTTCATGTCCGGGCGTTTGTATTGCTTGGCTGCTGGAGCTCTGCCACGTTGGCCTTGGCCATCTCCGTCTTTGTCTTGCTGTCCGACAAATTTGTGAAGCTTTGTTGCAGACCACGTTCCCCGTGCCGCGATCACGAGGCGCCGGGGTTCCTCTGGTTTGTGGTTAAGGACACTGCTGGGGACTTGCTGGCCCTCACGAGGCTGGACGGGCTCACCGCGCAGGGCAACGTGGGCGGCTGCTGTGTCAACGACGTAAACTGCATGCATATGGGAGTGTGCTACGATTTGCGGATGCATGTTTCATTTTCAATCGAACCCGGCAGGTTTCACAATGAATGAACGGTGTAGCAATAGAGAGTGAAAGAGTGCTCGACACAATTTCGTAGCTGAAGCCGTGGCCAGTGGAACGTTTTGTGGTGTTTGGACCGCATGATGAACAATGCGACCCAAATGGGGGATGTTAAAACCCTCCTGGCCCCGTGCCTAAATTGGGAAGCAGTTCTGAGGTCAGTGTTTGTGTTGCTTACAAGGTTCCATTGATTGCCATTTGGCTCAAGTCACAAGTGAGGTTCAAGATCTCATGTGAAGCTGCGTTCATACGTGATCGGCAATTGAGAGCGGAAAACACTTTGCTTGCGCTGCATTTGTCAGGACCACTGTTGTAACTATTATTCCTTCTTCTCCCTTACAACATTTGCACGGGGTTGGCTATCACGGTTTGACCGTATACACCTTTCTACGTGGTTGGTATTTACAGCTGGAGGGTTCGGTGGACAGCGTCCCACGGGACGTCACCTTGCCGTCTCTTGACAAGTTTGGTGCCAAGCCGCCTTCCGACGAATTGCAACAACATGGGCCAGACGCTCGAACGATGCGTGCTCAGCCTCGGGCCAAGCGTTTGCCACCTTTGGTGCCACCATTCAAGGCCACGTTCAAGCTTTCCGGTCTGTTGCCTGATTTGCCACTCTCAAGCAGGCGTGGCCGGTTCCTGCTTCGTGTACAGTGGAGCCATGTGTCCCATATTTGCCTGCAGGTGCCAAGTTGGTTCGCGCTATTTTTCTTGGGGGTGGCAGTGCTGCTGACAGTTCCTGTGAACATAATTTGGGCGATGCCGAAGATATGTTCAACACCAATTGCGGGTTTGACCAGCTTCCTGAGTGGGTCAATTCGGCTATGCCCTGTGTTTCGCAATCAGTGAAGACAGAGACAGAGAATGAGGCTGTAGCTGGAAGAAGGGCTCTCCAGATTTTTGGCATTCCTTGGACGCCCGATGAGTTTGTATATCAAGCAGCGTTGCGCAAGCACCCCCGGGATCTGGTACAGTTGTTGCCGGGTGACCCTTCAGATGTGGTGGGGTGCAATTCCCCGGACACGGCTGCAGCGTGTGCTTTGGGAAGGACTGAGACAATTCGACGCTGGGCTTTTTAAAGCATTGGAGTTGCGAACAGAGGATGCAAGATTGTGTGCTGCTGCGCCCGAGCATTGCAGGGAGACGCTGAGTGCCAAGGCCGGCTATGTTGAAGTTTCTGCTTGATGAGATTGGCTATGAAGATCGTAGCCTCCCGCAGCAGCTCCTCCCTGGGTTCGATTTAACTGGCCCAGTGCCGGTGAGCAATGTTTTCAGGCATCACGCGTGACGAGCTACGGGCCCATGCCGGTCGTCTGAGGGAAGCCACCTTGTCCAGCGTTAGATCCTCATGTCGATCAGGACCCTTATAAGGTCACCTGTGAGGAGGTCAGGAGAGGCTGGCTGCGGGGGCCGTTCAAGGAGTCAGACATTCCTTCACACAGTTCTGTGAGGCGTAGATTCCCGGTTGTTCAGCATGGGAAGGTTCGGCCAATTGACGATATGGCAGCCAGCTGTATTAACATGGCAACGGCCACGGCTGAGGCAACAAGTGTCCACAACTGCGACGTCGTGGTCGGGCTTGCTGTAAGTTTGATGAGGGCTGACAGCAACCGCCAAGGTCAGCAATTGCTGCTGAGGTCCTGGACCTTAGCAAAGCGTACAAACAGTTTTCAATTTCCTTGGAGTCACTGGACGACGCGTACATTGCGCTTTATCAACCGGCGGTGGGCACGAGATTTACCAGGCCGTGGTTCTCCCGTTCGGCTCAGTTGCAAGCGTCAACAACTTTGTTAGGCGCGCATTTGCAGCGTGGACGATCGGGGTCAGGGCTTTGAAGCTACCGTGGTGTGTTTACTTTGACGATTACGTTTGCCTTGCTTGGGAATCTGTTGCCAATCACACTGCAATGATTGTGCGCGCCTTGTTTTCTTTCATTGGGTTTCAGACTGCAGATGACAAGGACTGTGACTTCAGCGCAGTGTGCATTGTATTGGGTCTGGAAGTCAGTATTGGGCCGTGGGACCGCGCCATTGTCAAGGTCAGCAACACGGAGGACCGAAAGCTCAAGCTGACCACGGCTATTGATCACATTCTCGATGATGGGAAGATCAAGCCAGCCCACTGGGAAACCCTTAAGTGAAGCAAATGAGGCCGTTCGAGCTGCGCTCAAGTGGGTTTGTGACAGAATCCTTCTTTCTCCACCCAGGCACATCGCAGCGAGGGAGATGCCGGTCAGGCACATTTATGTGGACGCTTGCTATGAATCTTCGAGCGACCTGAAAGCTGGCCTTGGTGGGATTTTGATGGAAGGAGAAAAGTGCCTGGCGGTCTTTTCTTATTTCATGACCAACACCCAGTTGCAGCGTGTTGCCAACGTGGGCAGCAAGAACCCCATTTACAAGTTGGAGGCCTTTGCTGTTGCAGTCACACTTTCTTTGTGGCATAAGAGGCTTTGTGGATTCGCTCCTGTTATCTTCACTGACAACAATGCCGCCCGCGGCTCCTTCATTTCAAACAAGGCTTCCTTGGCTGGCGTGGAGAAGATTTTGCAATTTGTGTACAATATTGAAGTTGCAATTGGCTCGCTGATTTGGTTTGAGAGAGTCTGTTCTTTCTCAAATCCAGCAGATGCCCCGTCTAGGGGAGGTGCCGGAACAAATGAAGATGCTCAACGTTCAAGCCGATATCGATGCGGTGTTGGAAGAATGCTCGTTGTGCGCGTCTGTGTACTTGGGGTAAGTGGGCGACGCCGCAAGACAGCATGTGCGTCTTGATTGTGCGGCATGGAAAGCATTGAATGCTGATCTGTTTTTACAGCTTTGGAAGCTGTATCGCCTTCACCCCATGCCTGCAAAAAGAGTCCGCGCCAGCGTATCGAGTTGAGCCGTTCCTGAAGATTGGTTTGATTTACCTTTCAGGTCCCCTCCCTGCCGTTTGGTGTGCTCCCCTCCTTTTGTCCTAAGGAGCCGGGCTTTTAAGGTCCGTTCGTAGGTTTGGTTTGGGGTGGGTGTGCTTTGGCTCAAAGGATAAGGCGTAACTCCACCATAGGTGGACGCAGCATTATTCTGGAGCCTTAGCAAAACTGTGGCTGCGTTTGTAGACCACAGTGCACCCACCCTGTTTGTGGTTTTCCCTCCCATGAGGGCCATAGTACATTTGTTGTCGAGCAACATTTGAACTATATGTTTCCTTTGTGTCATGCGTCTGTGAATGCATGTTAAGTTTTAACGATGGGTTAGCCTGATGACCGCAGCGTTTGGTTAACCTGCTTGTTTGTGAACCTTGATAAACAAGCATGGACATGAGTTGTTGACAAACTCAACACATGTTTGAATCTCACGTGCCATTTTGGCTGCAAGGCACTGTGTGCAATGACACGTGAGTCTGAATTTTGACCCACCCTCCCATCCCTGGGGGTAAGTGGGCAACGCCGCAAGACAGCATGTGCGTCTTGATTGTGCGGCATGGAAAGCATTGAATGCTGATCTGTTTTTACAGCTTTGGAAGCTGTATCGCCTTCGCCCCATGCCTGCAAAAAGAGTCCGCACCAGCGTATCGAGTTGAGCCGTTCCTGAAGATTGGTTTGATTCACCTTTCAGGTCCCCTCCCTGCCGTTTGGTGTGCTCCCCTCCTTTTGTCCTAAGGAGCCGGGCTTTTAAGGTCCGTTCGTAGGTTTGGTTTGGGGTGGGTGTGCTTTGGCTCAAAGGATAAGTTTCATTTGATTTCATTTTCATTTCATTTCACTTCATTTCATTTCATTTTCATTTTCATTTTCGTTTTCATTTCATTTCATTTCATGTCATGTCATTTCATTTCCTTTCATTTCGTTTCATTTCATGCATTCATTGCATTGATTCATTCATTGATTCATTCATTAGTTCTTTCATTCGTTCATCGGTTCATTCACTCATTCGTTTTTTTCATTTCATTCATTCATTCATTCATTCATTCATTCATTCATCCATTCATTCATTCATTCATTCATTCATTCATTCATTCATTCATTCATTCATACATTCATTCATTCATTCTTTCATTCATTCATTCATTCATTCATTCATTCATTCATTCATTCATTCATTCATTCATTCATTCATTCATTCATTCATGCATTCATGTGTTCATGCATTAGTTCATTCATTAATTCATTAGTTCATTCACTCATTCACTCATTCATGCATTCATGCGTTCGTGCATTCATTTCATTTCATTCTTTTGTTACTTGTTTCTTTCGTTCTTTCTTTCGTTCGTTCATTCATTCATTCATTCATTCGTTCATTCATTCATTCATTCCTTCCTTCCTTCCTTCCTTGCTTCCTTCCATTCATTGCACACTCATTCAAACGGCAGAAAACGGCGAAAACAGGAAAACGAGGAAAACGGCGCAAACGAGAAAACGACGAAAATGGCGAACACGGCGAAAACAGGAAAACGTGGAAAGTTAATGAACTGAACAACTCATTCATTCATTCGTTCATTTACTAAATCGGTGAACGCCGCGAAAACAATAAAACCTCGAAAACATCGAAACTGAACTGCGGCAAGCCAGCTACAAAGGGAGAGCGGTGAAAGCGGCAAAAGCAGGAAAGCGGGAAAAACAGGAAAGCGAGAAAACGGCGAACGGCGAAAACGGCGAAAACAGCGAAAATGGCGAAAACGGCGAAAACGAAAAAATGGCGAGAACAAGAACCGGCGGTTTGCGGGTGTTTTTTTTTTTTTTTTCCCCGTTTTCTCGTTTTCGTTTTTTTTTGGGCATCCGGCTGGCCCACGGCGTGCGATTGAACTGCTCAGCAATGGGGGAGGAGGTGCTGCTGAGCATTTGAGTTACCAAATCCGTGATTGGCAGTCCGCTGCGGCAGCGCGCAGGCCCAAAGCGGTCATGGTGGATTTGGGCACCGGGCATTGTGCTAACACACACACACACACACATGCGTGAAATCCAAATCTGAAAGAAGTAGCTGAGGGGCTACGTAGTTGCAGCAAACTAACATCAGCCAGTTGCTCAGAGACTAAGTGCTGAATTCAGGGAGTTTCGGAATGATGCCTTCTGACAGAACATGGGAGGAGCCTGCATCAATTTTCATGCATTGCAAGGTGATATCAGCGTTTGAGCAAAACATGATTGCACTAATGTTTCCAAAGCTGGATCTTGCCAGCCGGTGGCTACTTGGTAAATATGCATTGGTTTGAACCCTGCCCTTTTGCAGCGCGCCCTTGCTTGGCATCTTTTTAGTTTGTTACAGTCTTGTTGTAGAATAGAGGACCAGACCAAACACACATAGGACGGCCAGCAGTTGGAATCCATGATGTTTGCTGAACGTCCAGACATTTGCGCAAAAAATGAATAGTGGCACTGCCGGGCTGATAGCATCAACATTTGCTTCTATTTTGGAATAGCTGTTGCCCTGCAGGCTTAAATGCATCAAATTCACCGCGCTTTGTGCACTCTGACTGCCGCAGCCATTGGCACAGGTTGTTGCCGAGCTTCAGGCGATTTTAGCATCATATTAGTGCCAACATTGAGCTGGATGCTTTTGGTGGAGTGGCTTTGCCGAAAGTGCAATGTAGTGAATCTATAGTATTTCTGCATCAGAGTTTGCAGCTGTCACAAGTGCGGCAAAGTCATCCTTTGCAATGTTTCCAGAACATGCTGTTTGTCGGAGCTGCAGTTTTACTGACACCATCGCGCCGCCCTTGGCTTTGCGTGGCATTCTTTTGTGCGATTGGTACCATCGTTGGTGCCATTCACTTGAGACCTGTCAGCATTTCAGAATTTTCAACGTGAGTTGCCGTCCAACACTTCTTGTGGTGGTAAGAGTTGTACAAGTGCTTTGGGAAGAGTTGCAGGCTTGCTTCCCGAAGCGCTGGCCCCTGCAGTGACTGGCTGGGGACCCAGGTGCAACTTGCGTCGTGCTTGTTTTAGAGGAACTTGTGTACTGTTTTTTTTTCCCCGCGCAGCTAATGGTTCCTGTGGTCAATTGTTTTCGCAAGCAGTTCCAGAAGTCCTGATTTGACGCACCGACCAATTTAATGACGTGCTAGAAACATGTTCTTCAACGCAGTTGTGTATCATTTGATTCCAGCACAGATTTGTTGTAACAAATGGGACGGACGTTGATGGGTTTACATGGTTTCTTTCCAAAGGGAGGGCTATTTATTGCAATCGCTACGCGATCCGCCGCTGCAAGGGATGTTAAGACCATTTTTCTTTTTCGCGGAAGTCTGAAAGGCCAAAACAAGGCCTTCTTGGCACTTTCCTATTTTTCAGTCAGGAAACATGTCCCAGATGCTGGGGATGCTGGAAATGCAAGGGATGCAACCACACAACAACCTTCGCATCCAACATTTCAAGACTTTCAGACACACAAAATTGACGTAACACAGCAAATGCCAGAGATGTCGGGAATGCTGGGAATGCAGCCAACCGGCCACAAAAAAGTCCCAGGATTTGTTGATATTTCCCAAAATCAACCATCAGAAGCAGATACTAGCAACCCCCTTCAAATACCCCAAAAATTGACTTCCAAAAGCACGATGACGCAGGGGATGTATCGCAGTAACTGCTTCGTAAAGGTGTGGAATGGCAAAAAAAGAAACAATTTCATAGCAGCAAGGTAACCCTGATGATGCTGGGGCCAAGAGAACTAGGCGAAACGCAGGTTTTTAGCAGGCAAGCCCCAAAAACACTGGACAATTACAGGTTTTGGACACCCAGCACACCATGTCCAAAAAATGGCAGCCCCAAAAGCCTTCTGCTTTGATAAGAGATCCGAAGGAAGACCAAATTGCGGACTGCCACCAAGCTCGACTGGCGTCGGCGGATTTTGGGAACTTTTCCCGTTTTTTCAAAGGTTTTTTCCTGGATTTTGCATTATCGGGCTTCTTAGCTTCTTGGCTTCTGGCCTTTGTTCTCTTGGAGTCTGGGCTTTTTTGGGCTTTTGGCTTGTGGCTTTTTGGTTTCTTGGCTTTTGGCTTTTGGCTTTTTGGCTTTTTTGCTTTTTGGCTTTTCGGCTTTTTGTTTTTTTTGCTTTTCGGCTTTTTGGCTTTACTTTTTGTGGCCTTTGTGGCTTTGGCTTTCCGCATCCTCAGCATCACCAGCAACACCAAAGCATCGCTTTTGGATTTTTGATTGGTGGCTTCTTACCTCCCGTGTTTCTGTAGATGGGGGGGGGCTGCGCCCCCTCCAACCCCCCCGATTCTTTGTAGGCAACGAACTGCAATGAATCCAACGCCCACCCAAAACTCGCGTTTTGGCCCAAAACCACCCTAAGCTAACCCTAAACCACCACGAAACCCACCCTAAACCACCGCCAAAACTAGAACCAACCTTAAAACCAAACCCTAAAAGCCAACCTTAAAGAAACTCTAAAGTAACCTTAAACCAGCAAGACTCCCAAAAGAAAACCCTAAACAAACCCACTCCAAACCAGCGAGAGACGATCCCTCAACCAACTTTAAACCTACCCTAAACCCCAAACACACCAAACCAATCCCGAAACCCACCCCAACCCCACCCAAACCAACCCTAAGTCCGCACTAAGTGTATTATTCTGTTATTGATGCTGGGTTTGTATATACGATCCGCATTAAACCAGCACAAAGCCATTCCTAATAAGCCCACCTCAAACCACCTCCACTAAGCAAACCCTATGGCTCCCTAAAGCAACCCCAAAACCAATCCCTAACTCCCCGTACACCAGCACTACACCCAAACTGCACCCGCTCTGAACCCACCCTTAACAAACCCAAAGCAAACACGATACCCGGGCCCTACCCAAACCAAACCAACACTAAATCATCCCACCTAAGCACAACCACAGCCTAAACCAACTCGAAACTCACCCTAAACAGCCCAAAACCCCAAGAAGCCCACCATAAACCAGCAGTAAACCATCCCAGTCTTAAAGCGCAGCCACCCCCAAACTTTCCCTCAACAAGCCTGGAACCCACCATGAACCAACCCTAGCCAACCTAAACCCAGCCTAAACCCAGCCTAACAAGCTGAGGATGTTGAAAAGGATGCTGCCGCGTTAAACCGATGCCGGAGATGTTGAGCGCTGGTGCAAAAGGAGTCAAACCACAGCAGAACCAAGGGAGATTGCACCTGCCAGTTCCAAGACAGAAAATCCAGGAAAAAACCCAAAACAAAACGGGAAAACATCCCAAAACAAATCGGGACCCTTTCCAAAGTTAAGAGTCGGCTTTCTTGGGCGGTCTAAACTTCATGAGAAGTGGCCAAGCAAAGATTCCAGCCAACTGATTTGATTGCAATTTGTCATGGCATGCTGTTTGGAGAATCTTGTCAAAGAAAAACATGTTGCAAGACTCATAGCCATGACAGTCTTTTGCAAAGGTTCGACGACGCCTGGTTGAAGTCCGAAGGCTGGGCTTTGATTCATTTCGGCCGTGGATATGGAACGAATGGAGGGGCATCGAGTCAGAGCAGTAATGTTTGCTGGGCAGAATACATGCACACAAGGCAAGGCTTGCATGGTTCGGTGATTGACATTCTGGCCCCAGACAGAAACCCAGCCAAGCGGCACATCATGGAAACTCAGGAGAGCCTATGTCTTTTTGTTGCAGGCATGTTTACCAGCAGCATTCGAACCGACATAACATGTAGCTTGTCCATGTGTGACTCAGAAGTTTGACCATGAAGAGCACATTTGTGAAAGTGACCTGGTCGTGAGAGAATAAGGTGAGAGCACTCAACAGGCAGTGTCACGTTTTTGCGTATTACACCTTGGAAGTGCCGCATGCCTGCTTGCCACCTTGACAGGCCCGCGCCTTAATATTTGATGATCAAATGTGAATCGAGTTGTTGCTGTAGTGATGCTCTTGACGGCGAGAAGATACATCAAGGGAAATGATGATGTGGCCCTTAGGACGTGCCCAAGCATCTAGTCCCTTTGATACCTACCTACATGTGGAAGAAATATGGGTCCACATACAAGTCTGCGGCGTGCATTGTTGGTTCCCGAAATCAAACCGCACCAAGATCTGTTAGAGTGTGTACCAAGTTGGCTTCATCAAGGGACATACATTGTCTAAAATGCCAACCATGTTTGTGCAAGGACAGCTGCCTTGAGGTGCAAGAGGAGCTCTATGAAATGTTTGTGCCTCGCCTGTGCCAGACCAGATGCATCTTTGAGCTGCACTGGGCTCTACTCGCATTATGGCAAACGCAAAGCGTTGCAAGTTGAACCCACAAGTCAGTTTGATTCCACAGAAACGAGACTTGTCGTTGCAGTATCTTCCCACTGCAGTACAATCTTGGTGGCATGGCAATGCCTGAAACTGACACTTGCTTGGTTTTGACCTTATTCCTCATTGAGTTGCCTCAAATTCTGTGCCGGGAGATTGGGCATGTGCTCAGGATCCTGTTCAGCTTGCTGCTGGGCTGCCGGGGAGAGTCCAAGCCTGCCTTGATCAAGGGCGTAAGCTATGGGCCAGTTCCGCTGAAGCACCTCGCAGGAGGCGAGGGGCCGACAAGATGCTGTCAAGCAGCATGACACCCTCCACGTATTCTCCGACTTTTCATGAAATGCGCCATTGTTGTACACAGCTGGTACGGTCTATATTCTGAAGAGACCGAAACGAAAAGGGCAACAACACCAACACATTTTCACGAGCACATAATTATAGGGAAGCATGTCTTGCAACAGTTTGTTAGTGTGGACTAGCAAGTTTCGTGTCCATATTGGGCAGGCAGCTGGGGCAGACCTTGCAAGAAAAGTAATTACTCAGACAGCATGCAAACCATCCGGAAGCATCCCCCGGGCCCGTGAGGATGGCATAATCAATGTATCACTCACAAGCTCTCTTATGCTTGGCTACATTTATCCTGCTGCATTGCATACATTGTTCGTGGGACAGGTATTTCTACAGAGACAGCAGACTAAGTCGCAGCTTTGGACAAAAGCCAGGACAAAATACACCTGGTACATGTGGCTTGGGGACAGTACGGGAGGCAATCCACTTTGTAGACGCATGCAAACATATCGGAGGCAAGCGAGCACCATTTGTCCAAGAGAACCACGCAAACATAGACACACACACATGCAAGCTGACAGAGAAAGTCTTGCAATCAGCCTGGCGCACAGCTTATTTTGTTTTCATGGCTGCATACAACTGATTGTCCAGCTTGCGCTTTGTTCAAAAGTCATCCATTCATGCACATGTGTATGCCACCTGACACTGAGCAGCTGCCAGGTCAGTCTCTGCTTGCGCAAGACGATTGGATGGTTGAGGCAGCAAAGCCAATGTGGGGCGAACGGGGCCGCGATGATTTGCACGTGCCTTGTTCTAGAGGATTGCTTCTTCTGGTGGTGAGTGAAGACGGAGGTCGGACTCCGGCATGTGGAGGCTTTTACTTTGCAATTCACAAGTCAAGTGCGTACCTAAGAACCAACACAAACTGCACTATGTATTCTGAACAGGCTTGGGGCTTGACAATCGTCTCTATACATAGACTAGTATTTGCTTTGTATTTTTTCAGACTTTAGCCCAATGTCACTCCGCAACAGCCCAGGTAATGAAGCAGCTTGGAGCGAACATGGCGACTCTGCTTTACAAGCGCAGACTTCTTTCCAGCTTTCTTGACGCAGACAAAGCCGAAGCAGGACGGAGCACGTATTACGAAACGAGGGCTTAACTCAAATAACGCCCACAAACCTTTGCTTGAGAGCCCCTGAGACAGCTCCAAGCTGTGGCATGCCAGAGCTCCGACCCAGGTACGCTTGTACGGCAACAATCCGAACCAGAGTCATCACAGCTTCCTGGACAAAGCGCACCAGCTGGGCATGCAGGTGGTTCCTGGCATGAGTCCTTTGGCACTGAGGGAACATGGACAGCAACGTGCACATGGCATGTCGTTGCGTATTTGTCTGGCCGGCCTTTTCTTTGGCTTTGATTTTATTTGATCAACCCATTTCTGCCAAAATTCTGGTTACAAGTAGTGTGTGGCTTGGACATGTACGTGGTGTGGAGCAGTGCAGGCCAACCTGCCAAGCAGTAAAGATTACAGCAAGTTGCACGAATCGATGTAGAAGTGCGGGCAATGATGGAGGGCCGACTGGGGATGTGGAAACAACTTCGTGCAGCCAGGTCTTTAAGTGGAAGGATGCATTCTAAGGCAAGCAGTGAACGTACCACACTCTGCCACGGAGAATCTGTGCAGATGTGCTTTTGTGATGGGTTGCAGTCTATCCAGGAGGATGCCCTTTTGCTGGCAGTCTTGGGTTTCAAAGTGTTGGACGGCTATGTTTGTCACCCAGCCCAGGTGACTATCCTTTCATACAGATGCCGGACCAGAAATGTATGGACACAGATTACGATCCTTGGCATGCGCTTGCGCCGCTGGGATGACATTTGCTTCTTTTTCTTGGGGCGCACACGGAAAGAAGGTATACATCTGCTATAAGCGCTCGAACAGAGTGAAGGGCTTGTCGCAGGCCCAATACCAAGGACTGCTTCAATCAAAGTCGAGACCTTTATGCCTTGAACCTGGAGACAGGCTTTTTGACTGACTCCAAGGACCGTGGCCGCGTCACGCCCACGCGGGGCAACCTTGACGAAGCAAAAGTCCACTCTTGCTTTGCGCCGGGGACATTTGATCCGTTTTAGCACGCTATATCATGATCCAGAATTGCTATTTGTGAAGGAGAATCTCAGCAGATGTTTGGATGAATACTGTTTGCTGCATTCGACAGCACTTGCAGCTTATGACACTTCTGAATTACCTGTTCGAGCTGCACAGGAGTACCACCCAGCTCTGGCCTACTTCATCGTGATCAACGAGCCTGACCTTAAGTGCCCTGACATGAGCGGGCGAGACGACAACGGCTCATGATCCATTGCCTCGTATTGCAGCTAGGAAATTCGGCAGGCCTTTGTTTATATCGATGGTCCAGAGGCGCTCTTGGAATGAGCTGGCAGCATATGCTCGGAAAGTCAAGCAAATTGATGGTATGGCGCGGATTCCGGAACAGCGTTATCAAGCAGGTTGCTCATTTGACTTAGTTTAGTCAAGCCCGGGGAGGGTTTGAGGATGCCGCCTGCTGCCACAACGACACCTGGCGGCCCACGGCAGATGGTGAAGGCTGTGGTCAGTGCTTTGGATGGGCTGCTGGAAGCGGAGCCGCGTGGCCCATTGAGCTGCAGTCGAGTCAAGTCGAGTCAAGTCGGATCTCGTTTTCTTCAGAGTGGCGAAACTAAGCGATAACTTCTCAAGGCATGGAATGCGTTTGGCTTCCCAAAGCTGTGCGTGCGGGACACGTGTTTTCTTTGCCGCCGCAAACAAGCTTTTGCTTGTAAGGAAAGAGGCCAACGTGAGTGGAATTCTCATCAACTTCACTGCAACTTTCTCCTATGCTGTGCCTTGGCATTACTGCAATGATGCGTCAGGTTTTCTGATGCTGAACGAGAATCGGGCAGTGATATGTGCTGTGGCTTTTGTCTGGTGCGTAGTTTGTGGCTGAATGGAATAGTGCGAAGTTGAAGATCTTGCAGAAGCAGTGCCATTTTTGCCGCATATGTGGCTGCAGGAAAGCAACTTGTGAGTGAATGCTCATGGAATTTCCACGATTAGCCTTGTAGCGAGTGCTGACAGACTTTTGAGGCTTCACTTGTACTTGTAGATTGTCTTTGACACACGAGTTCCGCTTTGATCATCACATGCAGGCTTTTGGCGCTTAGTCACTCAGTATTGTCTTTTGAAACCAGCCTTTGAAGCAAACATTCAAGAGCAAGTGAGGGCAAAGGTGAATTCATCAAACAGAGGTAGCTCGCAACGCTTGTGGTGAAAGTCAAACGAAACATGCCTTGGCTTGTTTTGCTGCCAGGATTTGTTGCCGATGATGCGATGATTCTTTACTAGTAAGTCGTGAGGCATGGCTGCCTGGCTTGGCATCAGGTCTGCCTAGCGTGTGATGAGCTGAATTACGCTCCTGCGCTGGGGCAGATGGCCATTCTGGAGGATGCCATGTTGCACCCAGAGCAGTACGGTAGCTCGGCCGCAGAGAGAACATGCTCCAAGTGCAGCTTCGGGGAAGGTTGGCAGCGGAGTTGCTTTTAGGTTGTTGCAGTGTCAAGTATTGGCTGAACACATTTTGTTACATGTTTCTTGATCATCGCCTGCACAGGCTACGAGCCGCGCAACAATGCGACTTGCCCGCATGACCAAAGTTCACAGCATGGTCTTGCACGGTGTCTTTCCCTTCTCCTGCTGACCTTGGTGATGCGGAGGTGTCGGAGGCGTACCTCACCCGGTGGACCCAGAGCTTCAACACCAACAACCCAGCCCGGGATCTGGAGCCACAATTCTTTAGCAAGTACCCGGCTAGGCGGGGCTACTCGGGCCACTGGGGTTGGCAGTTTTGTGTCCCCTGGAATTCTGAGCTTATAGTTCAAAGAGGCAATTGGGAACCAGTGATGCGCATGGAAGATTCGTGGCTCGGGTGTGCCCGTACATTTTGCATGTGAGTGGCAGATCAGGTTACATTGTGATGAGATTGTGCATGCTTTGCAAGTAGTTGGCATGTGAGTGGTCTTTGCCAAAGCCAGGTTTCCTAGCACGCCGGTCTTCGTAGCGGATTCTTGGTATTCTGAGAGAGGCTTTTCATTGGTTGTTATGTGGCTCAGGCGCGCACGCTTCATGCCATAACCGGTAACTCATAAACAGATACATGAATGGACCATGGTTCGGAGCACATTAGCAGGTATTTGCTGTAGGAAGAATGCCCGATGTGCTGAATGATCACACTATCAGCAGCAACAACCACAAACCTGCGTTGAATGCTGCGCGCATGAACTTGGCAGAACTTAGGAATACCACAGTCCGATTCTGGCGTACCTGCGGCCACCCATGACTTTGGAAGAAGACCTGGAGCAGGTGCTGTTGCTGCAAAGCATGGCAGATGTCATTTGTTCAAATCAAAGCCTCGTGATTCACTTTTGCGTAGCCTTTGCATCGTCTGCAAAGCTGTGCCAACTGCGGAATCTGGAGGCGCTGAGCTTGGCGAACAGCTCCGCCACCCAGCCTGCAGTTGGGTTTGGGATAGGCTGCTCGCTACTGAAGGACCATTGAAGAGAAGCTAAGTTTGATTGCGGTGGGGCTTTCCAAGGACCTGTTCCTTGGTATCTTCTTCTTCCAGTATCAGGCTGGCCAGTGTGGAGCTGGAGTCTTTGCAACTCCCAACTCCACAGGCTATGAGAGTCTCCTGTGGTAATGGGAATCAGGGCCAAGCCTCGTTTTTTTGAGTCAATGGGTCCTTTCTCACATCCCGTGATGTTTGCCAACCAGATGATGCTTTGCCCTCAGATGGCCTACTGGAAGGGAGGCTCGGAGGAGAACTTTGGGCTTTTTGGCCACTCGTCAGCAGCACTCACTCCAGCGCTCTTTACTCACCTTCTCGTCTGGGGACCCTGTTTCTGTGCCTGCAACATGCTGCCAAACCAATGAGCACACTGAGCAACCCACACACAGACAACATGGAGTTGGCAAGCCAAACTTTTCCAGCGCTTCGTTTGCCATTTTTATTGAGAAGAGGCTGAACTTCATATCAAACATAATTTGGATTGGGTGACATGAGCAGGGCACTGTTTCTGTTCGCCAGGGGTGGTTCTTTTTGCCGAGTGGGTCACTGTCTACCATCTATCCTGGAAGGATTGTTTGCCGCCTGTGGAACGTCGATTTTCGGTCGTTTCAGGTCTTGGGGACTATCGTGTTGCCGAGATGCCTTACTACGGCACCACCTATGATGATGCTTGTCTCGTTTTAGCGGATGTTTCCGGGGGGGGGTCGGGGATTGCTCGCCCTTCGAGATCTGCACAGATGAGGGATCGATTCGCACATTTGTTAAACGTTCCAAGATTGATACTGGGCACTGTACAGCTTTACCTTGCCCCCAAACTGGCATGTATTAAGGCTTTTGAAAGGAGTCTAGATTGTGAAACCGTTGCAAGGACCTAAGTGAGACTGCCACAGGCTGCGCTCTGTTCCTTATGCAACAGAGCCAATCCATACCTTTAACGCGCTCATTGATGGTGGGGCTCGACAAGCGGAGTGACTCAAAGTTGAGGAGCATTAGGGCAAACTCAAGGCCGATGTTGAGGGTTTTGGCCTGTTGACAACGTATTGTCAGCGCCATGATCCTGCCCTAGTCTGGCACAAGGTGTGGTGTCTACAGCCTCGCGTGACATCCTCAACTCCTGACTCGTCAATGTCGCAGGTGCTGACAAAGGCCGGAGCCTGCATTTTGATGTGATAATGGTGCTAGCTTGGAAGTGTGCCAAGTGGCTTCTTACTTGTTACTGCTTTTTGCCGAAAATGAGATCGAGCGGGAATCTGGGGGTTGCTGACGTTCTCTGGAGCTACGGGATTGCCGTTGCGTTAAGGTGTACGAGGGACCTGGCCTGGACTACGAGCCTTGGCAAACTTCAGTGACGACCCATGTCTCAGCTTGCGGTTTGCGGTTTGCGGTGTGCGTGGGCCTCTCTTTGGGGTGGGGATCGTTCTTGTGCGTAGCGCACATGTGGGGGTCTGCGCAGGAATTCCTGTGCAAGCCGAATCCCGTCGCTTGTCAGCAATTGACTGCAATGCTGGAGTCGGCTCCTGTGCGACAGGAGCAGTGTGCTTTTGAATGCACATGCATGTTTCATTGCAGTGCAGAGCAGAAAGTGTGATTTGCCCCCAAAAGACCTCATGTTCTGCAAACTCTGCATGGTATTTTCTTACTGTATGTTGCGAGCGCAATGTCATCTTCTGGCTTCTGTTTTGGCGATTGGCACACTAATTAGACCCTTCGAAACCAGGCAAGCGTGGCCATTTCTGCTGATGGCTTTCGGGACATTGTGTCCCAGGCGCACATGAAGATGCTTTGAGCGAATTATACAGGAATTCCATGTCTGACCAGTGTGAAACTAGAACGGATACCAGACCGCTACTGTGCGTTGAAGTCTTTGCAGGGCGCAGCCCGATTGGCTGTTTTTGCCAAGAGAGTGGTGGAGCACCTGGGTGCTGTCGCAGCTTGGAAAGGAAGGGTATGGCCAGCAATGGACACATGATACTTTGAGTGTCCAGATTTCGTGGCCACGCTTGCTGTGGCTCAGCAACCGAACAAGCCACGCGAGCCGTGGGGATCAGGTCTAACAGAGCTTTGGGTCAGGTCAGCAGCGACTCGGGCCTGAGATCCTTCAGCGCCAGCATGGTCAACAAGAGTCTCAGCCGCAGGTCTGCTTGGCCACTCTCTGGGACTGCAGTGAACTTGTGACTTCCATCTCATGAAGTCGCAAGAAGTGACTGCTTGGCATCTAGGTCCTATGCTGACTTGGTCATCGCCATTTCCCACAAACCGGTGGCAGCCTGAGCCAGTTGCAATTCAAAGACTCTGACTGGACCGCTGTTGATCCAAGCAGTCCATGTGCAAGATTAGCCTTGTTGCCGTGCACCTATTCCTCATTGGTAAGTTTTTCACAAGACACATGTTGGCAGATTCAACAGGTTTCCAAGCCGAAGCTGAGTTGAGACAGTCAGGGGAAGTGCGCCTTGCACCTGGAAATCTTAGTTGGCCAAGGTGAAGGGGCACTGTTGGGAGCGTTAAAATGGGTCGCGCGATGCTTGCGCGCCATCTAATTGGCTGCCGCTGGGTCCGCTGGGAGTGCTGAAGGCTTGGACCTCCTTCAGCTCCTCCGCTGCCTGTGTGGCTGATCGCACGGCGGATGCTGGACAGGTGGGAGCAGAAGCTTGGCACGAGACCCTCGCTTGGGCTCCGATATGGATATTTTCTGAGTGGCTGACAAAACGAAAGCCGGCATATTCCATCAAATCTAAGGTCAGCTGGCAGAAGCTGAAGATCATAAATGTATTGACAGCCATCCCGCAGAACCCAATGCAAAGCACCACTGTACTCCATTCTGGAAAGGGGATCCCAAAGGACTGCATACTGCATACCTCTCCCACGCTCTCCCAACGACGAGGATCGCAGAAGATTCAATGAGATTCACACAAAGTATGGAAGTATTTCGATGCTCCACACTCTGACAGTTACAGTCAATTCAACTGCGTCGGCTCTTGAGGTGCCATTCTTTACCTGAGCTGTACAATGCCTTACCATGCCACAGTTTGGGCCAACGTCCGCAATCTTGAGCCTGGCACGTCAGACCTTTGTGACCTCACGAAAGGGCACCACCGAACACGAGAAGAAGTGCATGCAATACTCAAAACAGAGCAGTCAACGAGTCAACATTACTCTCTTGGTCTTAATGACTGTTTGCGCGACCTTGTCGGCCAAGGCGATTTCTTGGCTTTGTGGACACACACCAGGCTTCTCCTGCGAGGCGGGGCTACAGGCCAAGCGTGATGTTCCGGCAACTTGCAGCCGTTCTTGTGGCATTTTGTCAGGTTGGAATTAAGAGCAACTTGTTGTTTTCGTTGCTGCGTTCCAGAGACAGCTTCCCTCCTTGCCACGCTGCGCGATCGCTGTGTGTTCTTGCCTCGACAGGTCCCTGAAAGCTGTGCGTCAGACGCTTTCAGCACTGGAGACTGGCTGTTCAGCCGCTGGTACCAGCAGGCTGGGATGCTGTGAGATGATGCGTCATTGCAAGTACCTCAGATCGGCAGTCGAACCAGGTCCGATTTGGAGACTTTCACAAGGATAAGGACACGTGTTCGATCTAGTTGGAGAAGAATTATCAGCGTGTCAAGTGACATATTATTGCGTATGTGTCTCTGAGGCTCTGGGTAGTGCAACTGGATAGGGCCTTCTGGCCCTCATCTATTTCTTCGGGGTTACATGTGACTGCGTCAAAGTAGCAGCCATGAACTCTTCCCTGAAGCATTTGTTCGACAGGCCAACATGAGTGCCAGAGTGACACCGTTTCATTTGGCCTTTCCTAGTCACGACAGGTGGGCAGAGATCCCCTGATGGACTGCAACTTCGGTGGTGCAGCTATTTTCGCAACTTGCCAAAGAGTTGGGAAGGAACCAGTGTGCAGCTTCAGTTTGTTTTTGCCCTTTGAACACAACCGAAAGCGGCAAGCGTCAGAACATCGAGTCTGAGGATGCCTCGGACTGTCAAAGTCTTGGCAAATGATAGGAAAGTACATAAGTTCATGTTTTCTGGAATTCCGCCAACAGCATGTTTCGGGATTTCGATTTGAAAGGGGTCACATTGTATCCTTGGACCAGATGCAACATAATGACTAAGCACCACAAGCTTTTCGCAGGGGTTGGAGCTGAAATAGACAACGAGCTTGTTGTTGCCTTTTTTTTAAAGGTTGTTTTATTTGTCCCTGGGTTTCGTGGCTTTTGGCAGCTTTTGCGGCTTTGGCTGCCCTGTCCACATCCTCGGCATCACCAGCAACAGCCCAGCATCACCAGCAACCTCCTCCCAACCCCACCGTGAACCCAAATGTCGAGAGCTTGTTGCGGGTTTTCGTGTCTTTTGGTGGCTTTTCGACCTAGAACCGCCCAAACGCCACTGTCCCATCTTAAACCAACCTTAACCCGGCCTTAAGTTCACCCCACACACACACACCCCAATGAAATCTTGAAGAAACCAACAACCCACCCAAAGCCAGTCCGAAACAAACCCGAAGCAAGCCGCAAAGCAACTCGAAATAGCCTCACCCTAAACTCCGTCCAAACCCAGCACTAAACCATCCCTGAACCACCTAAGCCAAACCCACACCAACCCTTGATCTTCCCCATGCAAACCCTAAGCCAACCTAAACCAACCGTCAACCCAGCCTAAAAAAAAAAAAACAATCCCACCCAAGCACCCCTAATCAAACCTGAAACCCACACGAAACTCATCCTAAACCAAAGCTTCTGGTGATGCCAGGGGAACACCGATACCGGGGTGTCAATAGCGATGCAGTGTTGGTGATCACGAGCTAAAAGAAAAATGCATCCTGAAACAGAACCAACATCCTGAAATAAAGCTCTCGTAGACGGCTGTCTACCCCTCAGAATCTAGAGCCTTTGGTTTGCCATTGCCCCCCCAGGTGGCCAACCAGGCAGTGCGAAAGCGGCGTTTGGTTGCCGGTTACCATGTGCTTGTCGTTCCGGAGGCTAGCCCAGCGCTTCGCGGCGACACGCCCTGCAGCGCGCGCCTGCGTCGGCTGGGAACCGCCGCTTGCCTGCAAGGCTGTTCAGTTTGGCCGGAAGTCTGTTGCCTATATGTTTATTTGCCTTGGCTGGACAATTCAGTTGCCAGCTCACTTCACGAACTCTTGGAGTGCATTTGACAATCGGATAAGACGAAGCCGAACCATGCTGCGAGGTTCTGGTGTGACCTCCGCGCGCGGAGTGTCTCTAAATTGTTTCTTTTTGTGGTGCCAAACGTGCCCTCGGAGTGCATGTGGTGAAAGCCGCATGAGACGCGTATAGTCTTTTGACGTTGTGCTATGTATTGTGCTGATGCGCTTTATGCATTGCCTTGGTAATTTGCAATTGCTAGAGCTTTTGGCTTTGGCAGGTTCAGCTTGCACAGAGTTGCTTGAATAGAAGCTTTTTGTCGCTTAGGCGATGCCAGTCATGACCAGTGTTTGACACATTTGTCCCATTTTGTCAGTGCGTGACTGTGTGGCATGTGCTTACAAGTCTAGGAATTTCCAGGACCTCCACAAGCTTGTTAGGGGCTGGGCATTTGTCATGAGACCTGAAGAAAGGAGCAACTGCACAGTTGATTGTTGACTTGGCTTCCCGGGCAAGCAGCCTCTGCTAATTCATGTAGGGTGAGGGCTGCGCGCAGCTGAAGCAGCATTGACATCTTGCTGCATGGGTGGTCGCGGCCCCCCCCAGCAAGTTTTAGAAGCATGGACGTGTCTCCGGAAGAACCACCTAAACCAATATTAGCCTTCTTGACCATGCTACACAAGCAACAGTGGCGCAGTGGAATTATTGTAGCGCCGAGTATCGCCAGCGGTGCGACTTGCCACCATTGTTTGACAAAGAGTCTGAATGGTTTTCAATTGCGCTCTTGTGAAATGACGTGCTCAAGCAGCAAGGTGCCTTTCGAGACGGTTCAGTCACAATTCAAAGCGTACCGTGCAACGGAGACATCTCCATGGTGAGGCCTGCCACCTTACAGTTGGACAGGCATTGTACAGGCCCCGTTTCCGCAGAGATGCCGTTTGAATGGGACCCAAAGGTTCCCGTGGCAGGCAAGAGGATGTGGCACCGGTTGTGGTGCCTGCTTTCTTGGAGTACGGAAGACCGAGGCAAGAGTTCAATGCTTTTTTTGCCCCTTGCCTCTCTGCTATGCATAGTGGCGACTGTGAAGCCGCGAAGCCCTGAATTCAAGCCCGAGAAGCCGGGAAGGGAACAGGACGCGTGAGGATCGGTGCACCTCGAAAGTCCAGGCTCCTTCTGGCTTTGCTGGCTGGACCTTGGAAGGAGGAATGGATCCTGTTCCAGCTTCTGAAAGTCATGGTCCTGAATGCCATTCCTTGCATTCTGAGGAATTGAGCCAGGTTAATGTTGCCTTCCTTTGCGAAAGCTCATGCCTGAGCTCGGATGCGTGAGACATCTGAGGTGCTGAGTGGGAACCTAGGACTTAGTGCTTCTGACCATCCTTGCTGCTATCCTCACTAGATGTTGGTATCCCGGTAGTCGCTTATTCTTCGTGACCCCTGGCGAGGCATGCCAGAAGCACAGTGGAATTCAAGAAGGCCTCAAATTTGGGTCTCCTTGACTCAATGGTTGGCGAGAGCTCCAAAGGCTCGGAGAG